>QUSF01000064.1:1732599-1837280 GCA_003676055.1 Chloebia gouldiae | reverse complement strand
ATATATACATATATACATATATACATATATACATATATACATATATATAGCTACCGTTTGATATAGAATTCAGGTACTACGAAAAAGTCACTTTTCACAATGACTCTCTGTGGGTATCCCTATATACCCATGCAAACAATTTCCTCTCTTGATTTCTGTGCAGGATGTTGACAGCATGGATGTGCAGTAGACATTTTCAATTCCTTGCCCAGAAAGAGCAAACACTTTCATTCTGTAGAAAGTTAAAAGGAATGCAAGATACATGTAAAAAATTTTTTTCTAAAGTACATACTTTAAATCTGTGCAGGTAGCTGGTGTCAATTTAAGACCTAAAAATAACAATATTCTAATTCCTTCTTCTCTGAAGCCAAAGACTTCCTATGTGTAATGCAGAAGCTAGACTATTTGCAAGCCATCTAACAACAAGCTCTGGGTTCTCATGACCAAACAAACTGAAAGGAGTCCTTATTAGCATGAACATGATACAGCGTGAACTGCTGGGGTGATACAAATAGCTCATGTCAGTTCTCAGTGTTATTCTGCAAGGCATCCAGGAACCATACAGCACCATAGTGAAGCTTCCAAGGTACTGGAAATAGTATGGATACAGGCTGCTTCATGATTATCACATTCAAGTGAAGTACTGATTACAGCTCATTCTGTTGCATGTGCAGCAGAACAGGACTTCTGTTAGAATAAAAGAAGTATAAAATTACAATCCTGTAAAAAGAGTGAAAAAGTCTTGCTCCTATGGAAGCGAAAGCTATCATAAAGGTCTATGATTATCACACAAAACAACACACTGAAAAACACTGGTTAAATTTAAAGCAGGAGCAGACATGAAGAGAATCTTTAGTCTGCAGATAGGAAATCCCCATTATGAAAATATGGCCATGATGGGGCAAGTTTTGCCAAAGTAATCACTGCAATATTGATAATCACTGCTTGCTTCAAGACTCAGTCTGTAGTCACACAGTTTGAGTTACACTTCAAGGTTGTACAATTCTGCAAAGAAAAGGTCTTGCATATTTTTATACTTTTCATAAGAGTCTAGTCCAAATAATTTGCTGTTCTATAAGAGTTTGAAAATAATCCAAGTGCTATACTATCCTTTTGTCTTAGTTTTCTTAATAGATCAAGAGAAACAAATACAAGTTATACTTCTGCCTCATATTGCCCAAAATCAAGGGATATTGCTGTTTCTGGTCAATTTTTCAAGTCACTCTACCTTTAGAAAAAATATGTGTACATTTTTCTGAATTTTATTTTAGTCAAAATCCAGAGAAATTTCACAGGAAATAACCTGAAGAATAGTGTTGATGACAGTAATGTGATATGGAGAGGTTTAGGAAAGAAATTGAAATTAAAACTTTGACCTTAACATGTTCTTATGTAAGTACTTATGCTATGAGAGAACCATTTTTCACTCCTTGTAAAATCTTGTATTCTGCTGGGGCTGTCATTATTTTGTTCAATATCTGTGTATTTCTATACAGGCATGAGTAAATATGCTTCACTTCTGAAAATATTTCCAGGCTACTATTTTCTGTCTTGCCATTTGATGGTTAATGCTCATTAAAAACTCTCTCCAATGCTGCTGCTAAATCCAATATAATTTTTCTTCTTCAGCCCCAGGGGTTTTTTTCTTTGATTTTTTATTATTTTATTTCTTCTTTTCTGCTTGAAAATGCATCTTTAGAATCCACTGCTATATAGTGAATAATGTAAGGAGTGGCAGGATTATAATATATTCATTGGTATAATAAAAATAATGTTTCCTGAAGGTATCAGGAATTTGCTTTAGCCTCAGACTAGTGAAAGTATCTTTGTCAATATTTAATCTCTATTGACTCATAGCTTGATTACAATGCATAATGCTGACCACATCAATCTTCCCATAAAGCCTGGCTTTGTCTTCTGACTAACTCTAATGATACATTTGATTCATCCTATTACATCACTAAAAAACTGCTGAGATTTTCACTCTCTATAAATTTGTGTATATTTTTACCCTGAAACAGCACATAGGAACATCTTGCTAGATTAACTGCTACATTTTTTGTCCTTTTTTATTTCAAATGCAAAAATGAAACAAAGGAATAACCAACATTAATAACTGTGTGTAAATTCCATCTTCTCTTTTGAACAATTTCTCCTTCCTCATAGAAACCCAAAGAAAAGCAAAGCCTTTTATTGTTTTTTTTCCTGCATTAAAACGTTCTCCCCAGCAAAACATTGTCTTGTGCTTAAATTTGTGATATTATGAAGTTCCCTTTTGAAGAGATGTGTAAGTAGCTGTTGAAAGATTTTGTTGAACTTTGTCCAGCTTTATCTGTTGGTTTGTAGTCTGACATATTATAAAGTAATATAATAGTTTGCTGTCTCATTTTTAATATGAAAATACAAACTATGCATAATAGAAATGCATTTTTCAATTTTATTAATATATTGTTTTCCCTTTAAGAGTTTGAACCTTAAAGTCAATTAATTTGTATGAAAAATACCACATGTTCACATGAACACACAGCTCATCAGAATATCTCTGTTCTAAGGTTTATATCAGATAGTTAGTAGATGTACGTGTAGACGGGGATTATCTGAAAATCTAAAATATACTGCGTGCAAGTATTAATGTATACAGAACTGATTTGTTGCATGAAAATTCAAAAGACAATAAATTAAAACTAATAGAAGATAAATATTTTGCTGCTACAAGACATATTTAAACAAATATCTCAGGCTTAAAAAACAAAAAGGAAGATTTAAAAGATTTAAAAGATTTACAACTTCTAGCTGTAAACAAGATGCACTCCTACAGGTGTCCCTACGCAAGGTTTTGGTGCAGCAGATGCATGAAGAAATCTGGCAGGATAAAGAAAAGCTGGTATATCTAGCACAGTTGGGTAGTCATAAATGGATAAACATTAGCTCTGCTATTTTCTACACATCTTTGCTTAGAAAATATAAGAGCAAGTTAGAGTCTCAGGTATGCTTTCTATTAATGACAACATAATTTTGCTGCAGGGTTGAGAAACTTACTGCAGTATACAAGATCAAACAGTTATAAATAAATTTAAGGATCAAAATACAGACCTTTGAAAATGAACATTGAATAAAATTGTTATTTATTGTGTACTGCTTGGTATTTGTGTTTAGGTAGTCTGTTTCTAGAAATCGGCTCTCCTTCGTCTAATATCCCCGAGGAGTTCATCAACTCAGATGTAATTATGTATATTAACTTGAAATTGAATACTGTATTTGGTCCAAAACATATATGGGACAATTTTTCTACATCAGCTTAGGCTGACCAGCTTTGAATTGAATAAGCTCAGAGGCTGCCCTTTATTTTTGCATGTGAATTGGATTTTTGCAATTTAATTTTTGATCCCCCTGGGAGTGATGATTACATTTGCCTCAGAAGATTTCTAGTCAGATTTGTGTATTTGACTGAGAGTCTGAAGTTAGTAATACGTAACAATGATTTTTCATTTCTGCATTGTCTGCAATGCTTCCTTTTCTCCAGTAAATAGAGACAGTATTAAAAAGTCATGCTTGTACAGTCAGTCTTATGATTATAATGATGCTGTCTTGTTTATTGGCTCCATTTCTAGTTCAGAAGTTAAAACTTCGTAATTTGACAGAAAACAATGACTGTGAGGTGCTCTGACAAAATAATAATTTTATGGCCGTGGTTTACTATAGGAATACTCAGAGACTCTACCAGTACAAAAATTCAAGATACAGCCTACACATACCTACCTGATGAATATATTGAAGTGTTAAGAAACCTATTTCTTTATATTGTCCACAATTTGTTTTTTGACTTATGACTAGTTGTGACTGAGTCTGCATGCTCCTGAAGATAAAGGAATCTGCCAAGTAAACACAAAGGAAAACAAAGGACAGTACATAAGATCTGTAGCAGAAGTTTAGATGTAAAGATGACAGCAAATTCTTGCCAGCTGTTAATCCAAATAAATAAATAATTACATAATCTTACTTTCTTTCAGAAGCACATTTTGGGATCTCAAGTGCAAAACAAAGCTCTTCTCTATCAGCAATATGAAATATGGGCCCACTTCTGCATTCTGGAAATCACCACTTCACTCAGCATGACAAACAATGAGCTCTAGATGTGTCTGATGCTATGCTGAAATATATAGACACCACAATGTGATGAAGACCTCACCTGCCTTCTTTAGAACCTAAGACACACTGTCACCTCAGGATCTCTGACTACAAAAGATTTTGTTCCTCACAAAGGGATACTCGGATTCATGGTGAAGCTGCCTTAAAAAATAACCAGCACTATACCTCTGACCTTAGTAGGGTACAGGGATATGGTTAGAGTGTGTAGGGATGGGACCAGGAAAGCCAAAACCCAGATGAAATACGACAAGAGAAGGGATGCAAAGAATGACAAGGGATTCTATAAGTAAATGGGTCAGAAAAGAAAGGCCAAGGGAAATATATCCCTACTGATAAGAAGGGACGATTATTGACAACACATATGGAGAAGTCTGAGGTACTCAATGACTTCTTCACCTCACTTAACAGACAGTCAGGCTTTGCCCATCTCTCAGCTTCCCAAATCTTCAAGGAAAGGTTGAGGGAGTAAAATCTCTCCCAATGTAAGTGAAGAGCAGGCTCAAGACAACTTGATGACATGGTGTATCCATAAGTCTATGTGACTTGATGAGATACAGCCCAGTGTCTTGGGGGCACTGGTTGCTGTTGCTGGCAGTCCACTTTCTATCATGTTCAAAAAGTCATGGCAGTCAGGGGAAATCCTAGATAACTGGAAAAAGGGAAAGATCATTTCTATTTTTAAAAAGGGTGGAAAGGAATAATGACAGAATCACACAGAAGCAGAAAATCAATTTGAAAAGACTTCTGAGAGGTTCAAGTCCAAACACCACCAGGTCAACCAGACAACTTAGGTATTACAGTAAGCAGCTAATTATTCCTACAGTATGACATGAAATATGTAGATGAGTGTAAATAGTTTACATATTGAATAGGATCTTTTATCATCACTCCTGCGTAGAGAGTCAACCAGTGTAATAAGCCTTTTGTCCAAGTGAGGGCTTCCAAAAAGTCTGGAACCAGGTAGACTACATCAGGGGCAAACTCATGGCTCATCATTGTCAAAATTTTCATTAGAAATTGTTTTTATGAGTGAAAATATAGGTTTTTTTTCTTACTAAAATGTAATAATCCAGGTCTTGAGTAGCAGAAGTTTCCACAGGAAACAAGAAGCATAGCTTAAAAAAAGGGTGAAGACAGGCAGGATTTTTTAATGTAGATTTTGATATCCTTTGAAAAAATAAGTGACTTTATACCATGTGAAATAGAGTGAAATCCTGTTCCTGCTCAAGTTAATGGCAAATTTGGTTGTTGTCCAGAGTTACATTTTTGCTTAAAATTTATTTCCTGTTTCCTGAATTTATTGTGAAATATACATCTCTCTCTCTCTCTCTCTCTCTCTCTCTCTCTCTCTCTCTATATATATATATATATATATATATATATATATATATATGTATGAAGATGGATGTGGAATTATCTGGATTTTTAATATAACATGCAATTCCACCTAGAAAGCCTACTAAATATTTATTTTAAAGAACATATATGAGGTTAAGGCAGAAAATTCACTTCAGTTCTTATACAGGCATTTATAGACTTTCCTCAAGCTCGATCTTGTGTCAGCAACACAGTGACAAGCAGCAGTGAAAATGAGAAGGAATATTTATGGTATTTTTTTCTATCTTCTTCCTGTTCTTTGACCTTCAGAAACACAGCCATTTGGCACTGCTCTTTGATGAAATAACAAAATGCCTCATGCTCCAGGCAGGAAAGATAAATTTTGAAGTTATTTGGAATTATACAGAAAGAATGCGAAAACTGTTTTTTAACTTAATTCCATTCCTTTTTTATAAATAAAATAATTCATCAGGTACATATTTGCCATATTTTTATTAAAACAATTAACACGGTAATAATGAAATACTTTTCTTAAAAGAAAACATGATCTCTAAAGTAAAGGACTCTACTTACCAGCACACTGCAGTGTCCAGCCTGCATGTAAGGAGCAACTTATGATAATGTCATCCTGATTGCAGATGACTTTCTTTTTTTCTTTCAGCTTATCAGTTTTAAAAAATTAAATATATGTTGCTTCACTGTAAGTTCTAAACTTACTTGTTGCTTGATTTTAGGAGCTTCTGACACTTTAAGAAATTAAGAAGTTATTCAAAGCCTACAGATCCCAAAATTGATGCTTGTCAAGGAAAAGAAGGAGGAATTCATTATAATCTCTCCATACATGGAATGGATATGAAGTGACAGAAATGAATAGAATAGAATATTTTAGTTGGAACTACAACAATCATCCTGTCCAACTGCCTGACCCCTTCACAGGACTGACCTAATTTAAAACAGGTTTTTAAGAGTATTGTCCAAATGCTTTGGCCACTGACAGGCTTGGGATATCAAACACCTTTCACCAGTTTTGCTTGACTGAGACCAGCAGCCAAGAAATTGTACCCACCCAAAGTAGCTGAGCCAGGCTTGAAAGTTACCTGAAAGCAGAAAAATAGATTATATTATTAACTTTATTCAGCAATGTAAAAAATAGGAACAAAGTAAAAAGGATTAAGATTGAAACTTGGCAAAATACCTAATATATCAGGATGCAAATTTAGGCTTCATCATTTTTGTCGGAAAAAGTCAGTTACTAGCATAAAAGTGGAAGATTATAAAATTAAAGCATCAGATTAGTGGGACAATTTTTTAGAAGCATTCAATAGTCATTCTTAGATTGGCAATAGGTGTGTAAAGTGCAATAGAAATTTCCATGCGGTAGCTGTAACATGGCATCTTCATTTCCAGAGCAATGTACCCTGTAGATTCTACAAAAATATGTGGTCTGTTTAAACAGATCAAGCTACAGATCATACTACAAAATACAATGTTCTATTATTTCCCTACTTACGTAGTTCATATTTATTTTGAAATAAAAGAGAAATATAAGTATAATTCTACTATTAAGAATATTTTTGTATGTATATAAATAAAGATGCATTAAAACACTGGGGTAATACATAAAATCAAATATTTTTCTAGCAATTAAAATATTTTAATGAGTACTCTTCAACAGTTTTGTACCTTTAAGAAACATAGTTATGTTTGTTGAACACTAGAAACATTGATGTTAGCTTTAGGAAACCCATGATTTTGAGCTTTGAGTTTTAAAAAACAGAAGTCTATAAACATTGCAGAAATACACTGCCTACTTACAGCTTTGGCTACTATTCTTAGATCATAAAAAATATAGATCTTAACAGTAGCAAGATACTGCTGCTGTTTTGCTAAAATTTGTATAAGCTTCTTATGTAAATTAATGCACCAAGAAGGCTGCAGTAAAAATTAAAATGAACCCTCAGCACTTTAGCTCACTTATTGCCTTTTTTTAAAGTGGATTTTATACCTAAATTTTTTGTTTTCAATGGTCAATATGTTTCTACCATCATTAATGCCTATACTTGTCTGTTACTTTTATTATGTGAAAATCTGATTACAGAAACTGCTTTTTATTTGCCAGATGTTTAGAACACTTTAGTTTATCCAGGTCTTGGGAAGTATAATTTGAAGGATGACACAACTTTGGTGTCCTTGGAAGTCAAAGAAGACCTAATTTGGAAAAGTTCTAGCTGTTGTGAAAAAAAATGTGAAACTCAAGCATTTTCTCCAATCACTATAGTTTCTGTTGAAATTGTACCAAGACTGCCAACTTTAAGGACTGTCCTTAGAGTATTAAGATGTGGAGAAGAGGTTTCAGCTCTTTCAGGCTTTACTCATGTAAGCTGTGCAACAAGATATTGCAAGAAGCTGTATCTCAAGCTAAAGCCTACTAAGGCTGTTGAAAGGATACTTGCTGCTTATGGACCCAGAACAGTCAGTGCTGCTAGCAGCTGAGCCTGCCTGGCACTGGGATATATTTGTAGCAGTAGTGTTTGGAGTCAAAGGACAGCAAGATTTTATTACAGATGAGCAAGGCATGTGTTTGAAGAGAGCAATCACAGGAGCCAGCCAAGGTGCTAATAAGCAGAGGGACCAGCTCCAGGACTTCAAGAGCAGAGCCAGCATTCAGGAGTTAAATATCATTTCAAAATAAGTGTCAGACCTCTGACACCTGACCATGTCAGTCGTCTCACATCTTCGGCTGAAACAAGGAATAGTGATCAATGTCACAGAATGAACATTTGGCTTAATGCACCTGATTCACCTCAACATCTAATACTAAATCTGAATCTCTGACTAATGGGTTTTTCTCTGTTTAATTCTCAGACTCCTTATTGGGTTTTGAAAATATACTATGGGATTTTTTTTAAATTCCTCACACCAGTTGTTTTTTTCCCAATTCACTCATAAAATTTCATATGGTTTTATTCATAATAAATCTAATTTATACTTTCCCAATCAGCTGAAAATGAAGTATATTTATATTTAAACCTGCAGCTCATTCCTGTCTGTAGTCTATTAATCCAAAATTGTATGTCATCCTTGCACTGCTTGTGTGCTGATCCCCAGCTGTTTTCCATGCCATTGCCAATTAATTCTAGATTTAGATTTAGATTAATTTTAGATTTAGATTTTTGCTACTTTTAAAACTTCCCAGTTATCACATTTTCCAGGATAAAGAATTTTTTTCCATGCATAAAGAAAACCATTCAAATGTTTGAAACACATTTGTTTCAATCAGTGGAAATCCACCCATAAAGTGCAATTGTGCCTTCTAGAACTAAGTGACATAATGAGAAAAGGATACCTGAGATTATTGAGTATCTTGCATGACAGCATGGATTTTTAAATTAATTTTTAAAGGAATTGAAATAGGAAAAAACAGTACCAGAGTCAGTCACCCATACTCATGCTCAATTCCAGAGCATTTTAGTCACTTCCTGCACCTCAAGTGGGTATGACAGTAAAAGAAAATTATCTCTTGTCATATCAAGAATGCCAGGATACTTGGCATTTAATATCCTTGCTTTGCCTCACATTTGAGACTGGACTGAACAAGTGCTGCAGCAGATGCTGTTTCTGTTCCTATGGAAAATAAAAGTACTATGTTGAATTTTAATTGAATAACACTATAAGGTAATAAGAGTGTGCTTTATGCAATTTTCCAACGTGCATAAAAAATACAAGGAATTAGTCTACTTCTGGATATTTGTATCTTGTTAAAAGCTAGCATATTAATGCAGAAGACATGGGTCCATTCAGGCTTCACAATGTTAGGAAGAAAAGACATTATTTGGGAGGAAAATATTTCTATAAATTCATATTCTATATTTCATACATCTAATAAAAGAGGTGCATAGACAGTCAGAAAATACAACTTTTTTAATGAGTAAGAGCAAGGAAGGGAGAGAAATATGAAGAGAATTCCTCCAGTCACATAGTATTAATAGTTTATTTTAAAGAAATAAAAAAGAGACGTACACCCACAGAAAGGAAAGAAAAGAAAAGAAGAAGAAAAAGAAAAAAAAGGGAAAAGGAAAAAAAAAGAGAAAGAAGCAAAAGGAAAATAAAAGGAAAAAATATAAAAGGATAGGCCTAGAATTTATACATGGAAATCTACTTCTACAGACAGCACACTGTACAAAGAAAAGCACATATCAAATTTGTATCCTGTCTCTTGAACAGAACTTGAATTGCTTGTGGATGGAGAAGTTTGATTAAGTAGTGGTCACATGGAATTTTCTGTCAAGAGGATGTACAAAAGCAAGACTCATTTAGTTACAAGATAATTTGATAGTGTGAACTTTGGTCAGCTCTAATTTCTGTGAAATGTATAAAGGAAACTAAGATTACAGTATCTTTTTATAAGGGGGTAAAAAAATTTTAGGGACGTTTGATTATATTTCTGTTTGACTTGTCTTAGGTCAAGTATAGGTACTGATCTATCTAAAAAGGGTTGCAAAATTATCATAGAAGTAGCATTGTACATACATTCCCTCTCTTTACACATATCTTACATCCTTCTTGGTGCAAAAACATTAAAAGAAAAGGAAAATCTGGTCAATCAAAAGAGGAATAACAGACTTCTTGGTTCCATCAAGATTGATTTTGGTTTTCTTTCAAATAAAGAAAAAAGATCCTAATAAATATAAGGAAGTTAAAGTTCTGAAACTACAATACACAGCTGATTTTGAATAGCTCAGCTGTCTGTGGAAAATGGATCTGTTGACACTTACAAAAGTATGTTGAGAGAAACTTCATTGCAGATATTACAGGCTTGGGTAGAACTCATGGTAGTCACAGTTTGCATTATCAGACAACAAATCTGGTTGCAGGAAGGCTGATAAGCCCGAATCCAAATATTTTTGCCTAATGAGTTAATAGCATATTGATGGATTTAGAAGAATGGATATTAACTATCATTAATCAGAATCAGAACTACAGTAATCAGTAGCTACAAATGTATAGATAGCTTGAAAATACTTATTTATGCTTCCTTAGAATGAGTCAAAAATACCCTAACTTGGGAGTCGTCTCACCCCCATTTTTTCTTTCCCTCCAGAAAGAAAATGTCATCAACAAGCTGACATTATTTTGTGTGAGGGGGGTTGGGAGAAGGGCCTCCTGCCCTCCCATGGGAATCAACAGTTGTGTAATCTCCTGCCGTTCCTAACTCTCATTCTTGGTTGCTATGGTTACCCTGTTATGTCAATCAGTTTGTCCCCCAGCCCTTTGTTCTAGTATGTTCCAAGCTGCATGTATTGTTATTGGTTCTCTCCCCAGAACCACTCCCTCTCTTTATCCCCATTGGTCCACGTTATGTCACCCCACTCTTTCTCCTCCCCTTAGCCCTCTACCTATTGGACCCTCAGACTTAAACCACTCCTCCCGGTGAGCCTTTTATACTCCATCCCGCCCACTGCGCGGGGCTCTCGGAGTCACCTCCCTCCTGAGCCGCTGTGACCCTACACCCTTCGCTGTGCCTTCCCTTGTTTCGAGCTGTCTGGAATAAAGGTGCTTTGCTGAGCCATCAGGCCTCGGCAGAAGCCTCGTTATTACGCTATCCGGCACCAGTCGATCTGTCTCCAGGGACCCCCGTGAACCCTTCGCGGTGCCCCCGAGGATAGAGATCTTGGGCACGTGCTCTATTATTTCTCCTAATTTATTTGAAATTAGGAGAATTATTTCAGTATTGGATAATAGCAATTCCAGTCCAGAGACATTATTAAACATCCTAATGTATATTTAATATATATCGCTGTTGAGTCAGTAGAAAGATTCACAGATTCATGTTAATGCTGTACTTCCAAGTATATATAGGTAAAAAAGTGGATATAAACAACCAAGTACATCAATATATATTTCCCACTATTTTCAAAGTAGGGATTCAATTTCTTACACTTTTCTTTGATGTTTATTCATTTTACAGACATTGAGACATCAGATTTCCTTCACAAAATTAATTAAAATTCTTTAACAGAATGCTTGCTAAAAGGTGTTTTAATTCATCCTATCTGATGCGCTCATTTTATTTAATGGTAGGTCAGGATCCTGTATTTGCCAAAATAAAATTTCACTGTATATCTGGGTCTCTTAACATGGCTGTGTTTGTATACAATTATTGCAAAAGCAAAAAAGGAATCTACGTATGGAAGGATCCATGAAGGCTTGAAAGATAAATAACAATAATTTTCTATTATTCCCCCATTCTGTTAATCTGGGGCTCTTTATGTCAGAATTTGCCTACTGTTTTGGGGTTGAGTATTTTTTTTTAATTTCTTTTTTTCCATAGATTCAGATTACATCTCTTGGAATCTTCCTCTAACTTTTAATGTGATAAGGTAAGAAAAAAACCTTCCTTAACTAATCAGTGTTGGTATAATGTAGCAACATAGAATTGCCATAAGAAATTTATATATAATTCATAGAATTAAATACATTTGAGAAATCTCAGTTTCAACAGATGCTAAGAAAACAGAAAAAGAAACTAATTTCAGGGAGTATATTACTCAAAATTATATATGCTATGTATTTTTAATATTTTCATCATTTATTGTGATTTAACTATATTATATTTCTGATAATTTTGAGCAGAACTGTGGACGGGATAACAACTAGTCAAGTGTTTTTGCTCAAGGTGGAAATCATGCTTACACTAACATTTTCAGTCTCACCAAACAAATTCTTCATAATCATAGTGACAGAAGGATAAATAGTAAGCTGTCATTTTATATGTGCACTAAATCCCTGTTTGATACCCAAATGAAAATGTGACTTAATGGAGATGCATTGACAAAGCAACCACAAAATATTCACTATGAATCATTATTTAGCAAAGATTTTTCCTTAGATATGATGAATTGGGACACTTGTGCCCTTAGTGACCCTCAAACTAACACTTCAGTTGTGTGTAAAAATAGTGAGCTGTCAGTATTTTGCACTGAGTTGTCACCTAAAACACTTTGTTTTACCTAATTTTTCAAAATCAAAATGTTATAAATGAAAATTTGTCCAGCCAAATTAAAAATGAAAAACATAAAATATTTATTTTACAATCAAATTCTATCTAGCCAGCCACAAGGAAAGAACAGAGCCGAGCCCGGGGTCAGCCCTGGGTGTGCAACAAAGAGGTCAGCCTCAGCAGAGGTTTTCCTCTATGCCCACACACCTCCATCCTGGCACAAGCGGTTTTTATAGGGAAAATTTCGCCTGAGGCCAAGATTTCAGCAGTCAGTCTTTTCTTCCATTCAGAGTCCATAGGTTAGTAAGATTTTCTTTCTTGGTGGTGAGAAAGAACAATTCAGTGTCTGGAGTTGTTGAATCCCTTGATGACATTTACGGGAAGGCTGCATTCACATGTATCTGCCTGAGGATTTCCGTGATATCCATCTCGGGTTGTTCACACGGTGATCAGCCCCCAGGGTTCCCGGATCTCTTCAGACATGGCTCATCTCCTAGCTGGGTTCTAATCTACAACAGTGTCTTGCCTGCGAGGGTGGGGGGGCTTCTAATACAAATGAGCATAGTCTAACAAGTATCCAATATTACATATTTCATACAAGAAATGGCGCGAATTATGTTTACTACACATAACAAAAATCACTCTTGCAACCAATGGTCTAGAAAAGAGGAAATCTGAGAGAGCATTTTCTATGTGTTCGGTGATTCCTTGTTAATTGACGTATTTTCTTCTAGCATAGCTAACATTTCAGTTAGAAGTTAGAGACTGTATTTCTTTTTCACATGTGGGATTAAATAACTTTTTTGTATTCAGATCCATGCCTGCAAACACAAATATTCATATTCAATTTCTTACTTCTTTCTGCTTAACTCTCTATTCATGTTGCTCATAGTCACCTGATATTTTCACCTCAATTATCAGACATTGGAAAAGTTTTGATACTGAAAAGACACATTCGAATAAAGAATTTAAAGGTGGACTAGGGGGAATTCTTCTCTCTTCAGTGAAACTGCATCCATAACCATGCAAATCTTCATTAAATTGTAATGTATTTACAAAATTTTGTCCAAGAAAGGATTTCAAGATTTATGGACAAAATCCAGATGTCTAAAACCACAAGATCTTTTGGTGATAAAACACTGAATTTATTTAGCTAGGCATTTTCCCATGGATAAAAATATATGGTATTCTCTCTATCTCTTGAATATCACCTTTGTTAAGAAAAAGAAAGATCATGAAATGTTGTCTTTGTCTTTCAGAACTGTAAGTTTATGGATTTCTCACATGCACTATAACCATTAAAAAAATTTAAATAAAGTATGCTAGTTACCTAGCCTCTTTCTTATAGGCTGCCTGTTAATAAGCTCCTTTTAAGTACTTCTCAGTGACCTTTGGTTACTGACATTGAGTCCATGAGAAACTGGAGTATGGCTTAGAACTGTTTTTAGCAATTATCACCTTTGAAAAGTGCAAATATGATCTCTAAGGTTTATCTTCTACAGATACCAATGGAAATAATAAATCCCATGTATAAATAATGGGGTTTTTATTCTGCAATATTGTTTGTATCAAGTCAGATGATACAATAATAATCCACAATACAATTGAGCAAAATGATTGAGTTTTATTTTTAGGTGATGTCAGGATGATTTTGCAGAACTATTTCTGACATTTCAAAATTAATATATATAATCAATCTTCTAGCAGCATATAAGAAAGCAGTCTGCTGGGATAAAATGATAGGAAATTTGTTTTATAAAATATAAACCAATTTTTATATTGCAATATATTTAACTCTAGCATAAGTGGTATACACCTTCGCAACATTTAGGACAAGTTGACTGTATGGAATACTGTTTCAATTCAGACCAAAAAATGGTATAGACACCCTGTTTTACCTTCATGAGGTAAATCACCTCATCAGTGTAACTGAAAAGTCTGCTTTGCACTTTTTTTGCCAAAATATTTTAATATTTTTTGTTATTTTTCTAGTCATTGTTGTACCCTACAGGTGTTACAGTGATGACTAAGAACAGATATTCTTGTATTGCTTTTTTTCAGTAGTAGTTTCAGTGACTTGACAATATGTACTAGAATAAGATTGGCATCTTATTCATTGACCTTTCCTCGGTTTGTGATGTTTTTTGTTCAAGTTTTTCTGACTCATGCCATAATAGGAAAACAATTTGAAGAGTAGTACTAATTCTTCAGTGAGGGTTGTGTTTTTGCCAGTGGTCCATCTTTGGTATTGGTACCTAGAGGTACTTCAGCTGAGCAAGCTAGATTTTGTTCTCTAATCTCCTCTCCTCTCTCCCTTGTGTTTCAGACTGCAAATATCACAGGTTCCTATTGCTCATCTGAACTCAGTCTGTGCTTCATGTCCTGGTGTGTGAACCCAAGATGCATGGAAATGCGTGGAGAGTATGTCATGTCTGACAATTATTCATCTGGTGCAATTTGCAGACAAGAGTGTTTTAAAAACAGTCTTATTGGCAAGACGATGAAGAACCTCAGCCTAGAGTCTACCTGTACATACAGTGTGATGCAACTGGAAGGGTGTCACATGTTCTTCCATAAAAATTATATATATATATATATATATACACACACATATATATCAAATACTTCAGTAGTTGCATTAACCATTTCCAGTTCAGAAAGGTAGATATTAAAATTCTGACAAATCTCCAGGTATGACCAAACAACTTTCATTAAAAAAAAAAAAAAGAAAAAGAAAACTTAGATAGAAGATTTTCCACCAAGAAGCCCCTGTTACAGATTTTTTTGATCATATTTAATTGGTTTTGGGCTCTCTATCAGCTTCATTTTGTTTTTGAAAGAATATTAATTTTTTTTTCCACATTTTTATGTACTGAAAGAGAAGGTTAGTTTTTCTCTAATAAAACAGAACCAAAAGATTTCCTATTTCTTTCTAAATTTAAAATGAACAGGCTTTAGAGATTTTTTGGAAGTAAAACTATATAAGAATATTTTATTCTTCCTTTATCCAATCAAAATGCAGATATACAGGAAAGGGCTAAATGGGTTTAGTGACTGCAAGGATTTTAAAATATTGATAACTAACATTATAAATATTGATTTAATATATCTATTGATTTGCAAATGGTTTCCTCATGGAAGTAGTAATATTTTGATTACAGGACTTTCAGGGCTTTTCTTCTTTCTGCATGCAGTTACACCTGTGAAACTATTCTTATCTTCACCTACACACATAATTTTTCACTTTAACTGACTTTTGGATTATACCCCAAAAGTACTGATCTCCTTTAAGTGGGGTATTTTATTCTGTGGGAGACACCATAAGGACTTTTTCCAGGTCACTTGCAGATGTGGTGATGACTCAATTCATTCTAAGCAATGCAGAAGGAATAGCAGGTTTGGATAGAAGATAAACAAAGAGTAATTTCCATGTCCATATGCACACAGATGTGGCAGTAGTAGTGACTGAATCATTATTATAATTATTATAATAACAATAATATTATTATTGTTACTGTAGACTGAATCGGCAGCAAAGCATCTAGTTATTGTGGACTGAGTCTAGATTTTTGGCTCTGCCAAGACAGCACTGTATTGTTTTGTTGAACAACTGGAAACTAGAAAGTCTTATATTCCCCTTTCTATATTGTGTGAGGAGGCTCAAAGAATCTGCCAGGCTGGATTAACATTTATGCCGGGTTCCTATGGTTTGGTAAAACAATTTAGAATCACAGGATCATAGAACATCTCAAGCTGGAAAGGACTCAAGAATCACGAAGACAAACTCCTTGTTTCCTGCAGGACTACTCGAAAGTAAATCTAATAACTAAGAGTATTTTCCAGATATTATCAAACTCTTGACAGTTCAGAGTGGTGCCATGACCAGTTTCCTGGGAAACCTTTTCTTGTGACTTACCATGTTCTCAGTGAGGAACGTTTTCCTAATCTCCAATCTGAATTTACCCTGATGCAGCTTCATTTTATTTCTTGGTGTCATATTGTTGGTCATTAAACAGAAGAGACCAATACCTTCCACTACAAGCCATTTACACAAAATTTTCCCTCTTCCTTCTCAGCCCCAGAGTCATCAGCAACCTTTTTCCTTGTCAAAGGCAGAATTAACAGGAGTTGTGGTAACATCACTGACAGTTAACAAACATCACCTGAGACCTTATCAATTATTTAAATAGCGAAAATCTCAAAAATGTTTTGCTCTGTACCAGAGGAAAATATGGTGTCAATTTTCAGAAATATCTCCAGCTCAGCTTGTTTGTTGTAGGAAGGATGTTAGGGTTCCCAGGATGTTGAGGTTTCTAGGGGAAACTGTGTGGTTTCCACTGCCACATATCACCTAAGCTGTAGTTCATGGAAATTCAACATTCAACACCCCCATATATCAAATAATACTGTGCATATGCATTCATCTACATAGATTCTCTCCTTTCTTTCCTTTCATGGCATCTTCTCATTGCTCCACCAAACCAGAATGATGTTTAAAAACAACTCTTTTCTTGTTAAAGACAATTCTCTGTCATACGCATCAGTGTTTTCTTCATTGACCCCATGCTCATTAGCTTTCTCCTATTTCCTCCCCTCTGACCTGACTGATAGAAATGAAAAGTGGTTATTATGCATCCCACAGCTATCATTAGAGAAGACATAAGAAGTATAAGATATATTTAATAGCTTTCTTAAAAGTTTTATATTAGCCTCTATGGAAGGAATGCTTGGTTAATCAATCAAATATCTTTGTAGCCTCAAATTACCTGTCAATTGTCCCAGAACACTACCAGTATTTCAACAATGTTCCTTTGCCTTTTTTCAGAAATGCTTTTGATAAGATTCTAATTGACACATTTATGGAAGCAGGCTGAGTAAATAAAAATTAATGTAATGATTATGTGTACTAGTACATTATCAGACAGATTGAAATGTTCTGTTTTCCAAGGCACCTCATTCTAGAAAAACTCAATTTCTTTGTCTGTTGAGTTGTGTAACAGCTCACACACTCTCATCATACAGTTCACATTATGAGTGACAATTTGCTGAAACAGACATCTAAAAAGCACTGCCACCCAGCAGACTTTAAAAGTCACATTTTCCTCCAGAGAAATTCACTGAGGCATTATAATATGACAAGTGTATGATTTTTTCCTAAACCAAGTAGCTATTGTAATTCACTAAAATTATAGACTTCATTTCAATAAGACTGTGTGAGATTGAGGTATCAGAGAAGAGAAAAAGTTCAGATGGCAAGGATGGAGAAGAATTAGACAGCAGAAAGTGGGAGGAAAATCCTGAAACAAGAACAGAAGAAAGTAAAAAAAAATATATCAAGCATACAAACTGAAAAATCTCCCAAATTTCAGATTTTGAAAGCAAAATCTGAAGTGGGATGGGAATGATATAATTTTCAATCCTCTGAAGTGGAAGAAATAAGAATTTTAGTATAGCTTAGAAATAATTCTGTGTCACTTCTGAAAATACATAAAAATTATAACCGCTTCAAAATTGCATGCAAAATCTTAGGAGGAAAATACCTGGAAATTGGTATGTCAAATTTGTATCTCATTTAAATATGATTATTATATTATGGAATTTCTCTCTTATGATAATACAGTACCAAAACTTTATAAGAAGTTGTAAACTATCAGGCACCTTAAAGTAAATGTGTTTCTTCTCATGGGTGCTTTTAATTTCTATTCCAGATATTACTTATGGAGAAATCAGGTAGTACTACACACATTTAGCAAATGACAGCATTTCCCTTTTATTCTAACTTTTTTCTGCTGACCAACTTTCTCAACCAGGAATCTGCTGGCCTGTAAAATCCAGACCTCTTCTTCATAACTATGCAGCTTTGCATTTCTCTCATTTATTCTCAAGGTCAAAAATAACAAATTTCTTTGTCCAGAAGGTCACACAAAAGTTATGTGAATGACTGGAGATTTCCTGTTGAATATAGAATAAGAAATGATACTTTCTCAATTTTATTAAGTTATGCAAAGGCTATTGTGGGAGGAGAGTTGGGAGAGGGGCCTCCTGCCCTGCCATGGGAGGCTACAGAGGTGTAGCTTCCTGCCTTCCCCAACTGTCAGTCTTTGTTACCCCGGTTACCAGTTCTGTCAATCAGTTTGTACCCCAGCCTTCTGTTCCAGAATGTTCTGAGTTATATGTACCCTTATTGGTTCTCTCTCCACAACCACTCCCTCTCCCCATCCTCATTGGTGTTATGGCACATCACCCCATCCTCTCTTCTCCCCTTAGCCCTTTCCCAATTGGACCCTCAGATCCCAGCCACTCCTTCCCTGTGTCCCTTTTATACTTCACCCCACCCACTGCTCGTCAGAGTCAGCTCCCCTTCTGAGCAGCTGTGTCTCTTCATCCCCTGCTGTGCCTTACCTCTTGTTAGCCCTCAGAAATAAAAGCGACCTGTTGAGCCAACCCGCCGTGGCAGAAGCATTTCTTTCCAGCTATCCGGATCCAGTTGATCTATTGCTCTAGGTGTCCTTAACCCTTCGTGGCGCTCCTGGAGGATACCAATCCTGGGTGTGCCGCAGGCTATCTCTCCCAGGTGACCTGACACAGACCCAGTCAACACCATCCATAATAAAAATCAATGGCACCAAGTCACTAAACAATTACACCATCTTCTTTAAAAATGCACAAGTCTTTAAAACAACAAGGATTCAGAGACTGATTAATTTGCATTTGCTTTGGAGATTGCACAGGTTGCATTATTTAAGATGTTGCCTTTACTTTATGTTCTCAAAGGATGGGCCAAGATCAAAGTCATAGAATGTTGTTCTAAACAAAAAAAGTTGTGGCTAGATGACTAGATGATAGGAAATACAGATCTGAGCCATGGTTGTGAAAGTTTTGTACATAGATGCTGGATAAACATTTTTCTTCTGAACATAAAACCCCCTATTATCTAGCTTTTCAAACTTCTAAATCTGAGTTGATATTAAAGAAGGCATTTTACACAGAATAATTTAAATGTAAACTCAGAAAAATACCAACAAAAATAATTAGAAATTGCAACCAGTTTTGACTAGACCCAAGTACTAAAGAACGCTTTTAAAAATTATATTTTCAAATGTGTTTTAAACAGAGAAATTTATGTAAAAAATTTGATAAGCCTAAGATAAATAAGGTTAGAAGTGTAGATAGAAGTGCAATAAATAGTTTCCTTAGAAGAAGGATGTGCTGCTTCCTTCTGCAGGCAGCAATATTATAATTGCGAGAATGTTAATGATCAAGGTTTGCCCTAGCTGTAAAGAATGGTCACAGCAGGGAATGAAGGAGGATTTCAGTCTCATATACAGTCTTGGCTGTTCATTTCATTCCTGCTTAATTTCTTCCTGATTTCTTTAAAGTATCATGTAAACTACTGTGGATCTAGTCTTTACACTGAATTTTTTAACAGGAGACCGACCATATACATTAAACATCATCTTTCTTCCGTCTATTAATTTTTGATATCTACTCTCTACATTTGTACACACCATAAAAGACAGATACTAGCAGAAATAGTAAATACTTATGTGTACACATATATGAATATATGTATGTTTTATTTTATATATATTGTATATATGTCTATGCCATTATTTCATTCTCTTTTTTCCTAAATGTTTTTAATTCTTTCCAGAGCCTTACTATGCCCTAAAACAGCACATGTAACATTTTTGCTATTATAAAATTTTTTCTATTATTTGTATAATACCCACTTCTTCTGATTTTTCATTTGTAGCTTGGATACTAGACCCTCTCAGCACAGAAATGTGTATTTGTATGAACTTGTGCTTTTGTTCCTGAGATTATTATTATTTCTGCCTTTCAACACATGTTCAGTTCAGTAGTCAGTGACCTTTTATGTGGGAACAACTTTGTAACTGTTATAAAGGTGTCACCTATCTGACTTGATTTCCGTAATATCTGACAAATTTATTTCAGCTCCATTATTTTGGAAACAGGGATTGATCCTAGAATATTTTTGGCTGCAATTACTGAAATAGGTCATAGACTGGTGTATGATTACAATGAAGTATCACATAGACTGTGTAGCAACAAGTCATGTCATCGTAATATGGCATAAGAAGAGCCACCAGAACTACCAGAGCCCTGATGCTGGAACATATTTAGACATTTAAAAGTACTGATCATGCACCATGCAACCCTATTATGAAATCAATGAGATTGATTTCATATTGATTATCAAGGCTTTTGTAAAATCAAGTTGTTAATTCAGAGACATAAATATAGATTTAGAAATAAATTTTAGACGCTATTTAAAAATATTCTCTTAGTGTCTACTAGGAGACAAGTATGACAATATTAAAGAACATGCAAATCAAATAAAATTGACAAAATGCTGTTTCTGACATAGATTTTAACGATGGAGTCTGACGTGGTAGGAAAACCCAAGTATGGAGTTTCTCTTCTAAAAAAATTTGTCTGTGCCTCATATTATTAATACACATCCTTGATATGACACTGAATGCAATTTCAAAAATAAGAACATTTATTATTTTTTTTCAGAAAGCCATAGTAGCTGATTTGTTTGTTTGTCAGTTTGAGCAAATTCTCTTGATATTTTCCTCAGTTAAAACTAACATTGTCAAAAATCAAGGACCTTTGTTTCTTTTAAACTGTCTTAAATAATTCATGCTCCTAAAGGAACTCTTAAGTCCTTGTTCAGAATAAAAACAACTGTCCTTAGATATCTGCATTTTGTCAAGCTGATGCTTCCTGACAGCTGTCTAAACTAAACAAGAGCTGTGAAGGAACTGTGGTGACATAACACTTTGTAATGGTTGTGTAAAAACCTCAAGTACAATGATATTGCAGGACCAACCTGTAAAATTAATGGATTGCAGAACTGTAGCTATAAATCTTAAGTGGAGTGGCTGGGGGAACTGGAGGTGTTTAGCCTGGAGAAATGGAGGATGAGGAGGGACAGCTTCACTTTCCACAACTACCTGAAAAGAGGTTGTTAAAAGCCGAGAATTTTCTCTTCTCTGTAACCAGCAGAGAGGAAATTACAAGTTGTGTTGGTGAAAGTTTAGATTGTATATTAGGAAAACTTTCTGTTAACCAATGCTTGGTTATCAAGCATTGGAACAGGCTGCCCAGGGAAGTAGTTGTGACACTTTTGAGGTGTTTTGAAGAAGTGCAGATGTGGAGCTTAGAATGGATTAGTGATGGACTTGGCACTGCTGGTTTAGTTGTACTCGAAACTTACAGGATCTGGATAATTTAGATCATAAATGATCCTATGACTGTGCACGTTTACTGTGTGTATAATCAAATGAGATTTTTCCTCTGTTACTAGATGCCCACATATATGATCCAGGGAAATGCCTGTAAGATTTTTTTTATAGCAAATATGCTTACAAGTTGGTTTTGCTCATAGAGTCAGTAAGAGGGAAATCGGGATTGATTCTATTGTTGGTTAGGCATACAGAAATACAACAACCAATTTCTGTGTAGATTCTTCTATATATTAGAACATGCAGAAGAGAGAAAGAGAAATACAGTATGTATCTCAGCTAGATAGACTGAAGAAAGACAAAAGAGTTTTTCCTTTAAGTCACATCACTGGAATTTATGTAAAGGAGACTTTGTTACTGCCTTTACCATTCTTCTCCCTCAGTGTGGATCTCTGTTTGTTGCCTTAGCCTTCATTTGCACTGTCCTAGCTCTTCTACATAGAGTCTAAGCTTAAAAGAAAAGAGAAAAAAAAATTAAAGCTGTATATTCAACTTTAAAAGCTGAATTGTCCCATGTAATTGCTCTCACGTTTTGATAGAGAAATTATTTAAAACTTTGAGTAGCTTTCTGAAAATCCCATTGCATTCCCAGGCAGATAGGCCCTGCAATCCCAGCACTGTGCACTCAGGGCACTTGCTCTGGACAAAGGAGACTGGCAGGTCAGTGCACACCTGCACATGTCCCTCAGGGTCTGTCACCAGCTCTGTCTGCAGAAACCCTCCCTAGGTGTGCAGAGGGATGGACACACTCTGGATCCTGCTGACAGCTGTGGGGACAACGAAGTGCATGTGCAGGAAACACACACCCCACACTGCAGGCTTTCTGCTCTGTTTTCATGCAACACCCAACACAATCTTAGCTGAACTATGTTATAGGATATTTGTAGTATCTGTATTCCGCTTTATACTTGCCAGTTTGTAGCATCTTAACCTTTTTTGTTGCTCTGAAATACTAACACAAGTCAATACTACCAAGGTTGCATGCAGAAATTTCAGTGTGTTTTCATATTGTTGCTTTTGTATGTACCTGGATCAAATAATTTTAATTAAGTTTAAAACTTTGTTATGAAGTAAACCTTAACTCTTTGTAACTCTATGTTACACAGAAAAATCACTGTAAAAGTATACAGTCCCCTATTTATAAATGGCTTTACTATAACCAGGAAAGAAGAAATAAGTAAAAATAAAATCAATAATTAGAAGTTCAAAGCCTATCTAGCCATTGTAAAAAATAGCAAAACAATGCGTCATAGATCCTCCAAAAGTTCTACTTTAATGGAAGATTGATTAAAAATTAGAAAGCACTAAAATGAATTGCCATTTTTAAGGGATCAATACCGTTCTATCTAAATATACTTTTACATCAAGAATTTCCTAGCTTTTATTTAATTACTGTATTTCCCAGCTTGTACTTTTTACATAATTACAATACAGACAAATAATTTTCATTACAATATATGGACCTGTCATGAGATCACAATAACATCACAGTCCTATGTTTCAGCATTCAGGATAATGTATTTAGGTTTTTTTTTCCTTGGAAAGTGGTGCTTTTGAAATTACTTTTCCTCAGTGGAAACATCTGAAAAGTAAATATCTCAATATGCTTTGTCATCTCACTTTGTTTGGGTTTTTTTTTTTTAATTTTGGGGGCATTAGGGTTTGTTAAGGAAAAGACTGATCTTCCTATGGGCATTCACATTTTTTGGGGTGGTAATTTGAAACTAGACTAATTGAGAATATTCAAAATAGGGTGAGCTTGTGAAACAAAGGTACTGTAAAACTGCCAGACAATTCTCAACATTTTTTTCTCACATGGAAAAAAATTTTTTGAGTAACTGACATGATGGGGAAGTAAAAACTGATACTATTCAATTAAGATGTGTTAATAAAACTCATGCTTAAAAAATTATCATTATATTATTTCTGAGTGCCATGTAAATTTACTTGTATATAACAAAGGTGACTCCTAATATAGCTGGGTAAAACTGAGGTGAAATTACAGATCCCAAGTTGTAGATCTTTGCACTGCTTTGTAATGGATCCTGTATTGATGATATTATTTCCCAGAAATACAATTTTTATCAGTATCATGATGTCATTACCAAACTTCTCTCAATGACTTTTAAGCAGTCTTGGTAATCTGCAAGAGGTGTCAGATGACATGAAGCTAGCGAACATTTTCCCAGTTTTCAAGAAGGGCAAGAAGGAAAACCCTGTAAACTACAGACCTGTCAATCCCATTTCAGTTCCTGGTAAAGTTATGGAGAATATTCTGGGAAGTATCGGAAAACACCTGAGGGGAAAAACAAGTCACTGGTCACAGACAGAATGGCTTCACGAAAAGAAACTCCTGCATATCAAACCTGCTTTCCTTTCATGACAGGATAACCTACCTAACTGATCAAGGGAAGCCAGCTGATGTAATCTTTTCAGACTTCAGTAAAGCTTTTGATAATGTGTCCTTCTGACAAAATATCCATTGTGGATTAACACATCATGTGATGGGTGAGCATCTGGCTCATGGACTGGGCACAGAGAATTAGAGGTGAAATCAAACTGGTGACCTGTCACTGGAGAGCTCCCACAGGGCTTCATCCTCAGCCCAATGCTCTTCAACGTCTTCATAAATGACCTGGACACAGGATTGGAATGGATACTTAACAAGTTCTCAGGTGATCTGAAATCATGGAGAGCTGTTTACTCCCTCAAAAGCAGGGACACCCTGCAGAAAGACCTTGACAAATAAGAGGGCTGGGCAATCACCATCTCTATGAAGTTCAACAAGGGAAAGGGCTGGGTTTTGCTACACCTGAAATGGGGCAACCTTGGATAAACAGATTGAGGAATTTGATGCTGGAAAGGAGTGATATGAAATGTGATCTGAGGGTCCTGGCTTACTGAAAGTTAAATGGGAGTCAGCAGGGAGTCAGCTGGGGTGCATCAGAAACAGGATCACCAGCCATGCAAGGGAGGGGATTGTCTGGCTCGGCTCTGCACTGGGGTGGCCTCACATTGCTGGAGGCAGTTTTAGTACTGCAATACAAAAAAGACATTGAGCTGCTAGAGAGTGTCCAAAGAAAGACCACGAGGATTGTGAAGGGCCTTGAGGGGAACCCATGTGAGCAGTGGCTGAGAGCCTGGAGTCAGTTCAGCCTAGAGGAGAAGAGACAGAGGGGAGATCTTGCGGTCTGCAAGTTCCTTGTCGAGGGAACAGGGGAGGCAGGTATTGATCTCTCTGGTAACCAGCGACAGAACCCAAGGGAACAGCATGAAGGTGAATCAGGAGAGGTTTAGGTTGCATATTAGAAAAAGATTCTTGCCCCAGAAGGTGTGAAACAGCTCCCCAGGGAAGTGATTTCAGCATCAAACCTGACAGAGCTCGAGAAGTGTTTGGACAAAGCTCTCAGGCATGTGGTCTGGGCTGATCTGTGCAGGGCCAAGAGATGGACTTTGTTGATTTTGTGTGACCCTTCCAACTCAGCTGATTCTTCAATTCTTTGACAGAAGTTTTTATACTTGTTCATTTCATGTCTCATTGTTGTCCCTCTGCTTAAAAGGAATTTTTTTGCAACTGTAATGTTTTTACCCACAAATATATTCTCAGTTTACTAAGAGTGACTAGTAACAGATGCAACAGAGCATCGTACTATGAACTAGTCAGTTTTCCATAACCAACCCTTTTGCAAATATAAATCTAGACAAACAGACATCCTTTTATGAAAACCTCATACTGCACTTTACTTTTGTAAATCATGTCAACGTACTTCTTAAAGCTAAGCCTGCATGGTTCTCTAAAATAAAAGTAATAAATATTGTGACAGAAAGTACAATTGTCATAAATTTTAATCTTCTGTAGCAAGTCATTGCACTGATAAATTTCTTTCTGGTGTTTAAACTAGAAGGCTTGGTGGGGACCAACAGTTGCTAAGACACAGGCCTGAAGGAGTCTTTACACCCCAAACTGTATTTAGTAGGTGGGTTCTTTTCACACAGGGCTGTAAATCTGTAATTTATTTCATATTATTATTTGGTAGTGCCATCAGTCATAGATGTGATAAAGTAATCTAGGATTAGGAAGAGTGTTCATATTCCCTGTCTTTTTCTTTCTTTCTTTGTTGGAAGCTACTGCCCATGAGCCACAATGCAGATTGACCTACATGTCCCTCTGAGGAGAAAGGAAGTGGATGACATGCTGACCTCTTTGTTTATGTAACCTGAGTGGTCCAGAAATGTACAAACAGGACCAGCTTTGTAGCAGCCCTTTTATCTTTCCCTAGAGTAGAGTGTTACAGGAAACAAGGAAAGCTATCCCTCTGCTGACCTCTAACTGCTCAAAAATAAGTGATTAGAGGCAGCAGCAGTGTATGCAGTACATACAGGCTGTATCTCAGGAACCCACTAACAAAAAAAGAAGCAGCAGCGAAATTGTCCCTTATATTGAAGAAACAATGCTTCCCTTGGCTACTGAAGAGATCGTTCAGTTTCTTCTCAACCCTTTCTCTGAGGGTGAGCCAGAAGTCTCAAGATAGCCCACACGGAATTCCTTAATAGGTATTATGATACGTCATCACAGTTAAATCTCAGGATAATTCTGCAAATAAATGAGGTGTGCTGCATCTTGCCCTCAAATCTCCGGCCAGCTGGGCAAGTCAGGCAGAGAGAAGGAGCTTCTCCTTGGATCCTGGGGTGCTCTGAGAAGCTCCCTCGTGAGTCCAAAGACGAGCTGGTCCCACAAGCAATGGAAGAAGGTGCTCTTCATCTCAGCAATAATTCTGAAGTTTAATGAAAGCCTATAGAGATTCCAGGCCACATCTGTCCTCAAAGGACATCCGGAGACAGAGAGAGGTTTTCCCTGCCGGAGCAGCCAGATATAGGGGGAGCGGGAAAACCCGAGTAGCCGATGGGGGAAGGACATGGGGGTGGCTCTCTGAGGCAAGGGCCCAGAGTGACCACTGGGGAGGGGGTAGGGGAGGAGCCCCGAGCCAGGGTCCAGTTACCTGGTGACCCTGACAGAAGGCTCTGGACAAAGGGGAAGGGTCACACGGTGATGGACACATCACCTGGGAGGAGACAGGGGGATGGGTCAGGCATTTTGGGATTTGATGGACATACAGGTACTGATGGGAAAGCTGGAATGAACTAAATGGATACAAAGAGGGGGATATGGAGGGACAAACCATTATGAGAGGATATATAGTGTAACACAACTCCACATCTCCTCCTTTCAGTTATAAAAAACTGAAAATGGCTTAAACAGGGGTTGTTTCTGAGTCTATTTGATCTTCAAACCATGGGTCTTGATTCAGAGGTTCTTCTTCTGGAGTAGGATGCTCATCTTCATTGATGGAGATATGGGCTCTGTTAATTGAGATGGTGGAGTTCAGAGCTTTCAGAATAAGTCGAACACTAAAACCCGTGACAAGTCCAACAAGAAGCAGTACAAGTAACAGTCCAGTTTGAATTAGTGACTTGATCCAACCTGTGAGACTCCATCCTTGAAAAAGAGACCCCAGCCAGTCTGATGATTCCCTCTTTAGGTCTCCTGTCAGGCTCTGCATCTTTTGTATTGTGTCATGGATGTCCTCAGCCCATGAGCTTAAATTTAAACAGCATAGTCCTGCAAACTCCTCACAGAGGTGGTTGTGAAGGAGTAAAAGGAAGTCAATTGCAGCCTGGTTTTGGAGGGTGGCCTGCCTTGTTATTTCCTTGTCTGATAGGAGGACAGCTAAGGCCTTTTAAGTAAAATTAGCCTGCTTAGCCACCCAGCACTCGAGGTGTGCCACTTTCCTGACTGCTGTTTTTGCCATAGCTACCCAAGGCAAAAGTGCAATGGCAGCTATGTTTTTGGATGTAGACCAATGGGGAACCCGAGAGGCACAATTTTGATCCCAATTCTCCAGGTCAGTATCCCTTTTTTGGCATGCCAATTGATAGGTTTTGTTTAGATTTTGCCAATGTGAAATTTGAGTTTTGTTAGGTGTAAACAAGCTCAGCTGCCCGAAAGTACAGGGACCTCCAATCAGGTGAGGGGAGATGCCTGCCCAAGCTTGCTGACCACGAGGAAGGTGCCTTTGGGCAGGGGCGGAATACATGGGGACATGGATTACCTTCTGGTACCATTCCTCTGCTGTGTACTCAGTGGTGGTCTGCTTGATCATAATAGCAAGTCTGTCCTGGGGATCAGGGGTGACTGAGAAATGCACACAGGTAAAAGCAGGGGAGGAACCAAGTAAATCTAATTCTTCAGGGTTATTGTCCATCATGGGGAGCAGTTTGACCCACCTCCTCCATGCATCCGGTTGGTAGGTGATGAACAAGTGGGTTTCTTTGCCAGGGGTGGAAGTCAGTTTGGGGAGAGTGAATGGGAATTCATTTATTTGGTATGGGATCCCCATGAGGCAGGATAGGAGAGGGTCAGATGCAGAGGATGTGGACAGCCAAATGTGATCCTGATTTAGGGATTTAGCTAGCGTGGCCCACACATTGGCCTTGGGTTGAGGAACAATCCATGCCAGCTGGAGCGGTGAGATGGTGGCCAGGATGAGGCCTTTTCTCAGCAACATCACAGGTTGGATCTGGGTGAAAATGATTTCTGTAAAATAACTGTGATACAAATTAATCATTTAGGTAGGGAAGATCTAAATCAAAACGGAACAGAGAGCTGAGGGAGCTGAAGAGAGAGAATGAATCTGAAAGGGATGATTTCCGCCACCTTCTCAGTGCTGCATTCTTCACCTGAGGACCAACAAAGACAGGTTGTGCTTTAGGGATGTGTGATTGCACAAATTTTGAGGTGACCCACCTCAGGCCTGAGGGTGTAGACACACAAGCATACCCACGCCCCCAGGCTACTAAATCGTAGGTTCCCTCCTCCTCCATGTTTCTGGATTTTTTATCATGACAGGAGGTTTTTCTTTGAATTTAGCTTCCTGGTATGTGTGAAAATGCCGGATGATTGGCGGGTTTAGGATTTCAAAGGAGCAGTTCAGAAAATTGATTGTAAAAAGTGCCCTAGCAAGCTGGACCTGGGGGGACTCCACCTTCATCACTGGTTGTTGCTGTCTGAGAACTCTCTTTAAGTTCTGGTGGGTCTGCTCCACCATGGCTTGACCTGATGGGGAATAGGGGATACCGGTCTGATGTTCTATTCCCCATTGCTGCAGGAAGCCCTGGAGGTCCTTGGAGGTATATGCTGGGGCATTATCTGTTTTAATCCCTTTACGGATGCCCAGTGTGGAGAAAGCCTGTATCAGGTGTTTCTCAGCATCAGCAACTCTCTCCCCTGTGTGGGCAGAAGTAAAGACAGCACCGGAGAAAGTATCCACAGAGACATGAACAAACTTGAATCTGCCAAAAGAGTGGATGTGTGTTACATCCATCTGCCACAATTTGCAGCTTCTCAGCCCTCTGGAGTTAGCCCCTGCACTCACTGATGGCATTAGGAGTGATATACAAGAACGGCATGTGGCTACAATGGCCTGGTCACGGGTGAGCTGGAATTGTCTCACCAGGCCAGGTGCATTCTGATGGTAGAGCTGGTGACTGATTTTTGCTTGTTGGAATTTGTGTGGGAGCGGAGCCATCTGCACAGGGGCAGCTGCAAGGGAATCAGCATGCCGATTACCCTCTGCCAAAAACCCCGGCAGGTCAGTATGTGATCTGATGTGCATCACATAGAAGGGTTGGTCTCTGTAGGAGACTAATTTTATCAGCTTGGAGAGCAAGTTGTTCAAAGCAATGTTAGAAACCTTCTGCAAAATTGCATTTTCAGCTCTAGCTACTATACCTGCTACATATGTCGAATCAGTGACCAGATTGAAAGGTTCAGAAAATCTCTCAAAACTCTGACAACTGTGGCCAACTCTGCTACTTGAGGTGAGCCTACCACCTCAGTAATAACAGACACCCACTGCTGAGTCTGAGGATTTTTCCAAGTCACCCTGGATTTGTGGGACCCTCCAGATGTGTCTGTAAAAATGGTCAGAGCTTTTAAGGGTTTTTTGCTTTGAAAGATTTTTGTTGACAATGTGAATTCAACATCCAGATTAAAAATTTTGTGGGCTGGTCTCAAAACAGAAATTTGACCTGTGTAGCTATCTAGAGCAAATTGTAGGGCCTGATTTTCTTGTAATAGGTGTTCTAACATTGCTTTGGAAAATTGGCCTGATTCTAATTTTAAAGGAATGTGAATTTACTCAAAGTCACATCCAGCCAGCTCCCTGATCCTGGCTGTGGCCTTGTGGATCAATTCTGCTACCAGCTCCTGTGGCTGTGTCATTTTTTTGGACCTTTGATGACTTAAAAAGACACACTCTATAATCAAGAGAGGATCCTTCTGGTCCTGGTCCTTCTTTTCCCTGTGGGTGTCTCTCCACTGAAAGATAACTCCATGGAGGTGTGGCAGTCTGCCCAGCACTATAAATTTAAAAGGCAGGTCTGGATCATATCTGTGAGCTTGCCGGGCAGACATTGTCTCCTGGACTTTCTCCAGCACAGCCCTGGCTTCTGGGGTAAGAGCCCTAGGAGAACTAGGCTGCTCTCCCCCTTCCAATAAATTGAAAAGGGGGGGCTAGGTCTTCATTTGTAATATCCAGCCAGGGCCTTACCCAGTTTAAAGAGCCACAGAGCTGCTGGATATCTGGTAAAATCTGGATGTTATTTTTAATTACCAATTTTTGTGGGACAGTGGTCTGCTCGCCAATTTCCAGCCCCAGGTACCTCCAAGGTGGCATCCTCTGAACTTTGTCCTCACAAAGCTTGAATCCTGCAGCAACCAACGCCTCAGTTGTCATGTCAAGCATGTGTGTAAGTAGATCGTCACTGGAGGCACAAACTAAAATATCATCCATATAATGGTGGATAATCACGCCGTCATTGGCTGCACGGACTGGGGCCAGCAATGAGGAGACATACCACTGGCAGATAGTCGGACTGACTTTAAGGCCCTGAGGAAGGACCCTCCAATGGTATCTCTTCATTGGGGCTTCTTGATTGATAGAGGGAACTGAGAATGCAAAACGTGGTGCATCATCAGGGCGAAGAGGAATTTGGAAAAAACAATTTTTAATATCAGTAACTGCCAGATTCCAATCTTGGGGTAACATTGTGGGGGACAGCATCACTGGCTGGAGAGGACCCATATCTTCAATTACTTTGTTAATTTCTCTGAGGTCGTGGAGGAGCCACCACTCATCTTTGCCAGGTTTTCTGAGAACAAAGACAGGGGAATTCCAGGGAGATGTTGCTTCCTGGATGTTCCCTTTGGCTAACTGCTCGTCCACGAGCTTCTGGAGCGCTTTTAATTTTTGTTTGTTTAGTAGCCACTGTTCTAATCAGACTGGAGTATCAGAGAGCCAATTTATTTTCTGGGTAGCACGCTCCTCAGTGACCGCTGCCCGAAAAACCTGGGGAGTTGGGATATCAATTGTGACCCCCCCACTGGGCCATCAGGTCTCTCCCCCACAGGGGTTCCATGTAATCTAAAACAAATGGGCGTAAGTGTGCCAATTGCCCATTAGGTCCCTCAAATTTCACAATGTTTTTTTGATTTCTTAGCCAATTGTATTCCCCCTACACCCTGAATGTGGCCGCCCACATCCTGCAATTCCCAATTAGATGGCCAGTTCCGTGAAGGAATGATTGTCACGTCTGCCCCCGTGTCTAGGAGTCCATCCATGTGTTTACACTCACCGCCTTTCCACAAATAACAGTTAATTTTGGGGCGATCCTTTCCTAGTACCTTGGCTTCACAAATCTTATGGATATTCTTTGGTGACAGCTTCCACAGATGTTCTGGATGCACAGGTGGACTGTGCAGTCACTGGAATAGCCTGTGCAATGATCTGTCCTTTGGGAATGAACACTGGGGGTTGAAAGCAGTGCAGCCACACTACTAGCTGTTTTGGGTTTAAGGTAGTTAAACAAGGAGCAATTGTTATATCGACTGGTGTGTATTTAGTGTCTCGAATAACAATATACCTACTGTGGATTTTTCTCCAGGTCCTGGGGTTCTCAGTATCGACTGTGATGAAATGCCAATCTGTGTCCTTGAGATGCAAAGGCTCAGTTAAAGCCAGCCTAAAAGGAGAAGAATTAGAACAGGTGTTAAGCACAGGTTTAGGATGGTAAGTGTCCCGACCCAACCAAAACTTGGAAATAAAAGGCTCCCGGGTTATTAATCTGATTTTGCAAAGTCACATCTGGTAAATGACTGTGTCCTTAGGTGGGTAGTGCAAATCACTGCCCCCCACCCTCCAGTGATGGTACTTGTACCATCTCATTTGTGTCTGCACGCAGGGAGGGACTGCACTGACAACTTAGTTTTGTGGATTTCCCCCCTGATGGGGAATCCCTTGTCCCTGTTTTTGATTTTTAAATTGTAAAAATTCATCCTTTATTGGGCAGTGTTGTGCTCAATGTCCCTTCTGGCTGCACAGAAGACACGCTGTTCCTTGCTTCGGTCCCTTTGGGGGTGGTCCCAGAAAGTGACACGGCGGGGCAGCTGCGGCTGCCAGTGGTGCAGCGTTGGCGGCTTCAGCAATAGAAACCCTTTTCAGAGGCGCCTGGAACTCTCTAAAGTCCTTTGCAGGAATGGAGACTTTCCGTGCACAAACGTCCAGCACGTTTTGTAGGCTCGGCTCTGGATCAAGGGGTAGGCTGAGGATAGCATTTTGGCAAGCCTCATTCGCGTTCTGCCATGTGATCATGGTGATGATGCCCCGCCGGAGCGTTTCATCTGGCACTTGAGACTCTACTGCTCGATGCAGCTGGTCTACAAAACTCACAGAAGACTCTAAAGGCTCTTGTTTAATAGACAAATAGTTAACAACAGGGCCACTAAGTTTCAATTTTAAAAAATTGCTTTCTCTGCTGCCTTTGCACTCAGCAGCAAAGGTAACTTCTCTTGGTAACTTTTCTGCCTGCTTTTGACCTGAATCCCAATCATCATTCCCACATAAATGGCTTACTGATATCATTGCCCCATCTGCATGAAGTGAGGTATCTGGATTAACCCCAAGTTCAGGCAACTTGTCCCTTATCTCCCTTATCCAAGAACACTCCCATACTGAAAACTCCGCTTATTAAACACGAGAAAAGAGTACTCAAATATGCCGGGACATACTCAGCACAACACAGGGTTGCTTTTAAAAGACCGCGAAAAAATTCACTTTCCTGACCGAATTCCTTTTGAGCTTTGCACAAATCCTTTATAACTTGCTGGGGGAGGGGGCACCACTGGGCCAGGGGCCTGCCCTCCCGCCGCGGGGTGTAAATTACCCGAGCAGCAGTGAAGGCAGGCAGGCAGTGAGCCGGGTCTCCGCCCTCCCCCGCCCCCGTTCTGGAGCCGGGGCTGCGGGCTCCCCCAGCTCCCCCTTCCCCGAGGCTGGGACTTTGGGCTCCCCCTGCCCCCACCCCCCTCGCCCGGCCCCCGGCCGCGGGAATCTCTCCCCCTCCCCCCGCCGCCCGGCCCCCGGCACGTGGGAACCGAAGGAGAGGCTGCGGAGACCAGGGGCAGAGGGAGCTGAGTCACGGCCGGAGGTAATAGCCGGTGACGAACTCCCCCAGGGGGTGGGGCTGCAGGGCGAGTACATGAATAATTCATTAGGGGAGGAGCTGAGGGGAGGGGCTGGAGATCGGAAGGGGTTTCGGGGAGAGAAGTTAGGAGGATTGTGGGAAGGAGAAGCCCCGAACATGGAGAGGAGAGCACATGGCAGGGGCCACGTGGCGGCCGCCATCTTGGGAATCAGAGGGAAAAGGGGTATTTGGAGAAACAGGGTCAGGGAGAGTGAAACGAACATCCGATGGGGTAGAATAGGTTGGGGGTGTAGGGGTAAGGGAAGGATTCAGAGGAGTGTGGCGTGCACTGTCCTGACAGGGGCCCTGGAAATTCTTAGAGGAGCCAGAAAATTTCTGCGGATTAATCCGGGGTACTCTTCTAAGAATTTCCAGTTTTGGGGTAGAGGGGGAGGAAAAAGGGATGGGATTTCCAGGACTGGGGTCCGAGCTGGGGGTTTTTTGATTTAGCCGTGGCTGTGGCGATGCTTCATTGCTGTTTTTAATAATATCATGAATTTGAAGAGCCAAATAGGTAAATTTTGAGAGGGAGGGGTCTCCCTGTTTCAGAATTTCTCTGCCAACCTGATCCCAAAATGAGATCTGAAGCAATTTGGAAGCTGGAATGTCTGGGAAACACTGCAAGAGCCATTTAGCGAATCTTTTAACATCCTTTTTTTAAAACCTCTTATCTCCCACAACAAGGATCCCAAGAACCTGGTTATAAACCTCCTCTGCGGCACTGTTAGCTTTGCACCCATGCTAAAAGTTGTTAAAATGCACTGCAGAAAAACCCACCCACCGAGAAAATGAGAGAAAACAAATTCTAAGTCTGTCACTGCTGGTTTTAAGCACACTGTCCTGAGAACCTCCCAGAAACCCAGGAAGGGGAGCCCACAAAAATCTGGGAATCTTTTCCCCCAATTTGGGAACAAGAAATCCCACCAAAAAGGGAAACCTTTCCCTCCGTTAGGGAAAAGGAGACCCACCAAGAGGAAAACGTTTCCCTCTCTTAGGGAAAAGGAAAACCACCAAAAAGGGACAGAAGAAAAAAACCCCTGAAAACAACTTACCCTTAAGTCGTCCAAGGAAAGGCAGGAGCAAGAAAAAAAAAAACCTCGGGTGGTGTGGTGCTCATGGGAAGATCTGACTCCTAAGGTGCCTTTAGTGTTGCAGTCTGACTTATTAAAAGTAGTTAGGCTAAGGCTTTGAAGCTTTAGCAGGCCGTAAATCGTGTGTTGTTAGAAATAGTTACTAGGTAGGGGCTGTGGGGAATGGATGGATAGGTAAATCTTAGGGGCTACATTGTTTTTACTTGACAGAGTGTAGAGAATTTATTATCGTAAAGAATGTTCAGTTTAAACAAGAAATAATTTGTAAATAAATGATTGTTGGAATGTCACGTAGACAAATATCTGTTGAATTAAGCAACCGTTAGTGTGAACCCTATGTAAACACAGTAGTTTGTTAGTTTGGGGGAGCCTGACTTTGGACGCTAGTCCTCAGGCTCCTAGGGCCCTCAATAAAGCACCTCATAAAACGACTCCGGTTGTTTTGTGTTTTCTTCTTGTGGGCAACATTGGGAGCTGCCAGATCCGTCCTGTGGGAAAGCAGCCCCTAAAATGGAACGTGCCTTTGCCGAAGGTGGCTTAACGTCCGGAGAGTAAGTCCAGGGTCCTCAGACTTTGGGTATCTCCACTCACGGGCCAGATAAAGCTTCTTCGGGCCGCACGTTGGGCTCCAAACCTGCTGTGTCTTGCCCTCAAATCTCCGTCCAGCTGGGCAAGTCCGGCAGAGAGAAGGCGCTTCTCCTTGGATCCTGGGGTGCTCTGAGAAGCTCCCTTGTGAGTCCAAAGATGAGCTGGTCCCACAAGCAATGGAAGAAGGTGCTCTTCATCTCAGCAATAATTCTGAAGTTTAATGAAAGCCTATAGAGATTCCAGGCCACATCTGTCCTCAAAGGACATCCGGAGACAGAGAGAGCTTTTCCCTGCCGGAGCAGCCAGATATAGGGGGGGCGGGAAAACCCGAGTAGCCGATGGGGGAAGGACATGGGGGTGGCTCTCTGGGGCAAGGGCCCAGAGTGACCACTGGGGAAAGGGGTAGGGGAGGAGCCCCGAGCCAGGGTCCAGTTACCTGGTGACCCTGACAGAAGGCTCTAGACAAAAGGGAAGGGTCACAAGGTGATGGACACATCACCTGGGAGGAGACAGGGGGATGGGTCAGGCATTCTGGGATTTGATGGACATACAGGTACTGATGGGAAAGCTGGAATGAACTAAATGGATACAAAGAGGGGGATATGGAGGGACAAACCATTATGAGGGGATATATAGTGTAACACAACTCCACAGAGGTGTTTTAGAGATGTGAGTTGGTATAGAAAAGACTGGTTCTAATATAGTAACAATAAAAATCTAATTCCTTATGTGTAAGGTCTCAAAAAATGGGTTTATTTTAAGATCCTGTTTTTCTTCTCCATCATATCAATCTCTAGCCATGAAAAAAAAAAATACAAAATGTCTCCTAAAATGACAATCTGCCTGCCTCTGACTGTGAAGCTTCTGAAATCATGCTGAGCATCTCATTATAGGACTCTCAATTATGGTTGGCTTTCTGCTTGAAATTTACATATGAAGGTTGATTAATATCTTCAATGAACTTCTTTTTTTCGTCTACATTGATAAATATCAGCTGCTGAAAAGATTACTTTGCAAACTGTCTATGCTTATAGTGGGCCAAAGTGTCTTCCTTGCTGTTCAGGTCTGTTATTTAGAGGAGTATTTATAGCCAGAGAATGAAGAAAGGGGAATGTAATAGAAAGTAGTTCCAGTGCCCATGAGGATGAAAATAGGTATTTCAACCATTTTTACTTTTTTTTGCCCCAGGCTTCATCAAAGGAAAGAGGAAAATTCACCAGATGCATTCCAAACCAAAATAAAATAAAATTTAAAAATATAACCAAAACCCCAAAACACATAAGCTAATTTGCAGCAATATACATATAATTTTTGGCTCAGCACTCCCAAGCTGCACTCACCCTTCTCACAGGAAGCAGCAGGTGAGTGTTGAGCACAGAAGGGCATGTATCAATTTCTTTTGGCATGAAACACGAAAGGGGTCCAGGTTCTGCACTACTTTTGTCAGAGTGTCTGTTGATTTCACTGGTGCCCCTCAAAAGCATAAGGCAAACATTGATTCAGATTGCAATTTTGCCCATATTTCTAACATTCCATCTTTAACAGAAGAACAAAACTTCTTCATTTCAAAATTGTTTCATCTTCTTATTTCAGATTGGTACCTCAACACGTCTTGATATGAACACTATGTCCCATGCAGCAGCAAACCATAACCAACTGTTACTATCCCTCTTAGTAAAAAAGAAATTGTTATAGAGATGGCTGTCTAGTAAAATATTGCATGCATGCATCTGACAGGAAATAATGGAGAAAATACTAACAGGTGGATTTTTTTTCCTTTGCTTATGCACAGAAGTAATATTGATTTCTTATAAAATGGATAAAAGAGTTTGGAAATTAAGAGAGATTTAATGGAAAAGAAAAGGAATTAGATATTATTTAATGTTAGTTCTATGTTACTTTTTTATTGGCGGTAGACATTGTAAAGTTTATGTAACATAAAAGGACAAGTAAAGAAATGCATTTTTAAATTTGATTTTAACAGTGACATTCCCACTGTACACACTACAATTGAAATGATATGCATGAAATGTAAAGAAAAACTTTACATTTTAATCTAAATTTAGACTTGCAGATACTACAGCTGTATTAACCTTTAAATATCTTTAAAATGAAACTGGTTTACTGTCAGTAAAATATTGAAAACAAATCTCAAGATTATTTGTACTTTACAGATAAGTAAATTAAAGCTGAGATATCTACATGAAAAAAGAATTATATTTCACATAATTTTGACTTAAAAGAAGCCCTTTTTCCAAAAATAATTATAAAAGACATTTCAATACTCTAAATACTGATTAGATATAATATTATTTTGCCAATGTAAGCTGTATGATTTTGTCTCTGAGAAGATATGGTTTCTATTCTTTCCCTTTCACAAATAAAAATATCCCTTTTCAAGAGAATTAAATGGAGCTATTTTGATTGTAACAGATCATTTTAACGGATATATGTTGAAGTTTACAGACAGTATAAATCATGAACAGATTCAAAGATAAAGGAGTTCATTTCATGCACTTTCTTTCTACCCATCTTTTCAGTAATTTCAAAAGAACTTTATGAGGAGGCTTTGGTATTATGCTTTGTATTTTTTAAATTATGTTTTTAATCTGAAGTAGTATATTTGAATGTTAAAATGCTTTCATGGAAGATTAATGGTGCAGAAAAAATGCTCTTCCTTTGATTTTCGGAAAATTTATTCTATAAAATCCGATTGCTATTGTTTTGGAATGACCTTGGTATTTTTTTTTAGTAGCTCTTGATAATAATCTGTAAGACATTGTTAGGAAGAAAAAAAAATCACCTCATCAAATATTCCTTGCAGAATGCAAACATGTCCTTCTGATAAATCTGCACTATTCTCAAAGTGACAATTCTTACTTTGAGTCTCAGGTTGTAGGGGAAAAGATGAAAAAGCAGAAAAATTCCTCAGAATGAAAACTGTAAGGGGAAAAAAAAAAGCAAGCTGTATATAAAGCTAAATATTCTTTATGTTGTGTAGGAAAGAAGAGTTTTGTTCTAATATTTTAACTTCTTCTACTTTATTTTGTGCCAGTGTTTTTGCTTCTGTAAATCTTAAGTAAGTCCTTAGCAAATATTCCTTGGTGACTGTAATGAAACTAGTCGGAATGATATAAAACCACAGAAATCTCTTCTACTGTGCAGCTTAGCCCAGCCCAACCTGTAAGCAGTCTTTACCTGCAGCAGATTTTTCTGCTTTAAACTCAAGGCAGATAAAACTACAGGTAATAGTTTTAATTGTTGCTCCGGGTGCAAACATTCTTATACAAGAGCATAGAAATTTTGCCAGCTGATGTCCCCAGTAAATTACTAAATTTTGTGGTAATATCACAACAAGAATGTTGGACTGCAAACAACAAAACAGGTTTATTGATTGATTGATTGACTGGGTGAGGGATTCATCTGACCATTATGCAAAGAGTGGAGTCTCCACCAGCCCAGCCCTGAGAGTTGCCACATGTCTTCAGTCCCTGCAGCTCACCAAGCACAGGGGCATTCCCCATGCACTTTGATTGAGCAGCTTGGACATTTAGAGGGACAGAGAAGAGCATCATGGTCTGGGATGATTTGTGTTTTTGCCTCTGCCTCTGCTGATGACCAATCAGAGTCAAAACAACCCCGAACATTTTTAAATAGGAATAGATATATTTGATTCTCTTTGGTTTTATGATCTATGAGGGCACAAATTATTAATTTTTTTTTTACATAGGGAGTAGAGATTTGCCCCTAATTATTAGGAAAGACAGAAGAACTACATTTTCTGTTTAACAAACAGCACATAGACATTTCAGTGGTATGCCTTTGAAAATGATGATTTTTCTGGACTAGGTCTATATTTGAGTTTTCAAAAAGCGAAAGGAAACATGATCCAATGGCCAGAGAACCCAGAAAAAAAAATTACTGTGTTAAATTATAAGGTTAATTTTTGGCCACCTATTTTTAATATTCTTAGTATGGAGTTCAATAAGTGTATTCTGAAAATGTCCCTTATTCTTTTCCTTTTCTCATTTGTTCTTCAGTAGATAACAAATCCTTTTGGTTATCAGCAAATTCTTGGTCATCAATGAACACAGAACCAGCAGGATTCCTCTTATGAAACCTATCAGCATCTGAATGATATACAAAATGAAGAAAGAATGTATTAAATAAAGCTGGACTATTTCCTTAGAGGAAAGAAACAATAGCAAAGCTCTCGACACACAACAAAAATGATAAAAGCCAATCACATAAGTGCGGCAGGTCTTCCCAGGACCAGTGTCCCGCCGGAGACACCGCTGAGGGTTCAACGGCTGGAGTGGTCACCCGGTTGCCGGATAGCTAAAAGAAACACTCTTCCACCCAGAAGCGGGATGTCTCTCAGGCTTCCTTTATTCTGCGGGCTCGACGGAGGGTAGATACAGCGAGGGGTAGAGGAACACAACCACACAGAGGGGAGCAAGCTCTGAGAGCCCTGACCAACGGGCGGGGCAAGGTATAAAAGGGGCCAAGGGAGAGGAGTGGCTAGGGACTGAGGGTCCAACCAGGTGAAAGCTTAGGGGAGGAGTAAACGTGGGGTGATATCGTCTAAACCAATGGGGAAGGGGAGAAGAAGTGGTTTTGGGGGAGAACCAATGGGGATACAATTTCCACAGAACATGCCAGAACAAAGGGCTGTAACAGCAAACTGATTGACAGGGATACGGGAGAAGGGATAACAAAGACTGACAGGCAGGGGAGGCGGGAAACTAAACAGCTGTTGACTGGCGGGAAGGGTGGGAAGCCCTTCTCCCATCCCCCCCTCCCACACATAAGTATCACAACAAGTTAGTTTTTTCATAGTGAAGCATCATGATTTAGATTAAGATTTTATTCCATGCTTTGTGGTCCTGTGTTTAACCAGGTATGTTTCTTTACCCTAGTCTTCTCCCACTGCCTTTTATTATAGTGAAAATCTTCACTAAGTTGTACTGCAGATACAAAAATACCTTTAAAGAGTCTTGAAGTTCTTCTTAACAGCCTAATATTCCCCACAAAAAAAAAAGATTAATAGGTTAGAGAAAGAGACCAACCTCAAAGTATGACCTACAGTCTGTTTTCATTCTCTATTTCATCATGATTGTGCAGCAAATACAACAAAATTATATTTCATAAAAGAATATCATATAGTAATTCTGTGCTAATTATTTATCATTATTATTTTTAAATTGTTATATAAAATGAAGTGTAGTTTCCTGTCTTTTGTTTATCAGAGAATCACTTTTCTTTTTTTAGAAAAGTGGATCTGACTGAGAACAGCACTAATTAGGCACAACTGTAATCTAATCCTTGTCGTGTCGAGGAATTGGATGCCTTTAAATGCAACTAAAAATATTAATGTGACTTTAGGTAAGCTTAGGGATCCGATAATTTATACGCTTGGAGTTAGATACATACATACCCTGAGTTAAGACATAAAGGTCAAAAAATTTGTAATCATTACTTTTCAATGCCCTAACAGTTTGTACTGGTTTATTCTGTTTATAGAGCTTGCTTGATATCTATGAATAATCTGTCACATCTATGAATAATCCAAGAAGCAAGCACACAAACAAAACACTGTATTGGTATTGCTCTCTGTTGCTCATGGGAGAGTTGCAGGAGGAGGTAGCTGCAGACTTTTGTATCGAACACAGGGCAAATATTTCTTGCCAGACTAGCCCAAGGGTTTAATAGGTAATGATATATTAGAACGCTAAATTTTGCTGAATAGTTTAATAGTCTTAATTTGAATATTTACATGGCAACATGTAGAACATAATAGTAATCTAAATTTTATTTAGAACTTTGACAGCAGAATGCAATTACACGACTTGCATATCCAATTCCAAGCAATTAAAAGGATCTGAAGTTTTATGAAGGATAGAACAGACTATTCTGTAAGGCAGAATCTATGTTTAAGCAATTTCAAGGGAAACTGAATTTTCACATTTATCTCCCAAATCAATTCCATAAAAGACCAGGGCTAACCTATTATCTTGGATTCAGTTCTCAAGTTCAGTAAGTTATCAGGGATGTAAGTCACATGTAAAAATTTTTATCAGTATACATGTGGTAAATTACAGATAAGAAAAATTCTTTTACTGTTTCACCAGTAGTGAGATTATGGACATTGTTTAAGATAATTTTTCAGGTTTCATCTACATACTATTCAGTATCACTGTTGGGTAATTCTGTTCCTTTCTGCACTCCTGTCTTTTCATTTATGAAGAACGGAGAAGGAAATTTCAGTTATTCCTTCAAATCATCTGAATAATAAGCATTTTCGCAGATAACTAAAAGTTACATCAAAATAGAAACAAAGCCAAAACTGTGAGAGACCAAATGTTGAATGTACGACCCAAACAAAGAAAATAAGAACCTTCATACAAAATTTTGAGTCTTCCATTTTTTCAGTTGTTTTAGGACACAATCCCTGCAAGTATTTTTAACAGGCACACAATATTTTAAGTATTGAAACAATTCTTTTGTATAAATTTCATTCCAAGTAACTTGCAAAGGCCTCTTAGTGGATTTAAACAGTACTTCTGAGCATCTGCTTCTTTCTTATGATTTTCTAATAATTCTAAAAGTTTTTAAATAAATACTGAAATACTAAAAATCTAAAATTTGAGGAAAAAGCATTTAATGAGCTAACACAGCATGGAATAATAGTCCATGACACTGGAATGATAGTATAATGCAGAATAGTATGGAAAATATGGAATTATAGTTCACAGGCACTTATTTGCAGCCTGTCTGACCCAACATTTGAAAGTCATCAGTGCTCCTCAGGACTAGAAGCTTCTGTAGTCTGAATTTAAAGGTCTTGTTGATTTTTAAAAGGTGGTACTGAATTGCGTTTCTCTTTTAATAGTGGCGCCTTTACACCTATGTAGGTAGAACTTTAAAGGGCCACAGAAGGGCCTAAAACTAAGGACTGTGTTTATCCCTGCTTCTAAAACCACACAGCATTTTTATTTTAATGTCTTTTGTTTTCTGTCCTCTTGGGTTGCCCCTTTCTAACCTAGGTAATGGCAGCCCTTGGCTTTCTGTCTTGCTTTTATGCCTTGGCAAGTTAATACAATTAAGTCCTTGAAGGAAGTCACCAATGGATAGCACAGTAAAGTTTTTACTTCCTACCAACACTATAGATGTAAAGATATCTTATATCTGCCAAAAAGTAAATACTGCAGGTACTGCAAAATAGGTCCTTTGATCAACAGAGAAAATTTCAGTTCAAAAAATAAGGGCTTCATAAGTAGTTTAAGCGCACGTGAATGACTAGCTAGTGCTGTTAGTCAGTATCAGTGAATCTCCTTTATTCTTTTTTTTTTCCCTCCTGTAAAATACAATGAGTTTGCTTTGTTGCTCCACTTTCCAGATGATGAAAAAAATTTGCATTTTTATTCAGTACTGTTTTATTTTTTTTAACTTGAATAACAGACTTCCACTCCATTCTCCATTTTTATTGCCCAGAAAAGAACCTGGATTATTCTGCATGTGGTTATCAGTATAATCAGATTTATTTTAAACACTGGGCTACCCCTGAGACCTATCATGATAACAAAAGGTATTACAGAATTACTTCTAGAACATTAAATTTCCTTCTTTGACTAGTCATAGCAAGACTCAGAATTCTGTGGGGTTTTTTAATTTGGTTTGTTGTGGGTTTTTTAAGGACAAAGGAAATCTAGTAATATTCCAACAGGTTAGTTATACCAGTGGAAGGACGTTTCTTTTCCTATCTACCACAACAACCTAATTACTGCACCTGTTTGTTTGTTTGCTTAATTTTGTTTCCACAGAATCATGTAATTATAGAATCATAGAATGGTTTGGGTTGGAAGGGAGCTTAAAAATCCTTAACTCCAATCTCCCTGATGTGGGCAGGCAGACTTTCCATTAGATCAAGTGCTCAGAGTCCCATCCAGCCTGGTCCTTAACACATCCAGGGATGGGGAGTCTAAAACTTCTCTGGTGAATCTGTTACAGTGTCTCACCATCCTTGCAGTAAAGATTTTCTTCCTAATATATAATCTAAACCTACTGTTTTCAGCTTAATTCCCCCTTGTACTATCACCACCTGACCTTGTGAAAATGTCATCTTCAGTGTTCTTATAAGGCCCCTTTAGGTACTGGAAGTGGTGTAAATTCTTCCCCTTCCCCTTCCCCTTCCCCTTCCCCTTCCTTTTCCCTCCCTTCTCCTTCCCTCCCTCCCAGGTGAATGGCCCCAACTCTCCCAACAAGGTTGCATAGAATAAGCGCTCCAGCTCTGATACACTTAGTGTCTGGAAAACAGAACAGCTTTCTTCTTCTGGGGACTTCAGACCTAGAGTCATTACTCCAGTAAAACTAGGCAGTAAATCTAGTTCAATACTGGTGTAGCAGCTGGAAATTTATTTTTTTCTGCACAGTTGTCACCACATTTTTTAAAACAATATACTGAGTTCCACAGTCAATCCCTCCTGTATCAGTTTGATATATTTGATACATATTTCCATACTATTTCAAAGGGACTGTTTCAGGCAATAACATTCTGGATGGTCTGAGTTATGCAGAGCCTTGTTTTTCAGCTCTCCTTCTAGGGGAAGCGCACCAGACATCACCATCAGAATCCAGTTCCATAACCAAAAGTCACTTTGCCATAAAATAAAACTGCCTAGAAGAAAGTTGAATTATTTAAAACAGATATGAACATAGTTTCTTACTTAATCACGAACAGGCAATTCTGTGAGTTATACTTGGGGAAGGGAACCACAAGCAAAAACCTACAAAACCCCAAAAATGCTTGCAAACCAAAAAAAATTAAAAATCCAAAACCAAAATAGATTTAATTTTGAGAGTATTATGAAAGCTAGGGGATTTAATTGGTCTTGCTTGACCAAATTCAGCTACTAGTAATGTGCAGCATTAATTGCTGTAAGTCTGTGTATGCTCTTCTTTTTTTTCTTCCCTGACTTTTACATTCTACACTGTCTCTTTTGTATATTTTGAGAAACAGTGGAAAGTCTTGCTGCTAAATACTACATTATCCTGAGCTTTCCACTGCTTAGTCAAGCATTTCATGTAAAGTGTTTATTTTTATGGATAACTTGCTACCTTTATTATAGCCAAACCATTACCACATTTCTATCCCCTGTTATCCTTTAGAATTATTCTCTTTACATTTAACTTCTATACCACATTTTTTGGTATCTGTTCACAAATCCCACAAAAGCCCTTTTTTAGTCAAGCTTCTGAGATGAAACTGATATTAGAACAATGAATATTAGCCTATTTTAATTTCAAAACCCTGCTCAGGGACAAGCATAGATTTTGAATTCTTTCTCCTCTGCGGGGAGCTTCTCTCAAATCTCATCTTTCAGTACCAGTTATGGAGAAGATCATGGTGTTCTGTATTGATGGTATATATATATACATATATATATATATATATGTATATATATATATATATATATATATATATATGGTGTGATACACACACTATATATATAAAATAAAAATGTGATAAATATGAAGTGTCATATATAGAAAAAATATATAATAGATAATATAGAGTAATTGTCTTCCCCTTCATTTTCCCCTTTCCTTTCTTCCTCTTTCCTTTTTGCTCATCACTATGTTATATCACAATTTCTCCTGTGTAGTATCTGCTCTCAAGGCTTTCCTTTTTGTGTGTGTGTGTGTGTCATGATTTAACTCCCACTAGCAGCCAAGCCCCAACAGCTGCTCACTCACTCCCCACCTTTGAGATTAAGGAGAGATCAATAGAGTGACAGCCAGAAAAACATCACATGGGTTGAGATAAAGAGAATTTAATAGGGACACTAAAAGCCATGCATACAAGCAAACAAAAACAGAGAATTAATTAGCATTTCCCATGCACACACAGCATTTCAGCCATCTCCAGGAGAGCAGGGTCCCATCATGTATAATGGTGACCTAGGAAGACAAATGCCATAACACCAAATATCCTTCCTTCCTCTTTCTTCCCCCCTCCACTTTATATACTGAGCAGGATGTCACATGGTCTGGAATATCCCTTTGGTCAGTTGGGGTCAGTTGTCCTTGGCTGAGTCTTCTCCCACTCTCCCACGCAGCCCCAACTTCCTCCCCAGTGTGGCAGTACAAACAGCAGAAAAAGACTTGGATGTGTATAAGCCCTGCTGAGCCATAACAAAAACATTGCTGTATTAACAGCCCTGTGTTCAGCACAAATCCAGAACACAGCCCCATACCAGACGCTGTGGAGAGAGCCAGGCAAAACCAACACAGTATGTCTTCTGCTTATGCATTAAGACTTTTACTTTTAACAGACGCAGTACCTTCCTGCTGTTAAAATATTGCCCTATCAAACTGTTTGATCCCTTAAAATCACCAGAGAAGTTGAACACATCCTGCTGACCCTGAGTGAAGGCCAGAGACGTCTTTCTCCAGGCAAGAGACAGCCCTCATTCTGCCTTCACTCCTAGTGAAACACCCTTTGAAATGAATTTGGAAAAGTGTTTAACCTATTACAAAATTCTGTTAAAAAGGACAAGAGAGAATTAAGGTAATGAGTAGATCTGACTTTTTTTCCTAGGTTTCTTTTGGCTTAATGGGAACTTTGCAGAAGCAGGCACTGCAGAGATAGGTTTGTGCAACTGTAAAAGACTGTGTAATTGCAAAGAGTGTAGTTTCTGCAAGGCAGAGGAGAAATAAAAAAAGAATACCTATAAAACAATTTCTAGCTAGAGGTTTGATGTACTAAAGACAGCTCACACACATTGCTGTCAGAGTTAATATATATATATTAAACTCCTTGTTTGTGATGGGGCAGTATTATCTTCGGACTACAATGTTGAGCGAAGCCAGTGCTACTGCCCTATCAGCTCTCCTGTTTTTCCTGCTACTCAAAATTCTAAACCACCCTGAGTGTAAGTATTACCTATTGCAGCTATTTTTCAATATGTTTCCTATGTCTCTGAGCAATTAGCATCCACGAAGTGGAACCTAAGCTTTTGAGTGTTTTTGTGGCTGGTATCCTGAACCTTTGCTTTGTCAGACCATGACTTATACTAGCTTTGTTCAGTGTGTCTGAGATTATTTAGGATGAAGGGAGAGCTGCAGTTGGCAGTAAGCCATAAAATCAACAGCATTTATTTAGACATGACAGATTGCTTCTGTGGGAGGGGGGATGGGAGAAGGGCTTCCCGCCCTTCCCTGGGAGTCAACAGCTGTTTAGTTTCCCGCCTCCCCTGCTTGTCAATCATTGTTATCCCTTCCCCCGTACTCCTGTCAGTCAGTTTGCAGTTACAGCCCTGTGTTCTAGTATGTTCTGTAAAACTTGTATCCCCATTGATTCTCCCCCAAATCCACTCCCTCTCCCCTTCCCTATTGGTTTAAGGAATGTCACCCCACATTTTCTCCTCCCCTAAGCTTTCACCTGGTTGGACCCTCAGCCCCTAGCCACTCCTCTCCCTTGGCCCCTTTTATACCTTGCCCCGCCCGTTGGTCGGGGCTCTCAGAGCTTGCTCCCCTCTGCGTGGTTGTGTCCCCCTACCCCTCGCTGTATCTACCCTCCGTCGAACCCGCAGAATAAAGGTAGCCTGGGAGACATCCCGCATCTGAGTGGAAGAGTGCTTTTTGTAGCTATCCGGCAACCGGGTGACCACTCCAGCCGCTGAACCCTTCGCGGGGTCTCTGGCGGGACATTGGTCCCTGGGAAGATCTGCCGCATGCTTCTATTTAGAAGAACTGAAATGATTCTGGTATCTGGTTTTAAGTAGTGATGTCTGTGGCTAAAGTAACAAATCTGCTTTTGAAAACTGCAGTATCATTTTGAATGATATTGGAAGGGTGTTACAAAAGGGAAAGGCTGGATGATCATTCCTATGATCAAATCAGTCAAGACCAAGTTCTTAGAATTAGAGGAAATCTCCTTTGGGGACTGCAAGATAGCATATAGTGACTAATCTGTGGGTTGAGTCACATTTGAAGCAGACTCTAGCTATTGTGTACTACACAGCAGATCTTCCTTGTACAGCAAAAATATTGGTGCTGGGATAGCTCATCTTGTACCATACATGCCTATGAAAGAGGAATTTGAAAGCGTAATTTACCACCATACAAGCATATACAACATAAAAGCATAAGGTACCACATGTTGCACTACAGATGACTTTCTAGATCACTGAGTATGGTATTTACTGGTGGCATTAATGCTTTCAGAGGTCCTAGATCCCAAATTTGAATATCACATCAGATCTAACACAAGATCAGCCACTTCCATAGATATATAGCAGAAATAATAATATTGGTTCATTGGAATTTTACAGAATTAGAAAATAAACGCAATTTTCTGGAGTAGATAGAAAATCTATCTTCAGCTTCATATCAAAAACTGATCTCATATCAAAATATGAGAAGTTTAAGCACAGGACAAAGGGGTCTATCACTGCAGTGCTCTAGGAGAACACATGCAGCAGAAGGGCAAGAAAATGCCCTTCTACACCTGACACAGTATTTAAAGGGTGTTTTGAAAGACACATTACATTGAATAAATTTCACATTTTATTAAGATTAGCACATCAAATTTCTTTTTTTTTTTTTTTTGTGGTGGAGGGGGTACAAGTAAACACATATATATGCTTGCTTCTAGAGAAAGACTGTGTCACGTCATTGATTTAAGACAATAACTCCAACTACACAAGGTAAGAGAGATAGGAAACAGTCCTACTATCAGAAAGTGTACATCTTAGTAAGCAGAAATATACTGAATTACCCTGAGGCTTTTAGGAAAATGCCACAAAATTCCTGTATAGAATACACATTCTGACTAAGAATCTACATGGCAAAAGATTTTAACAAGAATATAACCTGGCTGAAACAAGTCTTTCCATTCAGCTAAATTCACAATTGGCTTCTCGTATTACAAGCTGTTTCTTAAAAATTCAGCAATTATTCTGAGAAGAAGATGCCATTTAAAATAACTAAAGGGTGCCTGTTGCTGCCTCCATAACTGCAGCTCATCATGCTGGAGCAGGGGATACAGTATTTATAATCTTAACAAAGGAGTGGTATGTTATAGAGAAAGTTATAGAATACAACACAAGAGCTTGGCATAGCTAATTGAAGGTACATATTGGAAGAAGTAATGCCATGATCACATGGCATTATTTGTTCCAGTAGGTACCTTGAATTAACTTGCTGTGTCTGACAACTCTTTCATTCACTTTTAACTACATCCTTGTTCTTTCTTTTTGCTAAAAGGTGATTTTCCTTTTGAAAATCAGTCTTCTGTAGTGAGTCTGAAACAAATTTGTTTCCTTTATGTCAACCTTACAACTAAATGAAAAAATGTACAGGGGACAGAGAAATTATCAAGGCAATCGAACCTGCATGTTTCACATAGAAAATTAACATTGTTAGGTGAAGCTGTGAAGATAAAATCTCTAGCCCTGAGAAATTTTTGTTGTGAAATCAGTGAGGTTAATGAAGAAGTCAGCAAATGCAATGAGATGTTGCCAAATGGAATTGCTTTCACCTCCAACCCAACTTGGAAAAAGTGTTAACCGGTACATTAACCTTATCAGCAGCTGAGAAGGTGGCTCTGAAACTGGTCATTTATATTTTTCATTAGAAAAAGCTGAAAAGATAATTATTCTCAAAATCTGTATTACCAGTATAATTTTTTTCCACTCTTTTTCAAGTGCATACTTTTTGCAAAGATATGACAAGAATGAATATATGGGACGTGGAAGGGTATGTAAAAGGATTACTTGAGAATATGGCTGAAATTTCCTTGCAGTTTTCAAGAGATTCTTGAACAGTCTTTTTCACTTAAAATTATGAAAATACGGAGAAATCTTTGTATGTAGAGCCATGCATAAAGCAGCAATTGCTCTTATATAAATACATAATATGACTACTTTAAATTATAATGGTAGCATGACTTATCAAGATTTGCAGGATCATGCATACCAGCCAAAATATTGGTTCATTAGCAAGAAAAATGAAATTTTAATTGACCCTGTGATTGTGTGATTCTGTTATCTTTGTTAAAAACCTTTGTTATGCAAAGTTCTTACTTCTAAGAGTTTAAGAATAACTTTGCTTTCCAGAACACTGAAATATACTGATTTTGTGTTGTGTGATAATTTCAGATAATTTTGTTACAGAAATTATATTGTCATTTACATCTGTTCATCTTTTGCATATCTTACTTTGTTCTGTGAGTGTTCCTTGAAAGCGACAAGATATGAATTCATAAGTGCAAATCAAATCCTGCTGCTGAAAGAGGTATTTAAATTAAGTCATAGATCAGAAGAAGTACAATATTTGTTTTATTTATGTTAACAGAGGGTTCTGTCTTTTAAAACTAACACTAATGAATAAAATATCACTTTAAAATATTTGTTTGCTTTGCTCTAAATAAAATACAGGAAGAAAAAATAGATAACTGTTTGAAGGTGTTAGTGTAAGGGCAAATAAATCAGGGCCAAAACTCTAAATCTGCCGCTAATTTTCTGAACAAGAGAGAAAATGTTTTTGAAGTATTTCATATGGCTGGCAGTGGAGTGGGAAGAGATTGTTCTAAGGTTTCTCCTTGAATGTGCATGTAAAGGAAGACTCAGTACAAAATTTTAGGATATTTTAAGAGAAATCTCCCAAATAATGCAGGTTGATCCTCCAACACTATTATCCACCACCATTCCTTCTCTGAGTAATGAATATAATGTGATGTTTGATTTGGTAAATCATGCAGAAAGAAACTCCAATTTATTTTAATAATGCTTACCTTTACAGATTTTGGAGCTCTGATGCTCTAATTGCTGTCTGCATCTTCAGTGTGATGGGCCAACCTAGCTAAATGCCAGGTGCCCACCAGTTCTTCTCTATATCTCCCCCTTATCACCTGGACAAGGAAGGAAAAACAGACCAAAAGGCTCATGGGTTGAAGTAAGGATGGGGAGAGATCACTGAGCAATTACCACCATGAGCAACAGAGACTCAACTTGGGAAAATCAACTTATTTGCTAACAATAAAAGTTGGATAATGAGAAGTAAAAACAAACCTTCAAACACCTTCCCCCCAGCCTCCCTCCTTTTAGGCTTAACTGCACTCTTCATTTTCTCTGCAGCACAGGGAGATGGGGGATGGGAGCTGCAGTCAGTTCATCACGTGTCATTTCTGCTGCTCCTTGCTCCTCACAGAGAGGGTCTTCTCACACTGTTCCCCTGTCCCAGTGTGGGATCCTTCCCATGGAAGACAATCTTCCACAATCTTTTCCAGTTTGACATACTCTTCTGGGCTCCAGTTCTTCATAAACTGCTCCAGAGTGGGTCCCTTCTATGGGATGCAATTCATCAGGAACAGATCACTTTAGCCTGCATCCCCTGTCGGGTCAGCCAGGTTTGCCAGCAAACCTGCTCCAGCGTAGGCTCCTCTGTCCACAGGGCCACAGGTCCTGCCAGAAGCTTACTCCAGCATGGGGTCTTCTGTGGGCTGCAGATGTATCTCTGCTCCCCCATGGACCTCCATGGGCTGCAGGGCACAGCTGACTCACCCTTCTCTGCCCCATGGAATGCAGCAAACCTTAAAACCCACCCGGACACCATCTCCTCCTCCTTTTTACTCACCTTGGTATCTGCAGAGCTGTTCTTCTCACATTCCTTCTCACCCCTCTCTTCCCTGGATGCAGTTGTTACTGTGCTATAAATTCTTCCTCCCTTCTTTAATACATTATACCAGAGATCCTGCCACTGTTGCTGATGGGCTTGGCCTTAGCCAGTTGTGGGTCTGTTTTGAAGCCCACAGTCATTGGCTCCACTGCATATGGCGGAAGCTTCTAGAAGCTTCTCACAGAAGCCTCCACCTGTCCTGTAGCCTCCACCAATACCAAAATGTTGCAAGGAAAATTCGTAAAATCAATTACTGCTATGGTCTTTTTCACTTTTGGGGAGACTGAAGTCAGCTCCTGAACAAAATTAATTATTAAATCTTGCTTGTAACACATCAGTGCATTAACTTGAGTAAAGCAATTCTTGAGTATAAGTTTATGGCTTTGAATTTAGATCTTTGAATGGATTTATTGGAAAAAATATAACGTCATATTCTGTGTAACATTATGCTTTTAAATTATTTATATTGCTCTGATACTGCTCCTATCATGCTTGGAAAACTCACGCTCATTCAGAATGGTATTCATAAGTTTCAAGAAAATTTCTGGAAAAAAAGAACAGCCCATAGAATATTTACATCAAAATTTCCTAATTATAAAATATCACTGTTCATTTTTTTTCTTGCCTGTCTTTTTTATGGGTTAATTGACAATGAAGCGTTTTGCACTGTCCCCAAAGTAAAATATATTTGGCACCTTCTTTGGTCAAGCTAAAAAGCAGTAAACCTGGAGTCTTCTGATACAGGTGCTTTTGTGAACTAGAAGTATGTGAGACGTATTAATTTCATTTTAGATTTATTTTATATCTTCCTTATATAAAGGCAAAAGTATGAGTTTGGTTCAAATGCCTTAAAGAAGAGTGCCCACTGTTTTCAGTCCCCATTAATTCCCAAAGAGAAGGAGTGACAGAGATTGAAGGTCAGGAAAAGGTGTCCAGAGAAAGCGGAATGACCTTAGATTATTTCACCATTTAAAAAAAAAATTAAAAAAAGAAATCTCTATTTGGAAATATACAAGTAGAAATAATGTACACTTAAATTGATAGCAAACATAATAACTTCAGAGCTAAGGGATAAGCTTAGGAGCAAAGTTTTTGACATGAATTAAGTTGACACAGGAATAGTCAAGACAAGACTGACAGCTTTATGTTAATCTGGTTGTTACTATTAGGGTATTATTTCATAATTTTTATGGGAAATGAAATAACAACTGGCACTGAAATCATAAGTGAACTGCACAACACACTGGGAAATAAGCTGTAGTACACAAAACAGACTTTTCACATTAGACATAATGGAGAAAATTGCCTGCTGGGCTGTCAGCTCACCTTGAAAAACTTTGTAGACCATCTATGCAACATTTTCATTATTTGCAGCTGTAACTAAGCTGTGATAGTCTCTGAAAATTTTTAGAAAGGGTTTTGTGAATTTCTGTACCTACACACTTCATTCATATCATGACCTCCACAGTCTTACTGGTCCTGTAATCCTCTGCAGACAAGAGAGGCAAGAAGGAAAAAACTGAAACAATGTAGGATTTAAAGGCAAAAATCACCACTTCTTGGTCCTGCAAAAGGCTCTGAATCACATCATTTAAGTCTCTATCTGGATCAGAACAGGACAAGAGTATCCATAGTTAGTTGCAGGATATTGATACTAATCTCATTTCCTCTTTTTGGCTACATGCCACCATGATTCCTTTGTTCCTACTATTGCACCAAGTCCTTCCACCTGAAACTAAAGAGGCCAGTACTGAGTAATACTAAATTCAAATTCTGTCTGATGATTCGCATACAAGAATAGGAGGAAAAGACCCCTCAGCTTATTCAGCTTTTGTCATTAAGGAAAAATAGTGTTGCTAATGGAGGGGAAATACTGTCTTGCTGAAAATCCATTTTGCTCTCTATAGTTGTCAAGTGGTATAATCTGACTTTCTCCCTACAATAAAAGTGGAGGAAATCTCACTGCCAGTGTCACTGCTATACAATTTGGTAGGGAGGACTATTTTAGGTGTTTTGCAGTCTGGTTAAGTTCTTCACATCCAACGAAAGAATAAATCGACTTCTGGTGGAGGGTGGGTTTTTTTTGGTGGTAATTTTGTAAATATAGGGTAGAATATCTTTCTTTTTTGGTGCATAGTCATATACATCCTTCATTTGTTAATAACATTTACTGTAAGGCATGCAGGCCACAAATAAAAGTTCAACTATCACTCAAGACTCTATTATCAGGCAATGCTGTGTAAGGAAAAATTTCACAGCTTTTAAATAAGCTTTCTGTTGTGGTGCGCGGGGGGGTTTTCTCTTTAGTGTGTTTAGTGCTTGCGTGTTACCCCCCACCCTTTCCCTAGTCCCTTTCCTGTGTCCAGCTGCTGTGTTTCCTGGGTTTTTCCCTGCCCCTCCTCCTTCCGGGTTGCCTTCCGTCCTTTCCCTGCCCCCTCTTAAATTCGGGTATAAAATCTGTGTTCGCCCATCCTGTGGGGTCTTGGGGCTTCCGGAATAAAACCATCCTGTCCACCCCCAAGTCCCATGTTGCCTCTGTCTGTCCTCGCGCCTGAACTGAGACCACAGAGCCAGGGGGAACGGCTGAACCTTCACCTCTCCTGTTGCTGAATCCCGCCGCCGCTCGGGGGGCGGAAAGGCAGATGGAGCGGACCCCGTGTGCCACAACAGATGGTAGAAGAGATGGTTTTGTTTTTCGTTTTGTGATTTGTGGTGGTGCCTGCGTCACAGAAGAGGAAGGAGGAAAGAGAAACACCCGCAGCCACAAAAGCTCTGCACTACGCTAAGAGGAACCCAGTGCCGAGCGGAAAAAAAACCCGAGGTTCCCAGACCCTCTTCTCGTTCCTGCCATTGTACTCTCTACCCCGGCCAGATTTCTACAGGGATTCTAAGTCCTCCTTGTCCCTATGGCCTATTCCCAAATCCTTAAGCTTCTTTTCCCTCCAATCTTGAATACCTAATTTGGGACTCGGTAGAGGAAGTTGCATATTACTGCTGAGAAAACTGTATTGTAGTTACCTGTGAAAAAAATCTATTAGGTTTTAGATGGCAATGGCCAAATATTTGGGCCATGAAATTATAAAGGAAATAATATGGATGTCTTCCTGGTAATTATCAGAGTCTTTTCACAGCACAAACTTCTGACACCTCTACTGGCTTATATATAAATGGATATGCTCTATAAAGATATAAAATGAGGAATTTTTTTTTGACCAGGCACCAAATATATGCATTTTGATACCTCTTTTTCTTTGGAAATCAGTTGCAATTCCGAATGGCACTTAAATCCAACCATTGCTAATACAAGTCCCTAATTCAATGGTTGAAACTTCTGCAAATTTAGTCTTTAATTTGGAGATGTGTCAGTATTTCACATTCTGAACTGTGTACATTTGTAGCAGGATAAGTTAGCCAATGCCAGAGCAAAGGTAAATTTAATACTTACTGTAACTGAGTCAGAATTCCAGTTTTACCGAATCACATCATGGTCTACAGTCAGCAAACCCACATATGCTCTACTGGAAATTTTAATTTACAACCCTGTAATATAGCACTGCTTGTGCCAGCAAGAGACCATAACATTTGCAGCAGATTTGGAAGGTGTGAGGAAGGACACTTCTTGGGCTTATTCAGCCAGTAAGTTTCCTGACCTGCCTTAAGCTTTGTTTCTGTTTAGTTGAGCTGTGAGAGAAAATTTGATAGTGAACCTGGTATCTGTGGATTTTTTTAACTTTTGTCTGTCTTTGGGTGCTACAACCATATTTTTACACAGATGGAAGCAACAAAGGGTGGATCTGTGAAGAATTAGATATTTATAACCCTAATTTAAACCACTCAGTGCAGAAAAATCCTGATGACACTTGAATTAGACTGTTATGATTTCACTTACACTATGAATAAATTCTTGGCTACACCCATAAATATAAACAAATATATGTGGCCCTATTCCACTCTTTGGAACTTAATAGAACAGTTACAGCAGACACAGAAAGTGGACCAGGTATACTTTTCATTCTGTTATTTTATTTTCAAAACCATGTTTGTCATTGTTTAGCAAAAGGGATTCTAATTCAGATAACAAAGATATTTTTGTTCCAAGCATTTTAGAAAAAAAAAAATTAATGGAAAAAAAAATCTCAGATAATTGTAAATGATATTTTATTCTGGTGAGGTTCAAAGATACAATGCTGTGAAATTGCATTCATTACATTACATTACATCTTTGTCTGAGTCTTCATAACAATTACTCAAAGTAAATCTCTTAATGTCAAAACTTGAGCCACAGATGGAAGCCAAATTAGGCTGAAGGACAGTGTCTCAAGTTATATATTATTCCAAGCTTATTACCAAAATCACCTTTATAATTTTAATCTACATAACATTTTCTACTATACTTCAAGCAAGTTATTATTCATTATGCATAGTTTTAAGTAGTTTATTGAGATATTAATTTGCTTCTTTTCTTAATAGGGATCCCATGGTTTTGAACAAACAGGAAAAATATCTTTAGCCAAATATATTGAGATCTTTCTCAGGTTACAATAGCAAGACCTGAGCATCTCCACGTAGAATAAATATTTAACTCTGACCTTACATTAGTTTGAAATTTCCCAATACTGTCATGGATTGTAAAATTTTCTCCTTTTTTTTTTAACAGTTGGAAACAAAGCCATGCTTTAATTATTCAAGGAGTCCTCCTGCCTCATAGGCAGATAAAATGATCAACCACATATAATGGACCACAGATTCTTCACAGTTGCCAAAAAATTTTACCTTATAACATCTGTACACACGTTTCCCTTTCACTATTACATAATGGAGAGAATATCTTTTAAACAAAATATTTTTCTCCTCTGCCCTCCATCCTTCTCTTTGAAAAAAAGGAGCTCTATATCCTAAAGGAAGCATCTGGAAAACTCTTCCATTATTTATTGAAGACTCTTTTAAAGGTGATGATAGTTTGATAATAAGTGTCCATTTTCAAAGATTTTCCAATCCTGCACAAGAAGAACTGAGAACTGTATTCTGTTATCAAGCAGCAATATTTTTCCAAACAACATTTGGATCTTCAGTGTTTATATATGAACTGGAGAATAGAAATTACCATAGTCCAGCAATTCCTAAGTGTTGCTTTTAAGAAACTTTTGCCTGACAAATTTCATACAAAACTTTCTACGTTTAAATATCTGTAAAGAAAAGTTTTTTTACCCATTACATGCATTAGGATTTTCAGGAAGGTTTCATAAAACTGTCAATGGTCTTCTGTGTTCATGCAATATCATAATATAAATACATCTATGTTTATGAATTTGCTTTTTCTTTACCAGAAAGTATTTGGTACTATGCAAATATTTTGTGGGTGGAAAATTACTAAACTAAGAGCTATGGAAAAAGAGGTTAGAATAAATCCCAGTATAAGATAGCGCTCTTCTTCAGCAACTTCAAGAGGTTGGTTAGGGTAAATATTTATAATTTAGATCTGTTCCAGCTATTTATGGCATTTCATGTTCCTTAAACAATCTGACAGGTTCTTGTGGGTTGTTATCTCTGGGAAACATTCTGAGAAGCAGCAGTTTCTTCCATACCTTACACAACAACTGATACTGAACTGCAGCCTCAAAAGGATTGAAGCTAACTTGAATAGCAGCTTCCAGCTGAGATGTTCCTAACCTCCCTGAAACAGTGTGTGTAAGGAGGTGTAGGGGGTGGAAGCACCTTATTTAATGCAATGTGGTTTAGCATTTTGCTAATGCTACGAGAAGGGAGCCACAGCAGTCATGTAAAATGCCTGTCCACTGCATCCTGTCTGGAGATGCCAGAACTGCTGTAAAGAAATTCAACAGCTCCCAGCCTATTTAAAGATCCACTCAGCTTGTGACAAAGGAAATCAAGAGCAAAACTTAGATGGTATTCAAGAAGACTTTTACAAGTGCAGACTTATGTTGGCTTTTGAAAGTTTTTCTTAGGTATATCTGTTCAAAAATCACACATCCTTGTTATTTGGATGTTCTGCTTCATATGCGGTTTTGTTATGGGCCTTGTTTTAACAATTTTTGTTAAAATGTAACTTCTTACAGACATAACTGAAATGTTTATTCGTCCACAACAGTAAGGGTTAATCTCATGCTTCATGTTAGCAAATAAATATTTTTAATGAAAATAATTAAGATCATCCATCAGACAAATGAGTGCACAGGAAGAAGATATGTTTTGAAATCAAAGTTAAAGACAAGCTATCTAGCACAAAATATTCACCATCTCCTCCTTTCAGACTTCTTCTAAAATATTTCTAAACTTAAGTGAGGTATAAAATTTTATGTACAACAAATGCAGCTTAAAACCTGTTTTCAACCTGTACTTCACTGCACCAAACTAAGTTGTTCACAAATTTCAGAAAGCAGAAGAAGTATAGAGAAATGTCAGTAAGGGCAGGGTTTTTTGGGCAAAAAAACCCTATTGCTGTGTGAAGCTTCTATTTGTTTATTTACATCCAAAAGAAAAAGGGCACTAAAAATGGAGAGGATTGTTTTTAAGTTGCTGAAAATTAGAAAGGCTTATCACATTTTGTAACTTTTCTTTCCTTTTTCTCAAACAGCTGTACAATTAAGATGAAAAGCTAGAAAGAATTATCAAAGACACAGATGAAGAAAATTTAATTAACAAGACCATCTGATACACAATTTACCAAATACTCGTATAGTTCTGCATTTTATTAAGCAAGGTATTATAAGGTACTCAACTAGCTCTCCTTCATTGTACTCCATAATAAATATATTTTATTTTGTTTGGCTTAATATGTTTAATAAAATAAGAAAAGCAAGGACATTATATAATTTTATGTAACTTCTCTTATAGACCTAAATATGACAAGATAAATAAAAAATGTGCAACTTCTGTTAATCATGCTAAAGAAGTATAATTTTTACTTCACTTCAGAACATGAACAATAAAATATATACAACACATTTAACAAAATTTAATAAATTTAAAATATCCTGTATAGTGCCATATTCAAAACTGGGTAATGAAACATAAACTTTAAGGAATTTAGAGATTTTAGAAAAGCTAAGATTTTAGTTAGAGATAAGCCTTACTAGAATTAATTAAAATGAATGAGTAGGCTGTTTAGTTAGCTGGGTTTATAATAAAGAATATAGAGACTGACAAATGGCTTTTAGGAACATAAGACAATTGTGGGCCTCCTCTGTTCTGAAACCAATTGAAGTCAAGGAATGGGAGTTCTACCAAGAGTTCATTTGTCATATTTGCATTGAAAAGGTAGAAAGGTCAGAACAAGGAAGACTTCATTTACTTCCTCATTTTGGGACTCATCCCCATAAAAGGGACCACCGACACATTTCAAGGAACAAACTATGCAAGCTTAATAGCTTTTGGAGTGATTAGCATACAAAGCTCTTCCCCTACCCCCATCAATTTTTTTTCTTTTCCTGTCTGAAAAAAATCCAACATGTGAAAACAAAATCAAAATGAAAAAAATAGGAAAACAATCACAATAGCTGTAACTAAAATGTATGCAAAAACTAAAATAAAACTTACCTCTGCAGATATTTTAAAGTAATAGATGTAGTTCACTTCAGATAAGAATAAATAAATTCAAATAAATTCAAATTTCTGTTATTTTTCACAAAGAGGAAACCACGTCAAGTATTTTGAGAAATTGCCAAAGATATTCATTACTTTCGGGGTCATCTTTGTCTATTACAGTATAGCAGCTGGTTGCAAAACTGAGAAGAGTTTTAGACCAGAATGATATTCCAAATTAATCTTTTTCACTTAAATCTAAGTATTTAAACGTTCTGGCAAGATATCTTATTATTTATCTTTGTTTATCTTTCTTTACCACTAACCATTTATACCATAATATGAGGTATATAGCCTATAAAAAGGTTATCATTTTCTCAGAGTTTAAGTTAGTAATTACAGCAAAAGAATATCCTTTTTCTGAATTTGATAGGGTAGTGAAAAGTTGAAATCAATGGAAAATTAAAATTTGCAGTGTTTAATGTCACATTTTATTACTTCTTCATGGGCAGATCCCCAGGTTCATCATTCTCTGCATTTGTTAATGGAATAGACTTGATCAACTTCTCTGCATTGCCATTTGAACTGCTGTATTTTTCAATATAACTTTTTAATGATCTCTAGTTGTTTTATGATTATAATAGTAATGAGATCCATGATATGATGCCATTAGCAATTTATAGAAAAGCTAGGCTTTCAAGGTCAGTTGAGTCAGTTGAGTCCACAAAAGAATGATACTTCAATCTCTTGATTTTTAGTAGCTTTGGGGTTTTGTAGCTAAAAGTCACAGAAGGTGATATACAATATTGACAACACACAGAGGAACAGATTTTCATGTTGTGGGTTCACATGCCATGAAAATGCCTTGAAGAATTTCTGACAGATCTGGATCCTGAAGAGGAAAACTGCAGGCTGGTTTTAGGCATAACAGAATACTCTTGGAGAAAAAGATGTAATTCAGTTTTCTTGCTTTTGTACAAAACTATATTTACTATGACTTTTTGGGTGTTTTATCTGTGACAGCACTGAAGACTATGCTTAGACTTTTTTGAAGTAAAGTTGTTCCACTGATCTATCGGTAACTCAATCTAGAAGTACTAAAATCTTTGGCATTGAAAAGATGGATTTGACATAGGCTTGACTGATTTTTGACTTGTGAGAAGCTCATACTGCTAGTGTTAGCATACCTCAGAATTTATAGTATTTTCTCTTAATTGCTTCAGTAGAGCAATGGTGCTCTCTATTGCTCCAAGACTTTGAAGTATCTACAATATGGAATCATATAATTGTCTGGTGGACTGGCAACTAAAATGGACTTTTCACTTTTCCTCTCTTTCCATATTTTGCTTAATGTAATTCAGGTACTAACCTGCCTGAATACATTTTAAACATGTCTCTAGAATCATTGAAATGTCTTAATAGGGTTAGTGTGATCTCTAGAATAAATACCTTAGTAGCCCCTGTGCAGCATTTAGCAGTGTATGGGAAAAGGATTTCAGTCTACATATGTATTTATTGGAAAATAAATACATATGGGCAGAGAGATTCTAATTCTAGACTTTTTTTCCATTCATTTTATAACAGGAAGAGCATGAATCTGTGAGAGTTCTAAACAATAAGCCTGAGGAAAACATATTAGCTACTCTCATGACAATTAGGGCATATTTGTAGGATAAATAAGCCATGATGATATTCTTTCAGATCTCAGAATGTTTATGTCCAAGGTGGGATTTTGAACTGGTTTTTGATAAATGAAGTAAATTTTCTTAGGCAAGATGTCAAAAAAAACTTCAATTTTCTAGGTAAAGCCCTCTGTAAGTCTGTGTAATGAATACATTTTTCCTGTAGAAGTGTTAAAATATTTATTTTAATTTATATTTTTTCTCTCTATTTTCACAAAAGTCTCTCTATATTATTACAGTAAGTGTGGTGGTCTAAAGTTTTCAGAATGTTAACATGTGGATTGAGGAAACCAAGGGAAAACAGAAGCATTGTCCATAAGAGTGAATTCTTTCAAAGCAAAGGAATATTTTGAAATATAGTGCTAACATTGTACTGATGAAAAATTGCAATTTTCCTCTGTGGATTTCTCTAAACCAGAATCATACTGCACCATAAGTTAGAGTATCATTACTGAAGAAAAAAAGTACATAAATGACGTACCTAAACTTTGAATGCATATATTTATGCAAACTCTGACTAGAACTGAACAGTTCCACAACAGTTCCATCTGATTTGTGTCCAGATATGATCATTTTTCAAAGTATGTCTGTTGGGGGAAAAAATAAAAAGAAACAATAAAACCAAACCAAACCCAACCAACCAACCAACCAAGCAAACCCAAAAAGCCTTGATGCTTGCTTATAACCTCCATTTTGTCTCAGGCATCCAGATTTTCACTAGTCTCCAACATTTTCCTGTTAGGGTATTGTGAAATCAGAAATTTTGTTAACCCACTTTCCCTGCAAATTATATTAATCAAATTAGGCAATTTACTGGATTGTCTGAAGCTAACACATCAAATTGTATGAAGAAATCTTTTAAGGGCACTAGATCATGTTGAGAGTCTTAGAAATTTTTAATTTATTTTTAAATAAATATCAGAAGAGGACACATTGGAGGAGCAGTGCCGCGGCATCAGTCCCTCTCACCGACTTGCCCAGCACCTGTTGACTCTGTGGGCAGTGGGGACCACCTTCCTGGTCCACGGGTGGTAGGGATGGTGGCTTATGGATCTGGAGTAACCAGACCCAGGGAGATGAATGGCTGTGTTACCAGAAGAGAAGGAGTTGTCCTTTCAGGGGGAATCTATAGTCCAAGTTTATTTGGGAGCTCCAAAAAGCCATCGTAGCTCAGGGGAGATGCCCACCGAAAGGCCCCAAGCAGGCTTGTGCACAGGGTTTTATTCGGGGGTGGTAACAGGGGGTGGGATTCACAAAGAACCAATGGGGTAACAACAGGGTATGGTAACCAGGGTGACATACAAGGGTGGAATCCAACGGGGAGGGGAGGTAGGAGGGAACCCCGGAGACCAGCCTATTACTTGAGGCCCTTGGTGGAACTTTCTAGATGGAGAGGAGAGGCTTCTGAGTGACAGACAGGCCCCAGGGCAGGGTTGGGGGAATGACTCAGCGGAATTTTAATAAGGTAGGTGAAGGAAGGGAAGGATTGATAGGCGGAGGAGGAGGAGAAGGAGGGCAGGACCATTTAACATAAAGGGGAACAGGGGCCAAACCATCTTGGCTGGGGGAAACCAAAAAACAAAACCCAACAGGGTAGTCTGAAGAAAGCAAGATAAGTACATGTAAGATACTAAGAAGCAGAGCACTAAGAAATTAAGTAAGGGAATTGAAGCATTCATATTCTGTCCTAGGACAAACAGGTGTTTATCAATCACCTTCAGAAGCCTTCTAGGCATTAACTATTGAAGCTCATCTTCCAGAATGGAGTTCCACAGGAAAATGTGTTAATAATACATAAATCCATTGGATGAAAAATATTTCACTAACACAATTCAGAAATGCATACGCAACAAGGATACAAGGTCAAACTAACTCTCTGGTGTGTCTGTACTAAGCACCTACCTTATTTCCCAAATAAATATGTTAATACAACCAGAAGTTATATGAATGGCATAAAGCTATCAAAAATTATATTTAGTAACTCTCAACATTGCTTTGTTTAAATCAAAAATTTTTCAGTGACCTTAATATCCCTGGATGTTTTCAATCCCATAGATAAAATCACTGAAAAAAACAATTTTGTGAAAATATGCATCTAATAATGGTTCCATGAAGAATATAAAATTGCATTTTTTGGTGCTGAACAGAAAGTACCTGTCAAATGCCACTGCATAAAAGGCACCTCACCTAGGCAGCAATGACAACAAGAAAGTAGGCATTCCAATGTGTTTGGAAGTACTGTTGCTTTCAACCCCACACCCAAAGTATGAAAACTACTCCAGTTGGCTTGAACATAATGCCTCTGTAATTTGCTGAACTTTGTTACAACTGTGAGGTAAAGAGTAAGAAATTGGTAAGACAGGGTATGGAAAAATAATTACAGAAAATTTCTAGGAGGTGATACAAAACCATCTGCTACCAACACAGGCAAATGTACAGCATGCTTCCATACAAGAATAGTGCTTCATGACCATAAGCATAGATATAGGTAATGCCTAGTATTTAATTCTAAAGCTTGCCTGAAGATACAGCATACCAAGGTGCATTAAGAATGGTACATTGTTTGAAATATCTAGAAAAAATTGAGTATTCTTCCAAAAAAGACAAGTATGTCATGAACATAACAGTTCTGATGGTGGAATGTATGTCAAAATCTTGCTCTCTATGCTAATCAGGTTAAATTTCCTAACAGCAATTACTTCTGCTATTAAAATTTATGAATGCATTAATATAATTCACAAACTAAAAATATCACCTAGAAATGTTACATAGCAATACAATGATTATTGAATTCCTCAAAAGAATGACAAAGCATTTTAAATTCTAGGCAGGAAGATTTTATTTACTCAGACCCTATGAGCTGACAGCATGATTCTGTTGTTGGAACAGAATTGAAATATTTCTTTAGTAGTAATATCCACTATTTCATCATGCCTGAATCAATCCAATTGAACATCATCAGACAATGATACTATTCATATATTTTTTACAGGATATGGAATGATTAATAAATATTCTTCATTGCTGTGTAAAAAGAAACGGCTTACTTTCAATTTGAATTATTCTTATGTTCAGGAAGAAGAAAGTTCACATACAGCTGGGTTTTTTTTGCCTTCCATGTTTTCTGAAGAAGAATGAACATAGTGATTATAGGGCAGATGAGAGGGATTGTGTCTAAGATTTTGTTTCTCCTAGAAAGAAAAAAAATCCTTATTTCACTTGACTGCACACTATTTCAAATTATTTAATATAATTTTATTTTTTTTCTGATATGTTCCAATAAAAATACAGAAAATTAGGCAATAAATATAAACTAGAAAGAGTAACTAGAGAGTGAAGTAGTTTAATTCATAATAACAAAATTAAAAATTAGAAAAATCTTCAGTCATTTATATTCAAAGAGGACAGATAAGAGGACAGATAAATAACTGATAGAATAAAAATGCACTGTCTAAAAGGCATTGTATCACAAAATCGCTAAAATTCAGAGTATGCATCACTGTAGCAAGTTCTGTAGATATTTTCCTGATTTATCAATGGGTTCTTTCATTCATCCTCTCCTTCTTTTATATTTAGATGTATCAGCATATTTCAGATATTATGCCTTCAGTTGCCACAGAGAAATTGTATTCTACATAAGAAGTTTGTCCTGACATATTGGTGTTTTGCTGATATGAATCTCCCCTACAGCCCAACAAAAAGATTTATATGCTGCGTATAGTAAATATTTTTCCCTGAACCTACATAATATACAAATCCAATCAATATGGGGCAATAATATCCTGAGGTGATGCAGATAGGAAGGCAGCATGGGAAATATAGAATATAAGGTCTTTTGGGAAATGACAAAGGAGAAAATAGTTGAAAATCATCTTATAAGCAGGGCAGAAATTCAGATTCAAATTATAAATGTTTACCTATGTTTCTAGCACAAACCCTTTCATTCTAGTCTTAGAAATATTAACCTACCAGAATGGGAAATAAGGCCTACAAAGCAGGTGACCTATATAGACAACATTACTTCTTGGCAGGGAGTGGTCTATGGGTATTTCTGGTCTATTGCAGACTCTCACAAACCATTTGTATTCTCTAAGCTTTAGGTCACATTTTGATCTGTAACCCATAAGCACTTGTTTCAGCTCCAAAACAGAAGTAAATATTTCATCAACCACAGATTTCCCGTGCATTTTGTATTGCAATAATCAGTAAAGGGAAGAATATATTTGGATTACCAGTGTATTACAGAAAGTCACTTTCACCAAGGCACTTTCTAGTGGTGACTAAGTAGGCAGAATTGAAATAATTCTTTTTCAACTCCAACAATATAGCAGGAATTCCAATAGAATTCCAATAGAACTGCCAAATACCTAATGTATCAGTAATTCATGTCAGTACTTTAATATTATTGTGGAGATATAAACTAATATTAGAACTACAAGGTGACTAGCAGTTATTTGATCTCTTACCATAGAGATTTCTTGCAGATATTTCATATTTTGCTGTATGGCAGATAGCTGTTATTACCAGAACATCAGATATTTCAGGTGTTCGTAATCTCAATAACATATTATAACTTTCACTTTTTTGCTCTTCAGTGTTAGCCCAAATTCGAGGCTTGGCTTACAATGATTCTGCAACTATAAGGGAGAGTTTTTTAAAATACATTTAATAAATTTAATAATTTTAATACATTGCTTGAAAAAACAGTGTCTTCTGGTTTGGTTTTTAATTTTCCTTTCCTTCCTCTCCTCCTGCCTGGAGGAGAAAGGCCAAGATAGAAATGTTAAAAATATTTTTTCTGAGATACATCTTCCATTGCATGTGGCCTTCCTATAACTTGCTTTCAGCTTCACTACACTAGCATCAGGTCCCAAAAATTCACATGCTATTCAGTAGGAGCAAGAAGAGAAAATGAGCAAGCTCAAAGATTAATAATTTTGAATGAAAATTAAAGAGATGAGCACAAAAATTGTATATGCCTCATGTGTATATGAGATAAAGAAAAAAGTGAAAAGCCTCTCTCAATCCACTTATAAGCTGTCAACAAGTGTCTATGAGGTTTGTGTAAAATAAACATTTAGGGAAAAAAGAATCAGACTGCATTGCTAAACCACACTTTCAGGCTAACACTAGCTATTATATCTCCAGTCACTTTTTGTTATTGAGAAGATTCTGGACAGGATGAAAAATGTATGTACTCTCAAAATTACTCCAATTTTCACTCTGGAAATAAAATTGTCTCGTACACTGCCCCTTCTGTACACTTGAACCCTGGCTAAGTGTCAGGCTTTTAGAATAGTATTTGTAATTTTTTCAATATTTTGCAGCTCTAATGCTGTTTTCCCTTGCATTTACACGTTAAAATCATAGGTGCATGATAAACCTGTATTAAACTTTTCAGAAAACTCTGTCTTTTTGAACAGCAATCTAGAATACTGTAGGCAGAAGTGAAAACCAATACAAAGATTCAGATTTGCTTGGCAATTATGGTATCACACTATTTCAACAGCAGAAAGTTACCATATAGTTCCCTTAAAAGTAAGAGGAAGAGGTATAAAACTCTGCTACACAAAAAAAAAAAAAAAAGAAAAAAAAAGAAAAAAAGAAAAAAAGAAAAAGAAAAAACACAAACAAACAAAACAAAAACCCAAAACTGACACCAAACCATCCAACCATTAGAAAACCTCAAAGAAACCCTCCACCACCACAACAAAAAAAACCTGAAAGGATGTCTCAGTATAAACAACACTAAATGCAAGAGGAAAACATCCTTGCAGTTCTTTGAGGGTTTTCTAGGTGTTCTGATAATCAAACTGCATTCTTTTAAATGTCTGGACAGGAGTGCTGAGCAGGGGAGGATTCAGTCAAGAGCAAGGGAGTGAGTGAGCTCTTTACAGAAAATCTCCTAATATTTTATGTTTTATTATGCTACATTTGACCCTGAACCAGATTTGAAAGGAATCTGAAATAGATTCAAATTTTTTTTTTCTTCCCTCTGGTTCACGCTTGGAATGAATGGCAGAATGTAAGTCAACAGTTTGCTTATTGGAAGGGAAGCATTCTAGTTTAGGAGAAGGCGAAGGAAAACAGTTTTGTTATCATGATCCTATTTTTCCCCAGCATTGAGCAGACATGGAACTTGGATGAGGAAAAAACTTTGATTATCATTATTTTCCCTTTGCACAAAAAGCAAGAAATATTGTGCCTTTTTAAATTACTGTAAATTGAAGCCAACAATGTTTAAGAATTTCTCTTAACTTACTTGACAGCCTGGAACTGTAAAAGGCTCATCACGATCATCATAAAATCATGTTCTAATACAGAAAAGGGACAGTCAGAGAGACTTCTTCTAGGACACCAGCTGAGCAAGAAACCCTTGCCTTGTATTTTTTCCAAAGATTTTCACTTTAATAGCTATAATTAATAATTCATTTTTATTTATTATTTGTTAAAAAACAAACAAAAAAAACCCAAAACAAAACAAAAAAAACCCAACAAAACAAAACCAAAAACAGATCTATAAGAAGGACAGTTCTATTTTGCTTTACTCTGGTCCTTCCTGATTTTTCTGCAAACCTCCCTAAATGTCTATCTTTTTCCTTTTCCAAGCCAAAGGCATTTTACTATTTTTTTTGAGAACAAAAGATCATGAAAAGAGGTAAGTATACCAGTTTACCTGCACTACTGCTTTAATTCAGTTCTAGATGAGATTTTAAAAATAATGTCCCACTTGCTACCACCTCCTCTACTCTTTTTCTAGCACAGAGCAATTATTTTTCAATAGCAAAAACTGCATTACTTTTGGTTACATATAAAGTAGAAGGTATATGGAGTGATCTGTGTTCAGACTTCCAAAGTGTCACAAATTTAGGAAAGTGCACCAAATCTCAGAAAAATACTGGTTTAGTAATCATCTCAGAAATATTATTTTTCTCCAGCAAAACAAAGCATAGTCATCCAATTGGAAAGTAACCATCACTAATATACAGACCATTGAAACACTATGAATGAGAAAGAGTGAAGAAATCATGAACACTAGATTAGGGCTAGGTTAACATACATAATAAGTCTTTGATGGGCATTTTTTAAAAGAAGTCACATATTTAGAACACCTATTTTCCAAGAACAAAATGTCTTCTTGTTTTGGCATACTATGCCTACATAGCATGAATGTAAGTTGGATTTTTTGAATAGTTGTTAAGAGAAAAGATGCATTGTCTAAAAGGAGAACTATTTAAAATTAATATTAACATGCATTTTGCCAAACTCCTGTGAGATTTACAGCATAAGACTACTGCATATTAGACAAACATCTACTAGCACTTCAGGGCAGTTTAGGATAGTTACACCGGTAATGACAACATCTACCACCATACCAGATACAGCTGGAAAAAAAATCACAATGAAGAGCAGGAGCAAACAATGTCTGAGAATAAAATACTTCAAATTTCTTGAAATATTCTGTGTTTGATTCAGCATTTTCATCTCCCTTTCAATAAGTCATACATTTTCTCTTTCTAGTTCTGTCCCTGAGTCATTCCTGGACCACAGTCCCACAGCAGCAGCATCTATTAACAGGCAGAACTGACTTGGTTTGGAGTGTGGTAAACCTTTCTTGATCAAAAGAAGATTCGCACAGGATTATTTCTGTAGGTTTATTGAGACCTGCAGATCTAACAGACCCAGTTTGAGTCAAACGCAGTTCAGTGAAAAGAGGGTAAAATTATTAGTATCCTTTGGTATGATAATATCCTTTTTGAAGTGCCTTTACTGTATTAAATTAAAAGAAATTAACATTTTACATTACTAATTTTGAAAACAAAGAAGTTATAATTATTCCATTTGATTCTAATATTAGATTGATGACCCAAAGTCATCAGACACTAGACTTTGGCATGGCACACACTACTTGGTTGAAATTTCTGCAGCAAATGACAAATGCCTTAGAATTATTAGTGTCAAGTAATTAATGTTCTAAAATTCAGTGAAAAAGCTGTCTACTCTTATGAACTTCATGAAGATAGACTAGTTATTGGGTTCCCTGTGTGAAATAACTGATGAAAGTACTGGCCCAATTTAAGTAGTAGAACACATTGCATGATTCAATAGTACTGTGGCTTTGAGATGCATGAATAGACAAACAGGGAAGCTGAAGCACAGATTTCTGTAAACCAAAATCTTTAAAACTTTTTACCCATTCAAATATCCAAGGAAAACAAAAGCTTCTTCAGTGCAGCAGAAGTGTGATTTATTTTGTTTTAAAGGGAAGCATTCCAGCTTAGGAGATGGCTAAGGAAAACAGTCTTCTTATCATGATCCTGGAGAAAGTAGTTCTGCCTATTTTTCCCTGTTACATTTTATTTTAATGGAAGGGCAAGAGGTTAATGCAGATTTTTACGCTAATTTTCTGCTGTTGATAGTTAAACATCAGATAGAAATACTCATTTTCTTTTACATCAAATATGAACCAGGGAATAGCAGAAATGGGCACATTTCTCCAGAAGGTAAATTCTGAGACTGTAAAAAGAATATTTACTCTTTCACTTCACTTAGTGACTCCATGCATCATGTCCAGGCAGCTTAAGAGTAAAAGACTCTTGACACAGTTCAAAGTTTTGATCTTATTTTATGGAGATTGATTGATTTAAAATTCATGATATAGCTGCAGAATGAGTCAGATTCTATTTCATCATTATATTGAAGGAAAAATCAGACTACTCCTTATCATATTCTCTTCCAATAAAACTAACATTTTCATCTCATTACTATTAAGTTAATTTTAAAATCCAACATATCTAGACAGTAGAAAGAAGGAGAAGCATTTGTGACAAGTGGAACAATGGAAAGAATGAAATTTTTAAGATGTTTTGCAAACCAATCCTGGCTTTGTAGCCTTACCTCCAGAACAGGAGGAATAAAGCAGACTCGTCAGTTCACATGATTTAGGATATGTAGAGAAGACAACAAAAAAACCCCCAAATGAATTACTGTTGGAGCTAAAGGGACTTACTATATAATTTATTAGTATAGAGCAAATAACCCACAGCAAATGCCCTCTGCTCGATACAATTTAAAACTCCTGTATTACTTAACCAAACATTTCCTTGATAGTATTTCTTGATTCAAAGTTGTAATCGGGATTTTTGCTGAACTGATCCTAAGCAGTTTACTGTTTCCATATTTTCTACTTTAATACTAGAAACATAAACCAGAGAGTTACTTAATTCCATGTGCCTCTTCTAAGTTAAAAACCTATAATCTAAAGAGTTAAGATTTTATTTTTTATTTTCTTAAACAGGAGGAGGCATTTCTTCATTTACAAAAGGCAAAAGTGGAGCTGTGGTAAGGAAAATGTTTGGAGAAGAGTGGTCGTTCCCTAGAAGACTTCAAGGTTAGGTTGGATATGGGCCCTGAGCAGCCTGAGCTAGAACAATGTGTTCCTGTCCATGGCGGGGGATTTGGAACTAGATGATCTTTAAGATCCCTTCCAACCCAAACAACTCTATTATTTTATGAATTTAATGTTATTTTTAATGCAAAAGTAGTTAAATTCCAGTATCTACTTGTAACCCATGAATGCATAAAAGACTCAAATCTCATTAGTAGTTTTATGACTGAATTGTAAAGGGTTCACTGAAAGTACAGCAAATAGCAGACAATCTATTCAATATTTCATAAGTATTGCTATTAAAAATATTTTCACTTTTGTAACTCTTACATCTGCAAACCCATTAAATAAATAAGCATTTTTACCTATCTTCTAAGCTCTATTTATATAAGTACCATGAGAATGACCTTGCCTTGCCTTCCTTTCCCATAAGAGAGGGCTACAAGTGTGAATGAACACACATGTATTTACTCATTTACTACTGAAGAAAAGAATGCTTTATTTTGGCAACTGCATGGGTCTAATAATCTATTCTTTTAATGTAGCCACAATTCAACAAGAAGGAAAAGAATACTGAGTAGTTGAAAAAAAATGCCACCAAAACCACCAAACCCCATAACATTCAGGCAGCAGCTACAGAAGTTAATGGTCGGATTTACTTTTTATATTTTTAACCTCAGAGACTGGATTAATTATTTAGAAACCTTAAATATGTAATGCTTTCAAAGCAGGGAAATTGATCAGGTTTCTAATGATATTGACTTCCAAAATGCTATATGGAGAGAAAAAGTATTTAGATTATTAAGTATTTTGATCTTAATCTCTACATTACAGACTATCTGTGTATTGATTAGAGCAGTATGTTTTTTCCTTCTGATGAAAGCCATTTGAAGACATCACTAACTGCTGTTCTAGGAAATCCATTATTGTGTCTTCTCTATCTTTCCACATAACCAGAAAGTCCTATGGTTTGTTGTGTCATTCTGTTGGCTTTTCTTAAAAGCATGATATGTGGTTCTAATTTTCATGAAAAATAGCCTCTTGTTCCATTGTTAAAGTGCAACATTGGATTTTACAAAGTAAGAGCTGCTGATTCAGCATTTCTCTGCGCAAACTAAAAACTGCAAAGAGACTGAGTTAAAATAGTAACATATTCTAGAATAATAGAATCACAGAATTTTCTGAGCTGGAAGAGACCCTCTACAATCAACATCCAACTCCTTGCATTGCACAGGACACCTCAAGAATCACACCATGTGCCTGAGCATTGTCCAACACATGAGCTCTGTCAGGTTTGGTGCTGTGACCACTTCCCTGGTGAGCCCGTCCCAGTGCCCAACCACCCTCTAGGTAAAGAACTTTTCCTAATATCCAATCTGTTTCCAGTATGTGGTACATTATCAAGTCATTTCCAACATGACAAAGAGTAGTCAAATAGATCTGAGATGTCAAGATATTCACTTACACTCCACATCCCTACATTAAGAACATAAAATCAAGAGTTCTAAAGTTTAATTTCTTTTATTACATATTGGTATTATTTATAAAAACTATACTTAATACTTTTTTTTTGTTATATAAAAACAATGATATTAATTTATAAACACACTGTAATTCTATACAACACCTTAATTTTTCTGTTTTCTCCTGCACTTTAAAAAATGGAGTTCATTCACTGGAAGCTGTAAATTCAGGTTAAAAATGAAAAAAACATTTCTCAGACTCAGCGAAGCACTGGAATAGACTTACTAGGGCCTCTTGCACTTGAGATGTTTAAGAACAGTCTAAACCATCCCAGCAGTAATGAAACTGCAGTTTTTCCTGCTCTGGGCTTTGAGAATAACAAGGATCTCCTTTTTTTTCTAGCCCCATCAAGCTATTCTGGGCCATTGTCTCAATAAGACATATTCTTCAGTACCATCTTAAATGCTTAATGCACCACAGAAGTAATTGCATAGGTTTTTATTAGAAAGGAAAAAATCTGAAATATTTTAAAAATATTTCACGTGTAGAGTTTTCATAGTCTTCCTTCCCTGCTTTTTCCTGATTTAGAAAATACATTGTAGGCTTTTCAATGTTTAAATTTTCCTCAAGGAGGTTGAGCTGAAAATTCTAGAAATCTTTTTCTGTATAGCTGGGAAGTGAAAAAATAGCATAAGAAGGATTTAGATCTATCTCAGAACATTTCTACAATGTCTGTTGCTGTAGTTTAGCTATACACAGTAAGAAAATATTTAGAAACCAGAAGATGAAAGACATAGTGAAAAACCTGTCAGTAGCAATACAGTAATAATACACAAGTATATTGTCTCTGTGCCTTGAATCTATTGAATTCCATTTCAGTTCTAAAATATTTGACAGTAGATTGCCCTTAGTATTGCAGGTTTACATTTTTGCGTACACAAACGATTAGGAACATCTTGGAACTGAAGGAGAAAACAAGAGAAAAATTCCTCCCATCTGAAATTTTATCATATATTCAACATAAGAATTATAAAGGACAGTCCATTCCACTTCATTAAAAACAGATAAAATGTTATGATTAGCTAGTTTGAGTATGCTGATGCAGTCTCGATCCTATTGAAATCAATAAAAACATTCTCATGTCCTGAATTAGAGATAGAATATAATTTTGTCTTAATAGATCTGTATTACAGAGATAACTGAGTGAAAAAAATTAAACCTTCTGAGATTTCTGCCCAGACAAAAAACTTAATATAAAATCAAAAAAGATACAGAAGGAAAAAAAAGAGAGAATTATTTGAGAATCAGGCAAAACTGAAAAAATTAATGCAAATATTGCAATTTAGAGTTTGTGGGTGTTCCAATAAATATCAGATCCCAAATGTTTTAGTAAATGTGGAAGTGAAACAAAACAAAATAGGGAAAATCTACCGAAACAATTAAATTTATGTGCTAAAAAATTCTTCAATCATATATTAAGTATAGTAAATCCCTATGGCTTCATGCAGGCACCTCTGTAAGAATTCCATTTGGACATCTGCTTGTGAACTGCATGGAACACATCTCTGCATGCAATGGACCTTTAAAGGTACTTAAAAACCCACTTCCTTGATTTTTTAGATGAAACAGTGCTTCTCAGCTATCTCAGGGTGCTGATAAGGTATCTCTCTCCATTCATTTTCTACCAATTACTGTAGAAATTGGAGTGAAATTCAGAGTACGCATGGTTTTATTACACTGTGGAGGCTGTACCTAAAAAAATTATTGCATGTCTTGGTCATGCAATGCTGCAATGTAACCACACAAGTATGTAGGATCCAACAAGTTGCATCCCAGAGTTCTGGGGAAGGGTCCAGGGAGACTTTGTTACAGCCTTTCAATACATAAAGCAGTAAAATAGAGGGAGGGCTTTTTATCAGGTCCTGAGGTTATAGGAAGAGAAGTAATGGTTTTAAACTAGATATTCCTGTATTGCAAATAGAAAAGTAAGTATTTCAATATTCAATATGTCACTTAGTATCAAATACATGAAACTAAAAAGGCTTGAGAACAATTTGTTGCATATTTTCTCTTTTCAAGTACACAATATTTTTTTGTGATTCTGGATTTGTCACTTACAGCAGCTTGTACAATAATTTTAACATTACTGTGAAATTGGAACATTATAATGACATTAAAAGGTCTAAATGCTTTTGTATATAAAATTCAAAGTTCCATGTAGGGAATGGTTTGTCAATATCTAAGAACCAATATTAGTAATAAAAAGGATACAAACATTAAAAAGTAGCAAATTATTCTAGCAATAACAAAGTAAAGGCTGATAACTGTCTGTCTGTGTGTTAAATTTTGGGTTTAGAAAAGAAAATTAATCTTGCTCCAGAAACATTCAGAAAGGAGAAGAAATCAAAGACTCAGTTAAAAAAAATTGCAAATATCTAAAGGAGTGGTGGAACTATTGACTTTACAGATCAGAAGTATTGTTTATGTTGTGTCCTGTTTTTTCGGCTTCAGCTATTTTATCATCTATAATTCAGGTATAAATGAAATTATCAGTGCTATAGATGCACTAAAAATTGATTCTAACCTTGTTCCATAAACTTAAGACAGAAGGAATCAATATGCTTGTTTCATTTCTGGGAATATTGTCTACACACACATGGTAGGTAAGAAGAGTAGTGAATCAAAAGTGATACTTTACAAACCAGTAAAAGATGATGGCAACATTTATGTCTAAAGAGATAAATAAAACACCAAAGGAAAATGTTATATGTACAGTTTTCTATTAGTAATGCATTCAACACATATTTCATTATTATTTTTCTCCTTAAATAACTTAATCAACTTCAATTGCTGTTTAGAGGCATATCAATGGATGTGGCGTTTGCAATAGTGCTAAAGATTTAAACACAAACAAAACCATTCCAAAGAAATTATTGGGTCAACTATTATATATGGTCTATCTGAATTCATAGTGTGATTACATTTTAATGTACTTTCAGAGGGGAAAAAGAGTGACTTCTCTGCTGTGTCCTATCACCAGTCTTCAGCAATATTTGTGTTCAATTTCACACAGGAGTGTTGAAAATAGAGACTGAACTTTGAACTTTTAAGTCTGCCCTTAATCTCACCTAAAACTGTTACTGGAGATATCTTACTCTTCACATCACCAGTGTGAAGTACACCATGTTGTTCAGGTGTTGCTCATGACTGACAAATTAAGATTAGACTGATAGAAAATAAAGCTATTGAAGAATTGAGAAATAACAGAACTTGCACTTTTCAAGTACTTTCCTCAAAATTTACATTTTATTGTGTAGTTTTCAGTAGACATTTGTGCCAGTTGAGGGGCTTTGTTCTGGGTATTTTTCTCTGAGTATGAAAAAGATAATTTTTACTGGCACATATATACTGGCACATTATTTTGTGATTTTGAAAAGTAAGAAAAATCAGTGTTTTCATTTTTTCTACGTATATCAGAGGTGGTTTAGAAGATAGTTTTTATAACAGACTGTGATATGTTATAAAATATGATGAATGCCTTAAAAAGAGACTTGGAAATTAACCTTTCAAAGAACAGATGTAAGGTCATGGTAGATGAAGTTTTAACTTTCTGAAGTGTTTCAAACTGTACTACCTTTCCAAAAAAATATTTGTACTATTCTAAAAGATTGTTATGATACATGAAGTGTGATGTAATTGTATGACCTATGCTAGACATAGATTCAAACAAAACACTTAAAATAGTACATTCTGATCTTAAAACATTTAAATTTTATAAAATTATATACCGTGCACTTTGTCTGTAAATGAGACAGACATGTAGGTCATTCTGCAGGACTGAATGAATGCATTTGTTCACTCAAGTTTAATGTTTCAAAAAAGTTATGCTCAAATTATTTCCATTATATTACTGAAACTGCTTTATTAGTACCGCAAGAAGTTATACTTCTACTCTGATCTGTATTGTATTATAAAATAAGGGATTTTTGTTACTAAAATCTTATATGAAATTTGAATAATTATTGCATATTCCTCCATCATGGAATGAGATTTATGGCAGCAATTTTCATCAGCATTAACAATATCTTTATTATGCTAAATATTCTAATATACATGCAAGTGTAATCTGAAATGTCTTTATATCCTGAACTTACACATAACAAAAAAAAAAAAGAAAAAAAGTATCAGTTTTAACTAGTAAACAAAATAGTATCTGAATGGTCAAGACAGGTAGCACCTGAGATATCTATCTTTTCTCCAGCTGTGTACTTTGAATTGAAAAATTGCTGCTTTTTTTGGACAAGAGACATGAAACAGTACAGATGAAACATGAGTCAACCACAAATATTTATCTATAAGTATTACTTATAAATAGTTTTTTTTAAGTACAACATTACATATATGATATATAAACCAGAGGCAAGATCTATGGTTAACTTAATTATAAATAAAATTGTGCTGGTGCTAGCTAAATACCATTAAAGTGCTGTGACTGACAGTGACACAGTATAATGAAAAAACATGTTTACTTCTTGGATATTTTTTTTTCTTTTCCCAAACTAGCAAAAAATATAATAAAAACTTGTGGAAAGAATTATCTTCTACTTCGCACACTGTAGACAAAATTTTTAAGTAATGATAAATATGTAGGTTTAATATGTACATACATACAATATGAACTGCACTGAAATGCACAAATATTGTTTCTAAATAAGAGACACAAACTCTAAAATATCAATTACAAATCTCAAAATATGAAGATATGGCAATGAAATAGTTACAGCTGCAAAAAATCTTTTTTCCTTACATCATTCTGTCAATTGAATCATACAAAACTATTTTGATTTTTATGTCTACAAATAGACTGAAAGGTGGTTTAGTTTTCTGAAAAAATATTGGAAATCTTTAACTATATATTGCCTTATAAAGTGTCTGCTGAACTGCCAATAAATTTATGAACTTTTTGGTGCAACAGATTCACTAATTCAGATTCATGCTGTCCTTTCTGATTAGATCTCTCTGGAAAGACATTCATGTGGAGAAAATTAGCCAGGGACATAGAACAAGATTTCCAGAACTGTATTTCCTGATTTCAGATATAAGGCAAAGTGAATTTTGCCTAAGGGAAATTAAAGATTCTGTATACAAAGCACAGTTCCACTAACACATAAAAGTGTAATAGAAAAAAACGTCTCACTTGGAGAAAAGTAAATTTGTTTAGATAGTCCCAATGAAATACTATAAAATCTTCTGTCTGATGAGAAAAAAAAAATCAACTTGCATTGATAAGGGAAAAATAGGACTTTTCATAAAATAAATATTCCAAAATTCTGCTCATTATGGATAGAGCATTTGAATACTCTTTTAAGCTCTCTGTGAAAAGTACCACTGAAGCCCTATCGGTAAACCCTTTCCCACCTTTTACACGCAGAATGTACACAGCCAGCAGACTATGTGCTTCTTTAGTCAGAATTTAAAATGTGTGCCTTAGAAAGCAGTCTGGTAATATGACTAAATGTTCCATTCTGTAACTGGCTACAGTTTTCAGTAAAAACTGCTCAGTGAATAGCAGATGAAGTAAGATCTATTTGTTTTGGGTTTTTTTTTATGCAGGATATTTGTTTCAATTGCCTCTGTACAAAGACACCTTTAAATATATTTTTTTTTTTCACATTCAGTTTATGGAATCTGTGGAGAAATTGCATTCTCTCAGACCTCCATAATTATCAGAAGTTGCAAAAATCAAAAAATATTTTTTAACACCAGACTGTGATGGCTTAGTATTGTAGGCTATCTGGGAGAATATATTAAAAAATATGCCAATAAGCCACGTTCAGATTCTAGGAATGTGTCAAAATATATCTTAAAGGAAAAATAACAAATCTAACAAATCTATTTATGATATTAAAATTTACTTTCAATAATTTTTAAAAAATAAAATGTAAGTTCTGCCTGAAACTTCATAGTCTTGTATGATGTATTAAAGCAGTCAACACCTGGACACTTAACCTCAAAGAGTCTGAAATATCTTTTGGGCTCACGAGACTCAGGAACTGACCTAGAATTAAGGTATTGATAAAAAGATAGCTGCCGGGGTTTTGGTTGTTTTTCCATTTTCATTGTCTTTATGGTGCATTTTATATATCTAACAGAATTTATTTGTGTCCTGAATGTTTCTGATATAGGTTCAAAATGAGGTATCTAGCTTTTGTATAGAAGAAAATGAAATTTGGAGTGAAAAAATGTTTTGAGATATTGACAAGACCTTGAAAGAAGAAAACACTTGACAGCTAGTGGGTGAATCACCTGTAAATAGTGCTGGTTGAAGGACTCTGTTCTGTATTGTATCCTTTTGTTCTCTTCCACACAAAGTCAAAAGACGTTATCAAGGTGCTAATATTAACTGAAATAATATTCATAGCCTGATACTTGACTCCTACCTATTATGGACACAAAAAAAATTATCTTGGAAAAAAGGAAACTCAATAAGAAGAGAAAAACCCAACGAGATGGTACACATATTTATAACCAGACAACAAGATGTATAATAGAATGCATTACAGTTTCACAAACAATCAATATAAAATATTGGATATAAAATTACTTTTTGATTACCACTATGAAAATACAATCTGCTAAAGTCATTCCCTACACTACTATTGATTTTACTCTTCTTTTTCTATCACATTTTAAAAGCATTTTGCATTCATTCCTAAGACTTCATTCTGCTGCTAAATGCTAAGAGAATGCACAAAGGAAAACAGAGATTTAATGATGGAGAGGTATGCATATTATTTTTCATACTTTAAGCTCTGTTTTTTCTAACATAGCTTGTTTATGTCTGAAATATGTTTTCTTAGTCACACTACATAGAGGAATAACCAGAATTTTCCTAACCTTCTAACCTCTTCATCCATTTATTGCTGTTAGCCTTTACCACTCCATAGCAGCTTTCTATCATGTGGCACTTTGCTTCCTGCCAGTTCCCGTGACAATGGTCAGGTCGTGTATCAAATGAAAAAGTGATATACTATAGTCATATCTCAAAGCTGGTAAGTGGGTTCTTTTATTTTTAATTTGTCAAATTTTCAAATACTCAGCAACAAGCACAGTACTTCTGCCTCTTTTCTTTTCCTGCAAGGTGAAATAGAAAATGTAAGGACAATGACAAAAAGTTAGGAATATTTTTTTCTGTCGTATAAACTTTTTTCCTCAATGAACTTAGGTATAAATGTATAAAGAGTTACTTTCAGTTTAGGGAGAGGTACAAATTTCTCTCAATACCTACCTGTTGGTGTGCACCTTGTTATTTTTCTATTACCTGGAGCATGTTGGTGTTTCTCATCTGTTGCAATTCTGGTGTTCACTTTGATGAACATATGTATTTACAATGCATATCTCACTGGATATTGCTGAAAAATTATGCAAGGATATTCATATTAGTTAGCACAGTTTTGCAAATTCCTCTTGGCATTGGCATGAAAGAGAATTACTGTTTATAAAGCAACAGCACAATGCCCAGACTAACAGTGAGAACTACTACACACAGTTAGAAATTCAAGGGAATAGTTCTTGTTAACAGAGTGCAGTTCTCTAAAAAGGATCTATGTCATATGAAAATAGAAAAACAATTAGTTTCAGGAGCGATGAGAAACAGAGGTTACATAAGAAAGCTATCTGAAACATATGCCCCGTTCATATGAACATATGATCAAAAACATATGAAAACATATGAAAACTTCATCAAAACAGCCACGTGTGTAAAAACTCTGCTGATGATATACAATCCTTCCTACCCAGAGATGAAATGTACAAAGAGCTCTGAACATCATGTTATCCTACCTTGGACACAAGTGTCAAAATGACATCGCTAAGACAATTTCAAATAACATCCAACTATAAAACAAGATGTCAAAAATGTTGGGTGCTTGAAAAATAATATAATCATCAAAGTTTTGGTATTGACATTCCAATGGGAGTCTACAGAGCAGCATAAGATATAAGAATAGTAATCTGGCCATCAGTTTGCCAGATTCTGACTCTGGAAATTTCCCATATTTCTCAGCTACTATAAGATTGAGGAATTTACAGAAAACACAGCCTCAAATTAGAAATGAGAGTATTTGTGTTCTATAATAAATACTGAAGGTTGATGTAGGTAATTTTACCTAAGTTATCCTAGAAAAATTACTCTAAAATAATGTCAGACTGATTTTTTTAATTGTAGGCATGGCCTTTATTAAAATGAATCAACTTTTAATTTGAATATTGTTAAGTAACACTGGCAGAGTTCACCACATCTGGATTATATTAATGTAGTTCCCCTTTGTAAGAAGGGCACAATGTGCCAAGAGATTGCCATATTATTTTTGCTCTTTATATTAAATTACACATTTTTAAAAGGGTTATTCAAGAACTACATGAATGAACACCTTTCAACTATACAATAAATAGGTGTTCTAACAGGCATGTAAAGACTCCATCCTTTCAACCCTGAAACCATTAAATAAACAGAAAAATAACAACAAACACAAAAACCCCACATCCTTTTGATGTATAAAAAAAATCTGAAAGCACTAAATCTAATTGTTGTCTTCATAAAGGGATTTGTTTATTTGTTTAATCTCAGGCAATGACTGCCTTTCCTCATCAGTTATCAGACTGAGGTCATGTCTTTATAAAACATGTTGTTAATATACAGATAATACAGTGGAAGGCATATTAGCGTTTTCAGCCATACATGTATGACAGCTTAGTAATGGAATTTAGAAAATACAATTTCTTTAAGAATTCAGTCTACTGCAAAAAGCTTTCTACATTATCCTCTTGACATCTTGTAAATATCTGATGCTCAGCGAGATTTTTTATTAAATAACCTTTCTAATCATAGCAAAACATATTGAATTCACTTGTTTGATTCTCATTTCTGAGCAGACTCAAAAAGACTCAAAAATGTCTAAAGAAAAATAAATTAATTCATGCACATAAAATTCTTTCACATGCTCTATTTTCATACAAGTATTCAACATGCATATGGAATGCACCATATCAAAGTCAAAGACAAGATCAGAGGTGCATGAAAAAATGACTTATTGTAAGCTTTAATTCATCATTTAGAATCTTGAATTTCTGATTTGTAAGAACAGAAAATGTGCTTTCATTTCATCTGAAAGTGCAAAAATACTCAGTTTTTTGAATCCAAGATTGTATCCTTAATGTTCATTGCTTTCTTGATCACCTGTACAAGATTACCATTAAACTTTGGTCAAAGGTGCAGTCTGTTTTGGTGCTGATTTGTGCTGGAATTTTCCATCATCTGATCTCTGTCCTGCACTAGTAATCCATAGTAGTTTTCAGAATAAGTTTAAGTGAACGTTTATAAAATTGAAAGAATCACACATGCTACAAAAAATAAAATATTCTTTACTGTTTTCATTTCAGTTTACTTTTTCAAATGAGTACGAATTAATTATGGACTATGTAACCAAATATATTTTTCAGAAGAAAACAATACTTTACATAGATTTTTAAAGTGCCTTAATTTCTCTTGTAGCTCTCAACTACACCTTTATTCTGAAGAGCTCGCCATCCTGACGGAAAAAAAGGGAGTGTTGTATTTGACAGTGACGAGAAAGATAGTCTCTAAAACATTAAAACATTCTCCTGCAGTGAACTGCATCACCAGAACAACGTAACTAATTTTAATAAAATGAATAGATGTTTTCATATAAAATGTTTTCATTCCTAGCCTTATCATATCTGACTGTTTGAGAGGCATGGACAGATGGAGATATGACATAAGATAACAATATCTGGATACTGTGATAACAAGGTTTATTGCAAGAGGCTGAAATAGTCTCCATTGTCTCATGTCTTATCAGTGAAAACTGAGGGGAAATGTGATTAGAGTCACAGAAAGTGAGCTGGCTCAAGGCCAAGAAGAATCATTTGTCCCCCATGGTCATTGAGTGTGCAAAGAAAGGCAACAGGTTTAAAGGAAAAAGGCTTAAATTGCTCCAGATGAGGCTGAAGTGGATATACAGACAAATTCTTTACAAATAACATGAGTTAAGTTGTGCCATGCACAACTGTTCAGTCTCATCCCTAGGAATTTTATATGCAGCCTAGTAGCTCTCCAAAATGTTGTCTTTGTTCTTTTTTGTTGGAAGTTTAATGAAACAGGTGCTATCCTTTGTTTTGATCAGAACACCCCATGAGACTCCTTATGTTCTGAAGTTAGGGAGAGCAAATTGCCAGTGATTTTTGGAATGCTGGAATTCATTATTATATCTTCTCCATACTAAGATATATTGAATATCTCTTAATGTAAAGCTGAACATGAAGTATTTATTACTGCTGTACCTCTAAGAACCTTGGTTTTAGCATAAAGCAGCATCATGACTTTTCTATTTTTACTATAAATAACAGATTCTTTTGCCATTCATGTTCATATTCACTGGCGTTTTCTAGGTTTTTCTTCATTTTCTTTGGAAAGCTGGAGACAGACACAAATTCCCAGTATAACAGCTGTGCTATCTGGCAGCTGATGTAGTGGCATTATAGTTAAGTATTAATATCATTCATATTTTATAAATCATCTGCCACTGTAAATCAGGAGTGGAATCTCATTATCAAAAATCAAAAATCTTACAAATTTTTTTCACAATCCTTATATATGTTTGGTTAATATTTTTAAGCAAATACAATGATGCAAATATTTAGGATCTTTGTAGTTATAGTATCTTTAATCAGTGAAATTATAGTATTTGTAATAGTAAAATAGTAGAAATTAATAAATTAACATTTTGAGAACCAAAAATATTTGATAGAATAAATCTAGAATTGGAAAATTATATGTTAAAATATTAAATAAATACTTAAAAACACGTAGTAATGAAATATTCACAGCCTTCTCTCCCTCTCCATATAATAAAATCTGAGGGTATTAGTCACCTTTTGAATGGCTACTGTTTCCAATATCTGATCACAAGTTGAGAAAAGGAAATATATTTTATTTTCTCATTTAAAGTGACTGATGATGGACCAGAAGTGTCCATTAACAGACTTACCAGTTAAAATCAAAGCAAAGTGCTTATCACATTCAGTGAAACAGGAGTCCTCTGTGTCACTGATCACACCACTGTGCTCCTTCTCAGTGTCACGCTGAAAGTCCTGTTAGAGAAGATCCAATCACATTAAAGAAATGGATAAAGTCATGAAACTAGAATAACATCATGTTTATAAATAGCACGTATGTGTAGTTTTCATACATGGAGGGATCTGTGTGACACTTTCATTTGTCCATGATAGTGCTTACTTCTCCTGTCTTGCTTGGTTTCTATCACTTCCAACTTGGATTCTAATTTTCCAGATTTAAATGCCGAGGTCTATCCACATGTTTAATGAAATCTGCTAAAAATTTCCAAATCTCCTCAAGTAAGCAGCCCTGCCACAGATTCAGGTCTCTCTCCCTCAACTTTACTAGAGGCAAAATATGATTTGTACTTTGACAGAGCAAGCATTTGCTTTATCAGAAAACATATTAGTGTGGGTATGTCTTAGCATAATGTGCACCAGCATCTAAGATTATGAGTAATTTGTTCTGCTATTAAGTGAAAGATAAATTTATTTCAGTAAATAGGTATGAAACATCACATTTCTTAGGAACTACTTGTCTCATCCTAAGTCTGTGACAGTTTGGGAGCTTTCAGTGCATAAAATTATATTTAGGGGAAAGACTGGGCTTCACATAGACAAGATTTAAAATTGTGATAAACAGGAATTCTGCAAGAACATTACAAGAGTTCAGTACCATAAACTCACATAAGTTTTACAGTCTTTATTTTTGCCTTATCTCTTCTTACAGGTATACAGAGGTGATGGAATTGGAAGATGAGAGACAGTGCTTGTTGGCATAAATGGAAACATAGAATCAGTGGATGAACAAGAAACTTCTGGCAAAAATAGAAGAAGGAAGTTTATGAAGTATGGAAAAAGGAAGAGGTGTTTGGAAGGAGCAAAGGAATGTTGCCAAAGTATGCAAAGATGTGACACAGATGGCTAAGGTCCTTTCAGAAGTAAATCTCACAAAGGATATCAAGAACAACAAGAAAAGGCTTCTTCAAATGCACTGGCAGCAAGACTAGGGAAAATATAGGTTCACTGCTGCACTGGGTGGGTTTCCTGGTGTTGAAGAAAAAGTGGGGTTACTGAATGCTTTCTTTGTATCAGTCTTTACTGAGAGGGCAGAGCCAGACACTTTTCACTGGTGCACATTAAATGGACAAATGGTAAAGGCCACAAACTCCAGTACAGAAACTCCATCTGAATATGAGGAAGAGCTTCTTTCTTTTGAGAGTGACCTCAAACAACCCTGGTACAGGCTGCTTAGAGATGTTGTGGAGTCCCCTTGTCTCAAGATATTAAAAACCAGCCTGGACAAGATCCTGCACAACTTGCTCCAGATGAACTTGTTCTAGCCAGGTGGTGGGGACTGGATGACCTCCAGAGGATACTTCCAACCCCAGCCATTACCTTTCTGTGGTTCTGTGATTCTGTAGTCTTTTAGATGCACTTGGACACCTATGTGAATAGCAGTGCACATTATATTTTCCAGTCTATTATTCAATGGGCATATTAAATAGTAAGCCACTAAATGAAAGTCCCAGTAGAAAGTCTGCATTACAAACCTCTGGCCTGGAATAACAGGACCCAACAGAATAGCCTGAAGTTGTGTCAGGGAAAGTTTAGATATGATATCAGGAAAAAGGCGGTTCATCCAGAGCGTGGTTGGGCACTGGAACAGGTTCCCCTAGAACATGGTCACAGCACCAAGCCTGAGAGAGCTCAAGAGGTCAAAGGTCAATGTTTTCAGGATCATGCAGGAACTCTTGGACATGTCCTGTGCAGATCTAGGAGCTGGACTCGATGACCCTTGTGGGTCCCTTCCAACTCAGGATATTCTGTGATTCTCTGAGACCGTAGAGACTGCAGAGTGGTAATTATATACTGGTTTCAATACAAACATTTATTTAGGCTGCTGCACAAGAAAGCTAGTGTGTTGCTGCTGTATTAAACTGTAGCTTTCACTGCAGCTTTTACCTTCCCAAGAGAGTCCATGGTCACATAAGAAGACTTAGGTCCAAACACCTTGCACAACCTAAATGAGTAAGTGGAGTTGCAGTGGATAGGATTCAAGGTTACAGATCCCACATAATGTTTTTCAAACACTACATTCATCTGCCAGACAGATGATGGCCATGTTTCCACTTGGGATCTACTAGATAGTGTTACTGGGTTCTGAAGCCCATCAAGACACTTTCATCATAACCGCTGTTCCTACCAGAGACAGGGTGCTACACCTCCAGGAATTCCAGACAGCATAGGAAGTTCTTTTCAATTCAGAAACACAGAAATAAGAGTCAGAAAAGAACCCATGATATACTTGGTTAAGGGAAAGGTGATTTAAAGAATTAGAGTCCCACTACAATGCTAATAATCCTGCTTCCCACTCACTCTCCTCTGCAGTTCTTATTGGAAAGAATAAGATCAACCAGCACTTGAAAACATTGTTTCCTCCTACTCCTGAATTCCTTAGTACAGCCTTTCTCCAATTAATGGAAAGTAGGTCTTTATCAGAAAATTGAAAATATTATAATTAATATTCAATTTTGCATTTCATCAAGTTACAGAAATATTTTCCAGTTATGCACTGTAGGAGGAAAAACATGTTTTTGTCATCGTATTCAATCAAATGGTTAGCTAGGGTCACTTTTTGACGTTATAAACCCTATTTTTTCACAATGAAAAAATATCTAATGCACTGAAAACAGGCCAAAGAGCTTTCTAGTTAAAAGGTATATTCATTACTTCACGCCTTACTTGAAACCCACAGTTAACAGTTCATTTGCAATCTGCCTGAGTATCCAATCAAATTTTCCAAGAGAGCATGTTTTCTATGTTCTTTGATAAGATAGACAAAGTCACTAGTCTGTAAATGCTTTTTTTTTTCCTAGCAGAATTTGGTAGGGGCTTTAAAACTACCAAAATACTCACTCATATTGAAGTTTTCTGTGATCTCCCAGTCTTACTAAAATTCATATTTTATCTACAGTTTCTCTTCCATAATTGCTAATGTGCTAAGGAAAAAGATTGTTTTAGGAAGACCAAGGAGTGACATTTGGAAACAATTTTTTGTATGTTTACATTAGTGTAATTTGAGGATGTATAAATACTTATAAAGGAAGACCTATAAATACATATTTAAATGGCTCATTAGAGAATCTGTATACACACAAATTTAATTAAAAGCCAATACAATTTCATATACATGAAAATACTCAAATGTTTCAACAGCACAGTAGTATTTTCTAAGCCAAGTTTTTACAAAACAGGACATGCCATGAGACTGTCATGCATGTATTCATGACAGAAGGACCTATAATAGGAGTATTTTCAGGGAAGAAAATTATCTCTGTAGGACATTAGCTGCTAGACTGCTGTTTTAAACTTCTCCCAGCTACCTTGAATACACAGTTAACCATGGTCCCGTTTGGTCTCTCAGTGTTCCTAGGGAAACAACCCTTCTAGAATTAAGGTACAGCGTGATGTTGTCACAATCTCAGGTACAGAGTTAATGTTGAATATTTCACCTACAGGAGACACTGACAGAGCAGCAGATACAGTAAAACCAGACCCAAGAACATAAAATAAATAATTACTTCCTTTGTGGCAGAATAGAACAGAACTGCTTCAGACAGAAGTCCGAGGAGCATTGGGCTTATGAGAATAAACCAGAAATTCCAGGCTAATCTAAAGCACTTTACATGGTGTTTGGAGCTGCATTCCAACCCCTGCCTGTAGGTTTCCTTCTCATCAAAACAAAGATTTAAGGGAGGTGGGTTTAGAAACAGACCAAGACCCAAGTCCTCACCTCAATCTTAGCACAGACATCTAGTGCAGACAAAACCCACTCCTGAAGAATAATTTGGGAACTACTGCTGGGCACTTCACATTTCACTCTGACTGCAGGGAATTTGACACATTATCTTCAGCAGCTTCCAAAGGAATATCTGTAAAGATCTAAGAACAGGAGAAATGGTGAAACTAGGATTTATAAAAATTGATAAAAATGGAAGGAAAAGATAAGGGGATAATTAATCTGCAGAGAAGAAATCAATAAAAATGTGGAACTATTATTTATTTTGAGGGGAGTAACACAAATTCTTCCAGCTTTCATAACAAAGGAAATACTCCAGACAAACCACCATAGCCATGTATATTTTGAGAAGAAAATTAACAGATGTCATGATGCTCTATTTCTTATTTTCTCTCTTGTAACTTTCTAAAATCTAAATGATTGGATATTTTAAACTACCATGGAAAGATTTCCTTTCAGATGTTTTCAGATAATTTGAGCTATATATATATTTCACAAGATCGATGGTAACTTATGTTCTTTAAGATTTTCATCATGATTTGAAAACACAGTGGTTTTCAGATCCATTACCAAAAATGATGTTATTACAGCAACTTGTATGAAACAACCCATATATGCAAGATATAGTATAATGAAGAAAATTTCAAATAATGACACTTCTCACTGTAAAAAATGCCATATGAGGGGGGAAACAGAAGGAAGATGTGAAGAATGTATATAAATAATTTAACTGTCAAAGTGTAGGACTTTGGATGAGGAACAATGCATCAGTATCACTCTTCACCCTTCAAATTTACTACTTTTTGTGGTAAAATTGTCTTATAGCACTCTCTAAATATGAAAAAAGCAGTGCTTAATTAATGTATTCACACAATAAAGGACATGAGCAATATGGGAAAATGGCTTACTGTATATATTAAATTTGAAACGGACGCACATTTGATTTAATAAATGTACCTCCTGGAACCACATCTTGTCTCCTAAAAATTCCTCTCCTATGCTTTTAAATTCAGCTCAGAGATATCAAAAGGTTAATGGCTTGCCTAAGACCCAAAACAGCAGTTCTAGAGGAAAACTCCTGCGGTTGCCATTTCTATTTCACAGCTATAGTCAGCAGTTCAGAGACTGATCATAGCCCATGATCTTGAACTGTTTTTCCAGTAAACTCACCATAAATCTTGGTTCACTTTTGAAAGTAAATGATTTTCCATAGAGTTCACTGATGAGACCTAGGTAATAATGACAGAGAAATAACAATATCATTTTATTAAAAAAAAAAAAGTAACCGTGACTGTTTGTTTGTTTGGGGATTTTTTTAAAAATAATAAGAGCTACAAAAACACATGAAAAAAACATGTAAAAAAACCTCCCCCAACCCCACCACCATCAAAAATTCTTTCTTTTATTTCCTTCCCCCTTTCTTTTTTACAGCAGAATATCTGAAATGTGTGTAGTATTTTGGCCATTATTGATGAACAAGGTCTGATGTACTTGAGAAGTGGCTTACTGGCAGGGTTTACAGAACCTGAAGTGAATGCCAAGGCTAGTCTATAAATAAATTTAAATAGTAATCTGTTTTTCCCCACCTTCCTTTCTGTGAAATGTTTCCAGAATTTGAAGCATAAATATGAAAAGGGCAAGCTCTGTTTGTGTTTGAAAGCCTTCTGATACGTTTTTGAGCCTAGAGACAGTATATTTTCTGAACTAGAAAGGTATTACCTATTTTTAACTGAAAAGCTGTATAATATAAAGAAGCTATATCATTCAAGTGACATGAAATAAATGTCATTAGAACAGACTCCACAGTAATTTAACTAAGACAGTATCTTTTAGCATAGTTAGATTGATTAAATGGAAACCAAAGGAAAATATGTGCTAGTTTATCTGCAAAGTAAGAATTGCAAAGGATAAAGTATCTAAAATAATAATATTTAAAATAATAATATTTAAAATTCCAGTGATGCCTTGTGAAACATTTACATGATCTTTTATATCCAAAATATTTTATTCTGAGCCTTTTGTTTCCCACCTATGTTCAATTTTCCAATAGAAATAAAACTGAATATGGTCAATAAATTAATGAGCATGAGCTGTAATTCCGTATTACTTGGTTTTCAACAAAACAGGTCTGGCAGCATGATTCCAGAAAAAAACCCCTAAAAACTAAATTACCATTAACACCAGACATTACATGCTGTCTATTGTAAAGAAACCTCAATTCTAGAGCAAGTCTCAGAAACCATGTACAAGAACATAGACACATAAAATGTAGGCATAAATCGCAGAGATTCCAAGTAAATGGAAAATAAAAAGGCTTAATGAGAGGCATGGATCATTTTCCTTATTTCTAGTTATCTGGTTTAAACTCAGAAATGTAAGTGTGCAAGGAGCAGAAATGGTCCAAATCACGATCTTTGGCTGTACTAGAAAATAAGCTCAGTAAGAAACTTTACCAGATGTAGAGAGTACTGTCTTTTCTGGGTGAGTTGGTGTCTGTATTTGATTTTAGATTTACAAGACACATAATGTCACGGAGATGAACACCAATCTCACATCTAAAAAACAGCAGTAGAAATGCATTTTAACAAGGTAGAATGATAATTTGGGGATAGCAGAGCTAGTGCCAAAGCTGAGTTTTAAGGCTGGTGATTATTATATTTTTATGATAGAGGCAGATGTTGATCCCTATATAGGGGCAGTATTATTCCAAGGATAAAGGGCTACATTGAAAGACAGAAAGCAAAGAATAGATAGCAAAAATTTTTCCCCTTAAGTCATCCAGAGACATTTAGGACCACAACTTCAACAGTCCCCTGACTGTTAATAACACACAATGATACAGACCAAGGTTCCAGCCCATCTTTTTCCTAAGTCAATACATCCTGAATTTCGAGGTTTTCTTTTTCATCTAGAATTCAGATCCAGTGTTTTCTTGGGAAGTGAGTGTTTTCTCTCCTTGAGAATTTGCTATGTGACACATGGGCAGGATGAGGGAAGTAAAAGGAGGATTTTAGAAAATTTGAATGTTTGAGCAGTGTAGACATGATTTATTTCCTCTTTTTTTTCTGCAAGTAGAATATTTCTGTGCCTATTTGATTCATATACATACAAATTTAGGCAAGTGTCAATGAAGAATCGTTGCAGATTATAACTTTTTCTATCTCTGTAGAGCACCTAGGCAAATACTCTTTAATATCCACAATACATGTAATGAAAATTAATCACCTATAAACAAGGAACAAAGTCTGTGATTTTTAAAATATAATGGGAATTATTTTCTTGTTGACATTGACACAGTTCATTCATGATAGTTCATGTGTTCAATTGTGTTCTACCTAATCACTTATTTTTAAAGAACTCCAGTAGTTTGAATTTTTCCACTACTATAGTGTAACTTGCAATTTTTGTTTAGTAATTTCCTATTGACAATCTGTATGTGGTTCCAGCAGACACCTGGTCAATGCAGAGCTAAAGCAAAGAATAACCAAAGAATTGTTTCCTCAAACTTCTGTCCTCCACATTAAAACATTCTGAGGCTGATAAACAGCAATTGAAATCTTCTGTATAATATCATAATGTCATAGCAACAGAGATAAGATCATGTTTTGCAAATAAAATTGGCAGCTAGATGAGACTTACTATCAGTGGCCATTTCTACAAAATGGTTTTAAAAACATCATGATATGGCAACATGATAAGCATGATATGGCACCATGATATGATAAACACAGATGAAAGCCACTGGATCCATGCGTTCTTTAGTGCCACTTGCTGGCACTAAAGAATTCAGTTGAACTTTCAACACTTACAGAAGTTATGGAACACTTTCAGCAGTTATGGAAGAAGAAAATCCCCTTTTCTTCAGTAGGAAGAACAGTTTTGTCTTTTTCCAGCTCTCTCTCTTTGTTATTTTTTTTCTGAATGCTGCATTTTGTGGTTTTGACTTCTCATGAGTTTGTTGTAACAACCTCATCAGAAGACACCAGTCATTTAATTTATTTATAATCTGTTGAAGCAAAGTAACTGACTCATTGACTAGGGTCATATAATACAATAAGTTGAAAATCAGGAAGGTGTATATCTGAATTATTCTTATTTATTTAGATGTCATCCATTTGTCAGGTTTCTGATGGAATACTTTTAAAAATGTTCCTACTGCACAGAGAAATGCAAGTTAATCCCTTTCAATCTGTCATATTATTACTTGCACTATTTATAACTACACAGTTGAGTTTCAACTCTGATACAATTTCCCTTTCAGATGTAGCATGCTGCTGGATAAAATTCATTGGCTACTTGTTGTTGAGTTTATTAGTATTAAAAATTAGCTTCAAATAAACCCTTCATTCAAATACATTTTCCTGGATTGATCCATATTTTTAAATAGTTCTATATTTATAAAATAATAATGATAATAATCATTGTAAGGAGTTAGAGAGAAGCAGAGTTATCCCAATATCATAGGACAAATCTAGTACAGAGGAATTAAGTCAAAAGGAACCCTGAACTCATTGTAGCTGTGAATTTTTCCAGGAGCCCTGAAAATACTTTTAAAAAGGAATGTTTGTGTAATTTAACACACTATCTTAGTCCTGTGCCTCTTTCTTATTTAACAGGCAAATATGTAAATGCTATCATTGCTCTATCAAAAGTTCAGGAACAGTACAATTAAGTTAGAAACTATGAGTTCCCTGTGCCACCATACAAAGAAAATGTGAAGTGGGTGTTAAACTGGGGATTAAAAAATTCCCAGCAATATACATATTGCTCTTTCAGAACACATTTAAGACTCATTATAAGCTCTGAGTTCTTCCTGCCATTTCATGTAAAACATCCAAATCTACTGTTGCCATGAAGCTTGGGTATACCGTGCTTAGTTTACCTGTTCCCATCATGATGCATATGTGGCACCTGTTAAACATCATTTGGGTTTGTCATTTGTGACAATACCCTCACTGTACACCAACACATGTTAGATTGCTTTCTCTGCATTTTATTTTTAGTTTTATTACCGTAAGTAATGTACTGCTTAAGGTAATTTCAGTCTGCTGTTACAAATTCATTTTTCACGCTTCTTATTTACATTTTCAAAATTGTGCTTTATTTTTAACATTACATCTCCTTTCAGATTTGATATGATTTTGTCTACATGTGTTATTAATCTGTTTAAATGTATTGTTATCTAAAAAAGGTTGTCAGTAATAGACATAAGCAGAAATAATGTGCTTGATGTAGGGGGTCAGACAGGGTGATTTCAAAATCAGATATTGGACATTAAATTACTGAAAAAGACAAATGAGGGGAAAGAAAATAATAAGTAATTATCTTTAAAATGTTCCCTTTTTACAACGATGCATAGCATTAAGCTGGATATTCAATGATCCTTGTTACTGAAATTTGAGTTCCAAATATATTTTGTTTTGTGGATAGGCCAACAAGATTGCAGGCACAAGGTTATAAAGCAATTATATGGAAAAAGCTGTGTTTTCCTACTTCTGAAAATTTTACTGATTAGTTTAATCGTTCATTTTTGTTGATGAAATATCCTTAACCTTTTGCTACAATAAATATGCACTTACACACCCACTCACATGAGTAAGCAGTTCAGAAATAGCAAATGCAAAAAAAGCTAAAAGAGGATAAGAAAGAACAAAGAGCTTCCATTCCTCCTGTTATCTAGTAGATAACATTTTCTTCCTTTTGCCACATCATATGGAATTGGGGTTGACAGCTTCTCTTGTGATGTGTTCTCTGTTTCAAATAAATTCATAGTTGTTCTAATGAGAAGTATGGTTGCTAGACACATGAAAAATCTTGGCTCAAGATCAGTATTATTGATTTGCTCGATTAACATATCAGGATGGAAAGAAGGATAAACATAAATGAAAAAAAGTCCCAACAGTAATGCTCAGAAAACCTGCTTTACACAGTTTACAGTGTTTTACATCTGGTAGGACTGTGTTTTACAGTCCTACCAGATGTTTTTCTAGTCTATCCCTTGTGCAGCTTTCCACTGATATTACTAATGTGTTTGTATTATCAATATTGTTATCAATACACTATTATTAATAGTGTATTTACAAGGAAATATTTTGCATTTATGCAGTTGGGTAGGTTTTCATAGTCCCTAGAAGATCACTTACCATGTCTGACAGATGCTTGGACTTCACAGTATGTTTAGCAAAAGGCTGAGTTCAAAAAGCTGCTCTGGGTATTTTGTGCACCTCCCTAGACTAATCTCACAGTTATACAGCTTTGTTCATTCTACTGACTATTGTCATTACTCTTCCTTCATGTTTCTGGCTACTATCATCACATCTCCATGCTTTCATTTTTGGATAGTCAGTTAAGAAAGAATATAAATATAAAGGTACAGAGTCAGATAAATAGAGTAATTAGTGATGTGGTGATGATAAGAATTAAGAGAAATTCAATGGGAAAGTGATATGTTGAAATTCATCCCTCCCTTGACCCTTTATACTACTTAGATTTCACAAAAAACAGTAGCTTCTGCATTATTTTGCCCTGCTATATTATGAAAACAAAATCCAAAAATCAAGAAAGCAGAGTATCTCACTGCTGCAAGTTGTTAGTGAGTTATACCATACAGTAAGTATCTACAAACAAAAAAAGGAGTGTTTTTGAATTGTCTCATTTAACAGTGCTTTGTACAAATCTTTGAGTCATTGCAGTTTAGAGAAAGACAAACCACTTAGAAAATTTGTAGCAGTTTAAAATTAAAAAAGACAGCTTTCTCTTGTCATTATCTGAATACAGTATTTATATTTCAGTCAGATCCACCCAACCAAACTATTTACCCAAGCAAGTGACATGACCTTTAAGGAAAATACTTTTAATTTCTAAATCTAGATTATAAATTGAAAACATAAAGAAAAATAAATGCTAGAACTTTCAAAGATAATGCTGTATTTAGAAGCAATATAGAAGGATGAGTGGATTGCTACACTCATTGTATAAGAATACCTATTCTATTATCTAAATATTTGAGTGTTTGTTAATCCAGTCTGACTGAAAGTGTTAATACAACTGCTTCAAAGGATGATTTTTCAAATTTTCTTAAATCAAACTGACTTTCAGCAATGGAAATGTGAATTTGGTGTATAGGAAGAGTGGTCTTTAGTAGTGATAATGAGTATATAATATTCTTGCAAAAATAAAGACATATGGAAAGCTATGACATGATAAATATGTCTAACATAGCATTCTACCGACATCTTAATACAGACACCTGCTATTAGGATGAATACATTTTGCAACTGAGACAATGTAGGCTTTCACTGTGACTGAAGGAGAGAGATACAATTCTCTTCTCTATCCTAATCTCCAGTTGCCTCATTTCTTTTGCTCCCTTATATGGCTTTGACTTTCTTTAAATCTTTTCTCAGAATATTAAAGTCAGTTCCTAACACACTCATATAAAAACCCTGGTCACTTTTTTTTGTTTGTTTGATTTTCTTCAAGTTCAACAGCTGAACTCATTGAAAGCAAGATCTGTCAGCTGCCAGAGACAGTCTGAAAAGTCAATGGAGTACAAAGCCAGGATATTTCTCCACTAAGCTAGACTGGGTTTTTTTAATTTAGGAATTGGAAAACACCAGACTGGCTAAAGTCATTGTTGCGTAAACTTGCAGTCAGAAGAAAAAAACAGAATGGGATCCAAACGGAATTAGTCTAATATAACTTAAATACTGCCGTCTATATTGTGCTGAAGGGGAACTCAATGCATGGTAAATAAATACTTAATACAATGACACCTTAATAATTTTTTTGCAATGAGAGTGTGAGTTTTCCATATTTTTGACCTTTTGATTTACTTAAAAACTTATCTTTGATTATGGTCAACAATCTGCCAGTTGGGGGATGAATGCACCTCTTTATAAAGTTTGATGATCTTTATGGAAATTAACACTACTTGAAAAAAGGTTCCATGCTGCATGTGCAAGTGAAGAGTCATGGTTACTACATCATACTGACTGCTTGCCTCAACAACAAGGTTTAACCGATTTGGATGCACAAAGATTTCCATCATTGTCTACAAAGTTCATTATGTCAAATTTTACTTTCCACACAAAAAGGGGATTAGCATAATTTTTCTTAAGGGACTAAATAGCATCTTAACGTCATACATCAATTCCTGTATTTTGTTCAAGCCTGAGTCACTCCGAATTTAAGAACTGCTATTCAGATGTACAAACAATGCCAGAGTTATCATAATTTATTGCACAGCTCTAGTTCAGAATTTAGTAGTATCATCAAATGAATAAAATTGCAAATGCATAAGGCAAATGAGAAAATTCCAAAACATGCACCACACTGGAAAAGCTGGTATCTCAAGCAGTTATTGTGTCATTACCTAAGCCATTCTGGCTTTCAGCCATTTCTTCAGCTATTTTTCATACTGTCTACCCTTCACCTCTTTGGTGACTTTAACTCCTGGCCACCTTATTGACTTTAATCAATCACAATAACTTCTCCTCTGGGCTTGGGTGTGTTGGTTTTCGGGGCTTTGTTTTGCAGGTTTTTTTGCATACATATACTAAAATGCCTTTTGAAGAGTCTTTTCTCAAGTAGGAATCTTATTATTGACTTAGGTGGACTTAGATTATAATAGCTTCAGAGGGACATATGAGAGACATAACCACTCTCATAACTGTAGTAAGAATGTGTCACAGGAACTTACCAAAGTGAAAAAAATCATATATCTTTTTGGGGACATTTAAAGATGCTGTGAACAAAGAATAAAAATCGTAAGAATAACTGAGCTCAGATTTCAGATGTCTTTCAAGAACACCTTTTGAGTTTGCATGGTTTTCCTAAAGCAGTCTTCATACTAAAATATGGGGGTTTTAGTACTTGTCAAGGTAATTCTTCATGTTACTAATTTTAGTAAGTAATCCTATAGCACTGAGCAATCCGCAGGATAGGCACCATTCGTGATCATACAGTTATAAATAGAGCAGAATTGGGATCAAGAATGAAAACACATAGCAAATGGCCTATAGTCATTCTGAAAGTCAGTAGCAAGAATGAGAATTTGATTTGGAAGGGCTTGTTCCCAATTCAATGCATATCTTACTCTGTGGATTGCATTGATGGCTATGTGTAACTCCTACCCAAGGAAGACCTCCTTTCCCCCTTTCCCTGCAGATGGCTCAGCAGGAAATGTCTCATAGGAGACACCCAAAGGGCATGATAGCCTCTAGGGGAATGGTTTATAATGGCTTAGAACATTTTCACATTGGATACAGGCCCAAGCATGTTTCAAATAATCACTTGAAATAATAATTTTGCCTCATCTTACTGAAATATTCCACAAAGAACAATCCTCTGTCAAATTGCCTCCACCACACAGACACTAGGAGAGCTAGGGTGATACTTTAAAGCCAAATAAATATTGATGGGGTGCTTGCGACTATAAATACAATTCAGTCTGTGCAGCTGTGCAGCATCATTCTCTGCCTTAAATGGCAATTCCTTCAAGCAAATGTATATCCATGCTCCTTATCTGTTATTTTCTCCTTGGGACAAAGCCAGGATTGAAAGTATAGCTGTAAGAAGAAATAAACCAAAAAAATGTAGCAGAACTTTTGCAAGAAGCAGTCTCCCCACTCCCACTACCAGCAGAAACAAACTCTGGCAAAGCAGTGCTCTTTCATCCCACACAGAGATGAAGCACAAGGCATCTACTCATATTTTTTTACACAGGAAAAAAAAACCACCTCATTTATTGTTATGAGAAAAAAAAAATTCCTCATGCATTAGGGGTTTTTAATCATAGTATTATATTTAGAAATTGAACAGACTCTATCTGTTGATCCATTGGAAGTTCACTCTATCTCACAGTTAATGAGAATGCTCTTTTGGACTTCTATTATACTCCTTCAGCATTTATTTATTGTTCTGATATCAAGTAAAGGGCTTTACAGCTCTTTAAAAAGCACAATTTATCAATAACTCTACAGAAGAGAGACGACAAAATTCTGTCCCAGACAGCAAATATAGGTCCTTTCCTTATAGCACTAAGGTAGGTAGACTAAAGAAAATATAATTTCTCTTACAGACCCAGGGAACTGAAAAAGACAGGAGGAGCAAGGAAAGGGAGAAAGACTGGAAAAAATGCAATTAAGCTAATGCACATTTGGTATCACAAGGTTATAGATATTTCAAGAGCTGAGCAATTTACCGTCTGGAAAGGGAGAAGATCTCTTGCATAAAATGTCCCCCAGCTCAGATTTATTATGCTTTTACTTGCATTATATGTGATACAATTAGCAGGAGGTGACAATAAGGCATTCTCTCAAGGACACGGTCATTTCATACCATCTGTTATTAATTGCATTGTCCTTTCCACAGCTAGATAGAGGGAAAAAAGTTCTCTGAGAACCATCTGCAAATTCTGATTGTATGATGCCTAAAATTTAAAAATATTTAACCAGAGTATGTGGATGGATGAAAAGTACCAGAGAAAATCAGCTCCTCAAAAATTCAAGAAAAAAAATCATGAATATAAGGTCCTAGTGTAACGTATATCAATGTATTGGGCTTTCTTTCAATTTTCAACTACAATGATAGTTTCTTTGTAAAAAATGAAAAATATGTAATATGCTGAAATTAAAAAGGAACAATTAAACTCCACCACTTAAGATATAGCTGTACTGTGCAGGGTTTGCTGAAAGCATGGTTGGGTTTTCTTAATTTTTATTGGCATGTTCCCTAAGTTGCTAATAAAATCAAAGATAATGAAAGTTTTCTGCTTCTTGGTTTTTTTTTTTTTTTTTTTTTTTTTGAGCTGTAGAGAAGTGCTGAACACAAGAAAAGCAGGGAAACCAGAAGGTTCAGCATGAAATATCAGATACAGTAGCCTGCATAGAAGTTTCCACAAGGAACAAAAATACAATCTACGCAAATATCTTGTGTACCCCTCATTTTTAACACAGTAACCTGATTGTAAAATATATTATAAAAATGTAAAAAAAAAATAGATTACATAAAATTTTGATTATACCATAATGTGTTTTAGCATTCTGATTCTTAAAAGTGCTGAAATCTTTTGAAAGCCATGTTTCAGTGGAAATTGAGGAAGGTTATAATCAGAATTAGGCACACAGAGATCATCACAGTAACAACAAACAAAAGGATTACAAATATGAGAAAAGAAAGAGGTGAGACCTTGTTTGGGTTTAAATAGTCTTAGTTTCTTTTTGGCATCATATATCAAGTCAGCAGGCCAAGCAGGAATTCGAATTGCACTGCAGATGAAAATATGTGAGACAGGAGGAGGAATTCGAGAGAAAAGGATGAAGTTGTATGACCACCAGGAAGAAAACTAATGCTTTGCATATTTAGAATTTAATATGAAGGATATTATAAAATATTATAGCCTAAGAGCTTAATTGCAAGGTATCTACCATCTAAGCATGAACACTCAAAACTGAGATCATGCTTTTAGAACACAGTAGAAAAATCAGTCTCATCTGGCTTATTAATTTCATTTTAAGTAGTAGAGTGTCGCGCTTCCCAACAGTATAGACATTTTGATTTTATTTTAAATATGTACACTCATAAAGTTTCCACAGTGTGTTCTGGAAACTAATATACATCATACCTGATGATTCATCTTCTCAAATATTTTACCTTTTATTTAAGCCTTGAAATTAAGTGTTAGTATAGCTACCCTTTTGGTTATGATTTTTTTATATTCTATGTTCCTTATGTAATGTTCCAAAAGGCTAATTTAGGGCTTTAAGCTTAGACATCAAATGCTGCAATATTTAAACTAACTCTATCATATTTCTATACATATATTAATGTTTATATCCAAAATCTTCTGTGAGAAGGAATGTCTGTGAGATCTTTCCGACATTTTTTTCATTAAAAATTGTGCTTGTCACTGATGAGGACCTGATAGGCCACAGAAAATCAGAGGTGAATTTTTTTATATCATCTTGATACTTTGTATTTAACAAAGGAATTCTTTATACACTTGTTTCATTTTGAAAATAAAAACAAAAGAAAACAACTTTATCCTTCTTCAAATCATGCAGAAGTGGTTTTCACTCTTTCCTAGGGATACTGTCTTTCACTTTGGAGCTGTTCCCAGCGTTATTGATCTATGTTCAGCAGGAAGCCTTTTATACCTAAGTATATTTCACTATTATTTATTTCACTATTTCACCAATTATTTATCCCACTAGTCAGGGCTAGATGCCCTTTCAATCCTTATAATACTGTTAATGTCTGCTCTGCACTAGAAGCATACAAGCTATATGTATGTTTCTGTAGCTGGCTCTGTAGCTGTAACATGACTACTGTTACGACTGAATTATGAGCTTCCGCCAGTCGTGTTCTATGTGAACACTAAAAATCCATAGACCTTTACACTACTCTTGTTGAAAAATGAGATGCACACATGAAGAGTGTGAAAATCTAACATTGCATACAGAGCTCTGACCCTGGTATTGCTAAGAAGGTCCTCTGAAACTGAAGCCATGATCTCACCATCTGATGTAGAAACCAAAGAAGATTTGCCTCAGGTTTTAGCAAAGATTGTTCAACAGATCTGTCAAAATCTACCTGTTTTTTTCCCCCATGTGTGTTGACAGCCCCAGAGTCACAAAATCATAGACATAAGCAAAATTTTGTGAGAGATGTCTCATGACTGGTGTGCCATGATGAACACTTGGAGATTCTTTGGGAGGGATAGGTGGGGCAGGAGAGGATAGAGGGTTCACAATATAAGGAAGGATTTGGATTGTGTGATATTTTCCATTTAAGGACAAGGCAAGGACAGAGTTGTGTTCCTTTGGATAAGTGTGCTCTTTTTCCCACGCAGCCCTCCCCCTCTGTGGCCCCGGGCGCTGGCCAGCAGTCGCCCGCGGGGGCCGGTGGGAGAGCAAAAAACGCCGCTGCCCCTGGATCTCTGCAGAGATTGCCAGGTAGGAGTTAGTTCACTGTGACACCGGTGAAACCTCTCTGAGAGCCTACAAGGACCGGAATAAAGAGACCAGATTGGCCATTTGTGTGCAGTCCAGAGATAGCAGTGCACGGAGGTCTGGATATAGTTTTTATAGGGGTATAGGTCAAGAGGTTAAACTAATAGAGACAGTGTCCAGCCTAAACACACCACAGGTCAAATCCAATGGGAACTGTTCAGGGGAGTGGTGACAGCTCAGGAGAATACAGTAAAGAAACTTTCTAACTTCATATTCACAAAGCCTTTTTTGTGCAGCTGCATACAACAGATAAGAACAAGGGGGAAAGCAGAGTGGATGTTGTTGTGGAGTTTACTATCTTCTGCCCAGCTGGGATAATGATTGCTGATGAATTATTCCACAGAGAATTAAATCTCTAGACCATCCTTTGTTGTCCCTATGGGCAATTTTATCTTCCCAGCCATGAGTTGAGAGTGCCACACAGGGAACAGAAACAGGTCCTGGAAATTTCTGAAGCATACTGCCGGTGATAAGGGAGCCAAGTAAGAAGGGCACCCTCCTAGATTTTCTCTTTGCAAACAGATAAGGAAATGGTGGGAAAAATAGTGATTTCTGGCTGTCTTGGTCACTGGACCACAAAATAGTTGAATTTCAAGTTATTAGCAACAGGAGCAAAACTTCAACTCTGGATATGGTGAGATGGAAGGCTGATTAAAGTATTACTTAGTAAGATCCCCTGAGAATCTGCTTTTGAAGGTATTGTCATCCATGAATTCTGATCAGTTTTCAGAGACATTTGTAAAGACTGCAAAAGTAGGCAATTCCATAATGCTCGAAGTCAAGTAAGTGAGGTAGAAGAATGGTTTGGCTGAACAGGAAAAGGGGAGTATATGGACATTGGAAGACAGCAGTGGTGACATGGGAGGCAAAGAGGGAGATCTGAATAGGATAGAGAGCTGGGCAATGTACAATCATATGAAGTTTAAGAAGAGAGATTGACATTTTTGCACCTGGGAAAGGATGGTCCTGGTTAAACATACAAACTGGGGGAAGAGAGGCAGGAGAGCAGCCCTGCAGGAAAAGATCTGGAGGTTTGGGCCAGTTGTCTTCAATTCAGCCTCAGATTATCCCAGACTGCTTGCTGCTTGCTGCACTGCTTTCCCAGGAGAAGTCAGGGTGACTGAAGCCATTCAGCAAGATTATTCCTATGAGCATGATGATTCCTGTAGTTCTTCATCAACAACTTCCCCTTGTTTGAGTGGCCTGTAGTAAACATGAACCACAGAGATTCCTTTGCTGTCTAGGTCCCCAATATTCACTCATAAATTCTCAATTTGTGTTTTTCATTAAAAGAACTGTGCAGTCAATCTTTTATTTACTTTTCTTTTGAAATGTAGAGAAAAATCTCCTGCCTTTCTTTCCCTGTCTGTCCCTCCTAAATAGGTAATAGCCATTGATTGCAATCATGTGATTCATCCCAAGTTTCCAAAATGACAAATAGAGCATATTTTTCCAGCAGTACAATGGAAAATCTTACTATTTTCTCCTTTCTTTGCCTGTATTACTGTACTGCTGTTGAAGATGTCCCTTGAGCAGCACCTGTAAAATGAATTAAATTTGAAGTGAATTGAAAGGCTTTCTCATATAGAAGAACCCCTTGCAAAGTCAAAGAGGGCTGATTAAACACATACTATTATATTACACATTGTTAAATCTCATCACATAATAAAGACCTTTAAAAATGCCTAACAAAAGCATAATTCTTACCATTTTACCTACATGTTTCATTTGAATGCAACAAGCCTAAAATAAACCCCAAGTGTCTGTAGTCAGATTCCTTTATGGATCTTGATGTTAAGACATACCTAAGCTATTCCTCACACATTATTCTTGAGGACAACTATATATCATCTCTTGAGAAGCCGGCACCTCTAATGAGACTGGTTTCCCTTCCATGGAAAGTAGATCTTGTAGGCATATCCAGAGATCAATAGCTGCCTCAGTCCACTAGGTTATAACCTACTACTGGAGTATTTAACTCTAAGACACCCTAAATTGCAAAAGAAGTCACAAATAAACAGACAGACCTGTCTTACTAGTTTTGCATTCCCCAAGTTATTTGTACCCATATTTTCAGCACTTATTGCAAAACATCCCCATTTATGTATGCTTTGTTGAAATACGCATGCTGTGGAAAGAAGTCTTTGGGGAATGCTGTAATCTCTTCTGTGTGCATCACATGTGGTTCTAACAAGGGTAAACTACCAAAGTAAAAAACAGCAAGAAGAACATTTAATGTAAAACCCCCACAATGTAATACAAAGTCAGAAGCACAAGCAGCTGAGAAAGCTGTATTAAAACATGTCTATATTTGAATTTAATGTTTATAGAAGATATTGGAGCAGCAGCCCTAGAGATGGATGCTTTTTATTCAGCCACAGTGGAGGAGAGCCGATATGCTTCTTTCTGTTCCATTGAACAGACAGCAGCATATGGGCACGTCTTTTTGCCTAAGAAAGCATAGGAAAATCATACTCAAGGGAAATGCAGAAAGATGAGTAGATGTTACTGTACTAAATAAACACCAGCAGACACAGCATATGCTATAAATGCTGTATGTATGATCAGTGAGGAATGAAAAATAACTGCTACTGTCCCTTAATGGAGGGCGGGGGGGATGGGGGTGGAACTCTAGAAGTGTCTAAGGATGCTGTTCAGTCATGCAGAAAGAAAATTAAAAGGGGTGAAAGCTCAGAATTTAATCTGACCACTGCTGTGAAGGATAATAAAAATGTTTCTATAAATACATTAATAAAAAAAGGAGGGATGAGGAAAATCTCCATTCTTTATTGGACAAGATGGGATTATACTCACCAAAGATGTGGAAATTACTGATGTACCTAACACTTTTTTTCTTCAGTCTTCAACAGTTAGGCAGGTTATCCTCAGGATAACTGTCCTCCTGGGCTGGTAGATGGAGACGGAGAATAGAATAAACCCCCTAAAATCCAGGAAGAGGTAGTTTAGTGATCCACCAAGACACTTAGATGCTTGCAAGTTTATGGGACTGATGGATTTCATACTAGAATTATAAGGGAGCTGGTGGAAGAGCTCAGCAAGCCTCTCTCCATTGTTTATCATCAGTACCATCTCACCAGGGAGTTCAGGAGGCCTGAGACAACTGGCAGTTGACCAATGTGACAATGTCACAAAAACGAAGACTTAGGGAATTGCAGGTCTGTCAGCCTGATGTCAGTGCCTGGAAAGGTTATGGAGCAGATCACCCTGAGTGTGATCACATGGCACCTACAGGACAGCAGGGAGATCAGGTCCAGCCAGCACATGTACAGCAAATACAGGTCCTGCCTGACCAACCTTATCTTCTTTTGCAACTGGGTGACTCACCTAGAGGATGAGGAAAAGCCTGTGGATGTTGTCTGTCTGGATTTCAGCAGACTCTGACACTGTCTACTAGAGCATTCTCCTAGAAAAGCTAGCAGTGCATGGCCTGGACATGTGCACTCTTCACTGGGTTAAAAGGTGAGCCCTGAGAGTGTAGGTACATGGTGCTGCACCCCCAGTGTTGGGCTCAGTCCGGTTTACTATCTTTAATCTGGATGAGGGGACTGAGTCTACCATTAGAAAATTCATGGAGAACACCAAATTGGATTGGGCTATCCATCTGGAGGACAGAAAGCTCTGTAGAAGGACCTGGACAGGCTGGATAAATGGGCCATGAGGTTCATGAGACAAAGTGCTAGGCACTCCACTTTGACTACAATAAGCCCAAGCAGAGCTATAGCTTAGGGGAAAAGTGGCTGGAAAACTGCCCACTGGAAAAAGACTAAGTAGGTCAAGTTTTACATTCAAAGATGTTTTGGTAACTGCAGATAGTCACAGCTGGCTTAATCTGGTGTTGTCTATGTAGGGTCCTCATTAAGTAGAACTCTTAATTTAATTCTCTCTTGATATGTGAAGTGGTATGTAACAGAGTGCACTTGAGAGGGTATTGGGAAAGTTGTGCTGAGTGTAAACCTGTCTGTGAGAGGACAAAGCAGGGTGTGAGTCTACTGGTGTGCTTGTCCCTTTTTGTAGTACCTAAAAGATGTGGGTCAGGCTCTCCCACACGAAACCAAAGGCATCAGCTTTGTTCAAGGGCTACAGTAAGCTGAAGAGCTGAAGCCACAAGGTGTGATCAGATGGGGAAAATTGCAAATGTATGAGAGAAGAACACAGGAGAAAGAAGATCAATGCTGAGAGAGCATAAGACTTAAGTTCAGGGGTGTTATGGGAGAACCAACATCCTGCTTTTCCCACCAAAGAAAGAAGCTCATTGATGCCATGAATTATCTGCTTAAAGTTTATAGAAATATGATTTTCATAGACTAGATTATTAATTTTGTCCATTATTCATAATGGTTTATCCGTGATGGAAAGAAGGGATGTAAGGACTGAGCTCTTCTTCTATTTGGTCAGCATTTTATGTAATGTTTTCACACCACATGCTTCTGCCAGGTGTCACTTCCTCTCTGTGGAAGTTTGCATGTAAATATTGATCTGTGTGAAGGCTACATCTGTCAGATCATACCTGTCCTGTAGGAGATATTTAGGGTCATTCTCAGAAAACCTTTTCATTGTTTCACATTTTCATCAGCTGATACCCATTCCATAGCCCTACAGTATTTCTCCTAGACGTGCTGAATGCCTTTGTAATCATGTCAGCTCACCACAAATTTGCACATCACTGAATTAGCCAAATTCTTACAGCATCTTGGTCTATCAGATGCTAATTTAATTAAATAAGATTTTCAGGTCACCTTCTTCATTAGTGTCTCATAGATTTGGCCAAGAAACTAATACCTCTGTCAGCTCATCTAACTCTTATTCAGTAAATTAATCTCTGGATGATTATGACCATACCACCGCTCAAACAGAGTTCTAGGGCAAGTTTTTCTAGGTCTTTATCTACAGTTATCTTCACAGACAAAGTTAAATAACTTCTAAATCCACATCTTAATACTGAGAAAGTTTGATTATAGGAACCCAAAACATATAGTATTTAACATTCTACATGAAAAAAATGGACCCATGAGGGCAGGCTGAGTAGGGGAAAAAAGGGAATACAAATACAACCTTCCCTCTGCCCACGTTACTGAACACAGGAGCTTTCTACTTTGTGACACACTCCTCATTCCCACACGGACCTCTGAAAATTACTTCCTCTTTTCACCCATCCTTTGAGGCCCCACTAGCTGCAGCTTTGTCCTGGTTCAGGGCAAATTTGGGCAAGAACCCCCAAAGGGGTTCCTCTAGAAAGCAGATTCAATCGGCCCCTCTCCCAGCCAGTTTGGGAAAAATACCTCCTTGGAGAAAAGTGGAAAAAACTGTTTATTAAACAAGAAAACCTCAACAATATTAAACAATAAGACTTCTTGCCACTCTAGAAGAGAGACAAACTCAGAAAAATCCCCCCTCCCCCCTGCCCTGGGCTGCAGCTTGGCTCATTCAGTCTCTTATCAGTCCCTCCAGCGGTGGAAATGCTGGGCCACAACTGCAAGCTACTGCTGCGCTTCTGGGTGTTCAGTCCAGGGAACTTCTTTGCCTCAGCTAGCTAAAACTAACTAAAAAGCAAAGGAGAGCTCCTTCTCACTGTCTGTCCATCTGCAGACAACACGGTCCAGGAGCAGCAATGTGGAGTAAGTGCAGTTTTTGAAAATAAACTCCGCGCTTATTCTCTCCCTCTGTTGCTCTTGGAACAAGCCTTAAAGGTGCAAAACTTATTATTCATCATAAGCAGAACAGATGATTGCGGATAAAAGCATCATATAGTCAACCCAGGACAACCTTCTACTTGCTACAATCCATCTGCTATTTCTTAGGACTTTCTTTCTTTCTTTCTTTCTTTCTTTCTTTCTTTCTTTCTTTCTTTCTTTCTTTCTTTCTTTCTTTCTTTCTTTCTTTCTTTCTTTCTTTCTTTCTTTCTTTCTTTCTTTCTTTCTTTCTTTCTTTCTTTCT
>QUSF01000064.1:1705246-1732499 GCA_003676055.1 Chloebia gouldiae | reverse complement strand
CTTCCTTCCTTCCTTCCTTCCTTCCTTCCTTCCTTCCTTCCTTCCTTCCTTCCTCCCTCCCTTCCTCCCTCCCTCCCTTCCTCCCTCCTTTCCTTCCTCCCTTCCTCCCTTCCTTCCCTTCCTTCCCTTCCTTCCCTTCTTTCTTTTTTTCTTTTTTTCTTTTTCTTTTTCTTTTCCTTTTTCCTTTTTTCTTTTTTCTTTTTCTTCCTTTCCCCTCCATGTCCTTCTCTTCCTGATGTCAGCATGGTCTGCTTTCCCCAAGGAAACTAGCAATCACCCTTCCTCCGCACTGCACTCCTTGACCCTCAATCTAGTCATCTACCTTTTCTTCTAGAAACACATCACAAATCAAAAGCTACACAAGTCAGTCACAGTAGCCTTCTACCATGTCTTCATTAGGTCTAAGGTGGGACAAATTATTTATTATTCAAATTATATTATATACTATTATTGTATCCAAACCAGGAGGTTTTTTTCTGTGTTAGAAATTGGGCATATAATACTCAAAGTTGTAAATTTATCCTCAATGTTTCTAATCTAATTAAAAATAGCAAGCTGATTCCTGTTTTTTAGCAGTGGGTGCTATTAATTATTCATATTTATTCTTTAGGCAGTCCCTAACATAGCAGCACTAAAGAATGGTGGCAAGAAGAAAGCTCTAGACCCATTATATGGTAATCTGTGGAAGTGGCATGAGAAGTGGTCCTGGACAAATTGCTGTTATGCTGTCCTTTCACTCCAGCAACAGTGTTTCAACTGCATCTCACAGATGAATAGGAATGTCTAAGAATTTTTTACTATTTCAAAATGAGCTTGACTTTGTGTCATTACATCTACTGCTTTAAGTTCTCCTCTTTCTGCTATTCCTAATAGACTTGTTGATGAGTTCTTCAAGAATTTTGTTGAGAATATCTCAATGTAAGGAGATAAAAAGCCCTCTAAGCATGCTTGAAGACAATACCTGCTGTGGAGGGATATTTCGCCACTCTTGACTGTACCTCAGCTGTTTAACCACAGTCACACAGAGGGAGATATTGCAAATAAACTGGAAATGTTATGCTCCCCAGAGAAGCTGTGTTAAGGCATTGTCACATCGAACAAAACAGATTCTTTCCAAAGTATAACAATGATGCCAGGTATTTTGCTTTCAGAAGAATAAAAAGATAGTTTTACTGAAGTGAGAAGAACAAAGATATACTGAAGCGAGTTTTGCCACTTTAGTTTTATATTAGTTTTTAATAAAAATTACAAATTTTTTCTCATGAAGAATCTTGCAAGGTAAATAAAGTTTATCAGTTGCAAAGTTTATTTATTTATTTATTACAAAAAGCCAACACCCCAACCAAAGCTACCTCTTTCACCAATAAAATTTTTATTTTCAGACCTCTCAGTATGGACAATTTCTTTCAAACATAAATTAATTTCTCATAACACTATACCACCTCACAGTAACTTTCAAATTAAATCTTACCACATTAAGAGAGAGACCAGTTCAAAATACTTTTAATTTAATTTTCAAGGAACTAGGATAATTTTGGAATTTCCAACACATTACGACATATTGTGGTCATTAATTTATTTAAAACAGAAATATTGGATGATAAATGAAGCTTTATACACTGTTAAAATAAAATAAATATTTTGAGTTATATATTCTTTAAGCTCCATGACTCCTAAGGAGATAAAGAAAAAAGAAGAGACAGAGTTCCTTTGTGCCACATTTTTATGTTTCTTGTTTTTAGTATCTTGAAGAACTTAAGTTCTTTGCTACTGAATATTTTAGGAATCATATTTATTCAAAGTCTGTGATCACAAAAGTGTACATCCATAGTGTGTCAGACTTAATTCAGCACTTTTGTTAGGATCAAAGGAGTATTGCTGATATTTTATTTTTAGCAATTGCATTAAAATAAATATTTCACTTATGTTCAACCACACAAACAAAAGGTTTAACTGAATTTTCAAGCCCTTTGAAAATGAATTGAACTTCTATATGTTAAATGAACCATTACTGTAAATATTGCTATAGATATGTCTATGAAAACCAAACACTGTTCTTGATGAGTAGATTATGCTGAGGCTAAATTACCTTTTTAAAAAAATTGTTTTCTCCATATTAATCCTATTAAAAATACCTCTGAATTTAATTAACATTTAATATAGAAATTGTATTTGCTAATTGGCTTAATGTTTTTACTAATTGGTTATATTTTAAATGCTCATTTTCCAAGAACAATTTTCATTACAAAAGAATAACAATCCTAGTGGAAAAAAATCTTTTTATGAGAGATTTTTCTTTTTGAGTTAATAAGACAAATATTTTTGTTGAATCACCTCTAAGTTAGGATTACTATGACAAATCAGTTCTTTTAATTCTTAATTGTAGATGACAGAACATTATACTTAATTGAAAAGCATTGGTGAAATCAATAGCAAAAATTTGTTCTTAGAAAAATAATCTGTCTTTATTTAAACAACAGTAATTACCAGCCATAAATGCTTGCATGGTTAAATAATTAATAGTAGTATTGTGCAAACAAAACCATTATTTTTCTTTTCAAATAATCTAAGCCTTATCATCGACACAAATACAGACATTTTTATTAGACTTTTATGTTATTTTAAGAATATTTTACAGACTTTTGTCTGTAAAACAGGGCATCCTGTTAACAAATAAATATCTTGTGGAAAAATGCTTAGGAAAAAAATCTTTAATTGAAAAAAGCAAAACTTAGCTGTCAGAAACAATGGAAATAATTTGCTGTGAAATATATTATTTTCTGCAACACAGGATAAAATAGAATATTTTTTTCTTCTCAACTGTTGAGAACAGGAAGAAATTCCTTTTCAGGTTTAATGAATAAAATCCTAGTGTGCAAAGTTTGCATCTCCCAAGTGATAGACAATAAAAGATGCCCAACTCAAAAATTAGTGAAAAGTGTGGAAAAATTTATGTAGAACAAAGCCTACCAAGGCCATTTTGCATGCATTTTTTTGCTTTAAGGAGCACAAGACAAATGAGCCAGAGATTATGACCAACATGTAGGAATAGAAGTCAGGTACTTTAAATGCCAGATATCTGTAGGCAATCATTGTTCTTATTGTATGCAAACAACTAAGGTACTGCCTTCTGTGTCAGTGAAAGTGATTACTGGAAGATCAGTCTCACATCTAGTCTGTCCTGGAATCTATAACTGTGTTAATTTGAACTTTCGTGCATGACCAACTTATGACTGTCCCACGTCATTTTAAACTCTGTGCTTATTCCTGTATTCCTGATTTATAAGTGGAGTCTAGCACTGCACAAGTGATCACTGAAGTGTAACCTCCTAAATGGACTAAAGATCTCCTCAAGCACAGGTCAGTTAGGTATGGGTGAAATTCAATGCGCATAATTTGATAATTTGGCTAATGTTATGAAAAAAATATGTGTGCGTAAAGGTAGATAATATATGTTGCAAAATCTTTGTTTATTGTCCTACACAAGAGAGGTCCTCAGTCCTTCTTTTCTACCTTTTTAAAAATTACTTTCTAAATTTTGTTCCTGTGAAAGGAATTGCATAAGCTAGATGTTCAGAGAAAGATTTAGATATTCAAAGTGCTTCCCTAAAATCCTAAGAAATCACTCTAGCAGAAATCATTGAGAGTATGCACACTGCAGGCTGACTCAGGCTCATGTTTTGGGAGGTCATCCTGACTTACTAGCATGCTCTGATGCATTTGAGTAATTTTATTGATTCAGCCTAGAGTGTTGCTGCCTGTTCCTTCACATTGCCTTGAAAAACACATTCCTGAATAGCCACATGGCCTTGGTGTGAAGCATAATTAGAGATGTCATCTGGTACAGCTAGAAATCTTCATCCCAGCCGGCCTGCACAGTAACCTAATTCAAATCATCTTGAAACTACTGAGCTAAATTTCACAGGGCAACCTGGTTTGTACGAAACCAATTCCACTTTCATTTTGCCTTACATCCCCCAAGCTCTACACTCAGTGATTTTACATTTGCCTCTTCCAGTGCTAAATCAGAGCACAGGAAGGGCACAGACACCATCACTGTTTGACTAGCTGCATTCATATACCAGCGACAAAATGCTGTTAAGGTGAACAAATGGAACTTTTATGCCTTTTTTAGGCACCAGGCTTTCCTTTCACAAGGACCACTTTTACAGCCATATAGCCACAGCACAGAAAGGACAGCACTGGTACCAAACAACAGGGCTATAAAATCTGCACTTGGAAACATACCTTTAGCAATATTTTCTCCATGAAGAAGCTGAGCTTACTAAATCTTGCTAACCAGTCATGTCAAGTATTAGAGAATATGGGAAAATAAAAGTTGATCCAGAGAGCCCAAGATGTACTTATATATGTGCCAGAAGCCAATTTTTGCTTTAGAAGATGCTCACTTTACTTGTTTTTTGCTTTCTTAGTAAGCGTAGGTAATTTGAAACATTTTTAATAGGCATAAGCACAGACAAGAAAACAGAACAGTTGTGGATTGTTTTACATAACATATATTTTATAAAGTCTTACTTTGCTGTCCATCTTTACATCTGAGTAGTTTTACTTCTTGTGTCTGCACTGTCTTTTTGCATATTCAAACACAGATTTTTGATCTTACAGATTGCTTTTGCTTCTAGTTATACTTCATGATCTACTGTCCCTGATTGTCCCAGCTCCTTCAATTCTCTCCTTTGGTGTTCAGTTCAAGTATGCTTTGTATGTGGAAAAAGTGTGTGACTCATACAAACCTCACATACCTCCCAGAGCACAGGCTTAATCTGGCACATCACTGTTCTTCCACCTCCAATCAATTGGCAAAATAATAGTTCTTAAACTGGACATTCTTCAGTGTAGTTTTTCCTACAGTTGTTTTAAATCCTTCTAAGCAGATGCAAAATTTTTCTTTGTTTTGTTGTCATTTAGCACCACTGAAAGTAGTGGTTTTGCATAAATCATTATTTCTATATATTATGGCTATGTGTCATTATTAAATATTATTAACAACTTTGATTGTTTCTTATTCAAAGATCCATACATGATTTGCATGAGATATGTCTAATGATATATAAATGATCTGAAAACTCTCTCTTACAAAGTCTCAGGCAGGTATGAGAGTCATTTTTGAAACTCATCCTTCAGCATAAAGTCCTTTGTCAGTGCTTGACAGTTTTCATGTGCTAAATAAAATAATAATATGCCTAGCTGAAATAAACATAAATTATCAACTTTCTTCCATGATATTTAAGGCCTGATTAATGCATTTCAGCAGTTGTTTCTGATACAGTAAGGGAATGCCTTTTGTTGTAAAACAAAACTAAGATTGAAATTGTGGTTTCTCTTAAACTGTTGAGCCTTGAGTTGAAATGCAAAGATAATCCCTTTCTGAAAATATTGTTAACATTGTTCCTTGAATAAAAATCTTGAGGTGTACATACCAGATTTGCAGTTGCCTACCCCTTATAAATTCTCCTAATGTTAAGAGAACTGAGACGAAAAATTAAAACTGACTTCAAACGCCCTTCCCCAAAGATGCTTAGGGAAAAGCAGAACAAGTTCTATGTATCCATTTGAGTAGGCACTTACCTATCACATGTCAATTGCCACTTGGAAAAAGTATTTTAATGCCGGATACTGAAAATTGAGACCAACTGAATCATTATGAGAGATATTTAATACATGATGTGGTAGTGTTACCAACACCTTTTTAACCACCAGTGCAAAGCATGGGAAGTTGACATCTCCTGTAGCAGAAATTAACTTATCTCAGCCAGACCCAATGCATTTGATCAAGATTAAATGAATCTTCTTAATTTGTATATTAATTGAACACTTTCATGGTTATTTAAATACATAGTATGATAAAACTCTACTCATGACATTTTCCTAGGCAGATCAAAAAATATCCCTTCAGCCCTCTGGCAGAAAGACACTGCTCAAGAGTGGAAGACAAGTGCTAAAAACAAGGACTGCCACATCTGACTGATGAGTAAGAAAACTAACTTTTAATAACTCTACCCTATAAAATGATGAAACTCTGGAGTGCAAATGAAATGTGATTAACCAGAAAGGCAACTTGGTTAGAAGGGAAAAATTAGTGAAAAAAAATTATCTTGAAAGAATAGAAAACTTCATCATCTGAATGCTTGAAGTTGTGGTGTCCTATAACCTTTTATGTCTCTAGAATAGTAAAAGAACTTAATTTTAATGCAAAATTGAGTCTTTCTCTCTGAAAACTTCCCAAATATCGCATCCTTTTTCTTTCCTACACAGACTGAAACATGCACAAGATTTTTGCAGCATTCTGGGGCTCTTTCCAGAAATGTTTGAGTAACTCAGGAACTGCCTTAGATCTTTGTAGTGAGAAATATTTTATTGTTTATTGTTCCCCCTTTGGAACCATTCTGAGACTAGTTTGGCTTGTCTTTTGGAGTTGGGGTGGGAGGAGTTAGGGAATGGGAGGGGTGTTGGATTCTCCTTTGGGATTAGTTTGTCTTCCCTCTGATTGGGTACATTCTGAAATCTGTTTAATTTTTATTCATCTCAATATTATTATATATACATATATAACTATTCTATAACCTTCCTTAACTAATGATAGTTGAAATCCTGTACTATACCTACTTGGTTCTTTTTTTCCTTTGATTGTTGCTGTAATATTGATTGTAAAGGAAGACTAATTTCTGTACAATACTCTGTTTTATTCAGGTGTTTGTAGGTTCTTCCTCCCTTGTCTCTTCCTTCCTTGTCTCTTCTTCCCGTGGCTCTCTTGTTTTATCTGAGGGAGGCAAGGCCATCGGACAAAAAGTCTCAGATTTTATTTTCCCTGATTAAATTAAGAGATACATTACAGCTCATTTCAAGTATGAATAGGGTGTAGACTTGTTTAAAAGGTGATTTTATTCAGAAGCTGTTACAATGTTATGCAAACTGTTTTGTATTAACTGTAATTTTCTACATGCTCAATGCAGAAAATATTTCTGGTACAATATTTCAAGCTAACAACCATAAATTATTATTTAATGGACTGTGTGATTAATGGAATATATCATGGTTCATTCATCACAAAATTTTTCTTGTTCTGTTGTACTTAAGAGATATTTATTGTGTTTGTTCCGGACTTCTTCTCAGTACATGATTTTCACCATTCTCAGTACATGATTTTTTCTGTTAAACAGGTTTGGTGCTAAATATTTTAAATATTTACCTATATATCTATATATAAGTAAAATATAGGAAAAAATATAAACTCCAGTGGAGCACACACCAATCGTCCCAGATGATGGTAGATGCCAATTATTTTTCAGCAAGAAATATTTCACTTTAAATAACACACAGGATATTTCAAAATCTCTGGTTCTTTGCTACCTGGTATGGTTTCCAATTTTAATTTGTAATTCAAATGTCTGTTAAACAATGCAGCCCTTACAAAGCAAAATGTCTGTGCTTGCATCACAATACATACAGAATTATTAACAGTGATTTATATCTTTGAGTATTTGGATTTAGCTTGCAAGTATTAATAACTAATTTGGGAAAATAAATATCAATTTTCTTCCTGAGTTTTGGAACAAATCTAGTTCTAAAAATTGCTTCCAGTTGGCTGGAGATCGTGGGCCATGATTTTGAATTAAAATCAAGGGTATATCCTAATTTCTCATTTGATGTAAATGCTCCTAGTTGATTTCGCCACTAAACCATTCCCAATTGCTTCTTGCACTACTGAGACTTCTCTCTTTCTGTTGGGTTTTTTTTTTTTTAATCTCAGTTATAAATTTCCTGTGACCACTTAAATTTTTTCCAATTTTTTCTAATCTTTATTGCACATTTTTAAATGTTTCCTTCACTTTAGTTTCTCTGGGCATTGGAGTATTGCTTTGCTAACCCTACTAATTATGGTATGCAGCTGCGCAAAAGGCTTTGTGAATCTGAAGTTAGAAAGTTTTCTTTTCTGTATTCCCCTGAGCCTTCACCCCTCCCCTGAACTATTCCCATTGGATTTGACCTGTGATGTATTTAGGCTGGACACTGTCTCTATTGGTTTAACCTTTTGACCTCCACTCCCTATAAAAACTGTAACCAGACCCCCGCCCAGGGTCATATGTCCCTGTGAGGTTCGAGCAATACAACTTTATTCGGACTGCATACAAATGGCCTCTCTAGTCTCTATCTCGGGTCCTCATAGTGCTCTCAGAGTGGCACTGCCCGTGTCACAGTGAAATAACTGCTACCTGGCAATCTCAGCAGAGACCCAGGGGCAGTGGCGTTTGTTGCTCACCCACCGGCCCTCGCGGGCAACTGCTGGCTGGCGCCTGGGGGTCCGGGGGCCGCGTGGAAAAAGAGCACACTAATCTGGGACCCTTCATACATTTGAAGTCTGCTGTGGTGAAGGGCATTCTCTCTCTCTGCTTATATGATGTTTTATGTGATAATATATCTAAGATAAGATAGCATTATAACATAATATGAAACAGAAAATATAGATTTCAAGTTAATGATAGGTTTGGCTTAGACAAATGTGAGCAAAACAGAAAGAAGGTGGAAAACACTTATTCTGAATTCAGAGGTAATGAGCAGTTCAAACAACTACTAAAGGTATTGGAAAGAAATATAATTTGGAGCAATTTTGAAGAGGAAGGGGGAAAATCCCATTATAAATAGTTGTGGGTATACATCTGGCCAAGAAAGTAGGAAGGCAGAGGCAGATAATAATGTGATTACTGTAGTAATGATATCCAGTAGATGCGTTATGGGGGAAAAAAAATCCATACTTAACACAGCCAATCAACTTTTTGATTTTTCTTAATGGTAAAAACACTGCTCCAAAACCAAAAAGCCTTTTGTATATTCTCCCTCACTTATGAGCCCCATCTCCAAAGTCCCTTTGATTAAGAGCAGTAGACAGAGATAATAGAGTAATATATATCAAATCTCCCACCTACTGGAGCAGGTTTGTGTTTAATGTAAAAGTTGCCCAGGTCACTGTTGCTGTTGAAAACAAAATTTATTAATAGCAAAAGATGACAATACCAAGTATTATTTTTCCTTGACACATTGGTTAATTTTATCTTGCTTCATTTATATTCTTTCATTATATTTTCTAAGTACATATAGCATATGCTTGCAATGAATTCATCTGACTGCCAATCTAGACAAACTTCACTGACAGGGTTTCAAAGTCTTACCACTCCTTATCTTCTCTCCTCAACTCACACTTAATATGACTAGACTTTGAACAACCCTGTAAAGTACAGATTAACCAAAACTTAATCTTCTATGTTGCCGTATCCTGTTTTAGTCAATTAGAAAGGTGTCTGGCACACAGAATCAAATCCATCTCTACAGCAAACTAAAATTTTGGTCTTGACTCCTTTTTTTCAATTACTAAGAACAAAGACACTGAATAGATAAATAAAAAGATCAGAGCTAAGTCCAAAATCACCTGTATGATTGATATAATCCATTGGTAACACTTGTAACAAACATTTTTATTATTTTCATTCCTAGACACTTCAAGTCCCATTTTCTGAGCGCAGAGAGAATAAGGAGCCCTGAATTTTGCTGTTATTCTATTAACAGACTAATTTAATCCTTTCACAGACTTTTGGATTTGTACAAGATGACATAGAGATCAACAAGAGAGAGTAGGTGATACAACATCTTCATTTTCAAAGAAAAAAGTGAGTATATATATATATAAAGATATATAAAGAAGCAGCAGAAAATATGGAGATACCAAAACACCTGTCTGAATTGGTCAATAGAATTATGTAGAAGAGAGAAGTAAACAGAGCTGCCCTTGAAATGAAGGAAAAAACATTAACAGTGAGGGCTGTCAAAACCAGTCAAAGTAAGGACTGTGAAGTTCTGGCAATGCAGGAAAATGGTCAAGAAAAAAATGTTGACAACCTGCATACTAATTGAAAAGGTGAAGATAAAAAAAAGAGAGTAGATAAAGAATGACTAAATGGAAAAAAAACCAGGCAACAAAATCTGGCAAAAAAATTATGTCTTATGAACAGTAAATAGCAGTAGTTTCCTGTGGGAAAAAGCCCACTAGTTGAATGGCAGGGAAGGTGGTCTTTAAGCATTTATACTTCACCTGTTTTCTCCTTGGACTGCAGCTTATTCTTTTAAGCAATGTTTTATGCTTGCAACCTAGGTAAATTTAATATTTAGAAATTATACTGCTTCTCTAACAAGACAAATATGAGGCACTGTAAGAATGTAGAGATCTCTCAGTGGGTGTTAACGCCAAGGATTTTTAGACTGATTTATAAAACCAAATTATTTTAAACGTGCAACTCATGTTTTTTCCAATTTTTACCTACATGAAGAGTGTGCAATGAAACCAAACTAAAATCCCACCACTAAATAACAGAAATAGATTCATCTTGATCTCTTACATCTCAGTTTGGTAATCAAGCCTGTCTCTCAACTTTAGCCTTTGAAGAAACCATAAAGGAAGGAAACAAGGGCTTTAAGGAAAGAAACAAGAACAACACATTTACTTGTTTCTTCCATTTCTATCCTAGATTCAATGGAAATGCTGATATCTATTTCAAGCTTTTTCAGCTATGCTTATCATTTACTTAAATGTTGACTTCAACCACTGTATTTGGTATTCAACACCCCTGCAAATCTGCTCCAGTATGCAGATGTAAAAGCTGAAGAGTCAGGCACTTCAGTCCTGAAAATATTGGGGGTGAGGATTGAGCAACATTTTTACCTGATCTCTAGTTCTGATCAAATTTTTCTGAACAAAATCAATTTAGGAAAAACCTAAGATAGTTACAAATTCTAAAATAAACTGAATTTTGTGTATTCTTGTACAACTGTTGTATAAGGAAAACTAGAAGACTTTCCACATCAACCACATCAATGTACTTTCATCAACCTGCAAAAACATTGTTTTATATGTTCCTGCAATATGACTCTAACTCTTTTCCTTAATGATTAATGATTGGCAATGTTTTATTGAACACATAAGAAAATCTTTCTCTGTCTTATAATCTGTTCAATTTCACTGTCATTAAAATGAAAAGACAGGGCATCTCCATTCCAATATGACAGTTCTGCTAGGAAGAAGCAAAAATATATTGCAGAGGCAAAAAAAGGGAAAAAACTTAGCAATTTTTTTTTTACTTTTATATCTACAAATTTAAATCTTTTATGAGGTAAATTTAATAAAGCAGGTAAAGTTGAAAGGAAGAATTAATTTTAAGGATTAAATAGTGAGAATAATAAGGAAACCTACAATTAAATCATTGCCTAAAAATCTAAACATTTTTTTATATTTAAAATATTAAAAAGAGCTACCACTATTTAACAATATAATATTAGATTATGTTTTTATTAATCTTTATTTGGAACTTTCCCCATATTTAAAAAGTACTTTTAGTTTAGGCAGATAGAATGTTGTCCTTAACCAATTGTATTCTAAACATGGATAGAGAAATTTAGTAAAAAAAAAAATTATCATTCTCACATCTTCCACACCTAGAAATAACCAGAAATCTTTGATTCTATTTTCTTCAATCCATCTTTAAGCAGTAAGCATTCAAACTGGAGCCGATACTTTTATTTTGAAATACATACTTGAAATACAGGTGTTGATGTTTGTTCTCTTGCAAAAATCCTTTTTGTTGAATGAAAGAAATTAATTAGAAATCTTAAGTGGATTTTTACAATATCTTTAAAGTAGCCTATAACAATGCCATTTCCCTTCTGCCCCTCTCATTTCCCTACTCTCTCATACTCTTCCTTAAAATGACATTGTGAATATCTAAAGTTAATAAATTGCTACAAGCATTGGAACTATAAAAAATAAATAGATTCCATGTGATTAACAAAGCATGCAAACTTATAAAATTATTAAGCACCCATGAATTAAGCATGCTTAATTCATATTAATAATATCAAAATATCCAAAAAGGCATTGAAAACACACAAAGTCACATATCATTAAATATAAGAAAACATTATTTGTTGCCACTGGGCCTCCCAGGTTAACATATAATTTAAATATACAATTTTGATCATACAAAACTAAAAAAAATAATAATCACCTTTCTTCTATAGTAATACAAGCATGATTTTGTCAGACTATGATTTTTCCGCAAAAATAACCAAGATGCAAATCAAATGAGAAAGAGAGATGAAAAATCTGTGCATCAAGAACAATAATACAACCATCCCATTCACACCTATGATTCCTATAAAAGTAAAAACTATCAAATTAACTTAGCTACATATGACATGTTTTATTTGTTAAGTAAAAGTGCCTTGACGTAAGCAAAAAAAATTGAGAAAATGTTTAAGGGATCTGTGAATGTTGCTATATGTGCTGATTGTCAGCATTTCTCCTTGTCCAAGATTAAAAAAAAAAAAAACGTTTTCCTATTTACCATCTGAGTAGGAGTTGCCTTGGGACAGTTTTCCTTATCTGCTGTTAATAGCCCCATCAGTGCCTTGCCACATGACTCAAAGATAACACTGTCCAGGAGCAGGTGATTAAGGACACACCTTGAGACTCATAATGGCCCATTGTGAGATGCTCTGCCCAGGGGGGAGGAGCTAGGCATTCCAACCTGGATAAAACTGGGGATTTCTGGACAGAGGAGTCAGCCTTTTCACAGGTTCTCTGAGAAGCCACAGCGACTACATCTGCCATCCCAAGAGGACTGCAGCTACTCCAATTTAGACTGCTGCCAGCACGCTGGCCAGGTTGTGTTCTGACTTTGTCGGTGGTCTTTCCCTTTGTATTGCTGCATATATTTTTGTCCTTTTCCCCTTTTCCCAATAAATTGTATTTCTGACTTAGAGTCTCTCACTAGTTTTGCTTTCAAACCAGAACACTCCTCTTTTTTTATCTTACACTATATGCTATTTTAAAGAAAAACAGTTAATTTGGAAAGTATAAATTTTAATTTTCTTTTCTAGTACTCCTTTGTTTCCACTGTTTTATAGTATTAGTATTATTATGTGAATTTTCTCTTGCAGAGCACTTTGCATTTGTGAAAACTCTACAAGCTTTCATGGTGGCTCATTTTATATATTGAGAAATATAAAACAAGTGTTATTATTTCCACAAAAGATAAACCAGCTTTACTGCTGTCCAGCATCCATTGCCTGAAACCTGCTCTCACTGGTAAAAACTAAAACCCTCTCCTGTATATCACATGGAGTTTGGCTTTGATATTTTGGCTGGTGGTGCTGAATTACTCCTCCTTCTGCAGGACAACCAGTTGAAGGAAAGGAAAAGTGAAATTGAGCTAAAGAGACTTCAACTTCTTCCTGGACCTCTATGCAGCTGGAAAAAAGGGATGGTTTAGCATCTACTCTGACAGCAACTGCTATTGTGTCTTATCACTTACATCTTTTAATGTGGTTGTAAAACCCTACCAAGGTCACCTTAAAATGTTTCAGAGCACTAATTTTTCCCCCAGAGTCTGCCTCTGTGTGGAGAGTAGGAACTAGCTGCAGTGCTGGCTGCAGAAACTCCCTTCAGTCATTCCATCCCTGCCACAGAGAAGTGGAGCTGAAGCACACTCTTGTGTTCTGGGAAACAGCTCTGTCTTCTTCTCCTTTTGTTGTGAGCTGGGGAGATCAGTCTTCATTTACAATGATACTTTTCACATGACATGCAAAGATGTGCCGTGCACAACCTGGTGCAGTGGAAAAAGTGAAGTGCTGCAGCTTGATGAAATGCTTTAAAATCTATATTTTTCTGGAGAAAAAAAGAAAAAAGGAAACCTTGCTTGCAAAGAAAGCTGAGAATGTGAGAACATTTGAGAATCCCAAAGCTGAATTTTTTTATTAGTAGTAAGTAGAACTAGAAGCTATAAAGTAGAAGCTATAGTAGAAGCTATAAAGTCTCCTGTTTGATAAAATAGGGCTTTACATCTGATTTCAGTAGTGAAGGGTGAGTATAGCTCCAAAAATATTGAAAATAAAAAGCTTTCTACAAAGTTAAATATTTTCATGACAATACATTCAGATTTGTGTAAAGATCTATATATAAATGAACTGTGCTTTAATTAAATTTTGGGGGACAGTGCTCATTAATTTTGTGTTTCACATAATAGATCTAGACACAGGTTGCTATTGCTGCAGTAAAAATCTTAGTTTAAAAGATAAAAATTAAAATTTAAAAAGTTCATCTGAAACACTTAGAGAGTAAAAGGAAATATTATGTACTTTCTTCTAACTGGTAATCAGCAGAGTCTAGTAGAGGAAAAATTGTCTGCAGGTGAACTGCTACATTATTATGGGTGCTGTCAAAATCCTATACTACTACCTGAAAATGGTTCTACACAGATCCCACATTTTTTTCCTTAGACAAAAATATATTGATTCTCTGAAAATCTTGAGAGAAGTTCATTGAATAAATCTTAGAGAGAAATTCAGATCAAGTAATGATATATATTTCTCATTCTCTTGCATGTATTCTCTCTGTATGTATGCATGCACGAAGAATGCAAAACTCTGAAACATTTGTTCTGTATCCTGCATATTGCTCCAATGCCAAAGAAAAGATAATGTGAACAGATCGCACAGTAGCACTATAGTACAGGGCACAAACTGCCCCTGGAAAATACCTTAAAAATTTTGCACACTTTTCTACTAAGACATATGATAAAGAAGAATCAGTGGAATACTAATAGAGAAGAGGTATTTCCCCATAAGAGAGCACAGTAAGCATTAAAGGGAACCCAATTATGTCTTCAGGGTAAAAGATCTGCTAGTAGCAGTTAAAAAAAAGTTGATTGAAAGCAGTTAAAATTCCCAAGTGTAGAAATATTAGACTGCTTGTACTGACAGAAATTATATTTCACTTTGATGGTCTAATTCTTGAAATGTATAGCAGAAATGCAGAACCAACAAAGAGGGTTGAAGCCACCTCCAGGCAGACACTTAGCTAGTAAGTCACTGACTTCCAATAATTCTTAGCACATTTTTCATATCAAAAGACAAGCAAATACTGACAATTCTGAAAACTGTGCACCACAAACTTGAATATGAGTTGAACTACAGTGTGTGAAAACATAGCATTCCTGTATATATGCCATGGTTAGTCAAAAGAATATGTTATACGCTCTAAAACACAAAACCAACATGGCAACTTGATTCATCCAGTGATATTCAAAGTGCTAGAATTAGCAGGACTTTACAAACTTAACACTGTTTGTCTCCCCTTCTTCACTGGATCCCTTGTGCTCCTGCATTTTTACTCAAGTAATGATGCTTAAAACTTTTCATGATCAATTAATTAAGGTTACACATTGGTCTTCAACATGACTAAAGGAGACATCAGAGTAACTACCTCTATGTATGCCTCATAGTCCTTAAAAAAGAAAAAAATTCATGGTGTTTCAATATCACTGTGATATTCTGGTTGTAACCTTTGCACTATCAGTGATTTTTGCTGTTGCAGAATGATGGTGAATTCTATTGATGGACATTATACCACTAGCTGTGCCAGCAGCTTGAGGCCATGGAAACACTTTTCAGCTTCTCTAGTAGAATTTCCATTTAGACTCCTGGCTGTGCTAATAAAATATGATAAAATATGACTGTTCAAAACAAGTATAAAAATTTGCATTGGTAAATGAGTTACAGTAACAATTTATTATGGAAGGCATTTTCATGTGGCTGTACCAGCTGCTGACTGAAAGACCCTGTCTCTACCAGTACTCATATCAAATGTACTTGTTCTACAAAAGACAGCAGGATTAATATTGAGGTCAGATTTGAATCTTTTAGGGATGAAAAAAAAAAGGACTATTATATCTTTTTTTTAAGGAATTTTTTAAAGTTGTATTTTCACAAATAGAAGTTCAAAATAAGTCAAATCTTATATAAATGCAGCAAAAATTATCTACAGATTATATAACTTACAAAGAGTTTTATTATGAAAGAGATACACTTTCTGAAGCTGGTTTGTACATTTAGAAAATTCTGTCCTCAATTTCAATATAGGGAAACAGGCATAGTAATATGTTCAAAATCACACAGAAGAGGAGCCAAGCACACCAAGAACAGAACCCTCTTCAGTACTCTCTGAAACTTGTCAGTAATATATTCTTGAGTTAACTGAAAAACCTGTAGTCCTTATTCCACTTTACTCCTACATCTTTCCCTTAACTTCATAATCTACTAATACTTAGTATATACTAATACTGATAGAATTCTGGAATGTTTTGGGTTGGAAGTGATGTCGAAAGCTCTTGTAGTCAAACTGCCCTGCAATGAGCAGGGGCATCTTCAACTAGATTATTTTATCACATTGCTCTTCCTTTCCATGTCTCCAAAAGAGAAATATTTATGATATTACTGCTTTTATTTGCCTAATCTCTTGGATGACTATCATCTTTGATTTTCTGTATTCAAGAATTTGGTTGGATAATCAGGATTCCTGAATACTCAAGCTAAGCATGCTGAATTTAGAACTTTGCACACATATTTCTGTATGTAAGAAAACAGACAGAAAAAAAAGAACCAGGTCAAATTCTCTAATGTGATGTTAATGTGGTTTTTGTTTTTTTTTTTTAATGGGTCAAATATTAAAAGAATAAAAAATTATTTAGATGAAACTGGGAGAAATACTTCAATACGTTAACCAGACAAAATTAGTTAATATATTTCTTATTAAATTTAGAAATGAAAATAGGGTTACTCCTTCCTGACTGGACATTTTGATCCAATATCCCATAAAAGCAGTAGCTTATGTTGGTAGAAGAACATATTGTGGCAGTAGTAAATGAAATGCAGCAGTGACTTGTACTGTAAATTGATCAGTGGGACTTGAGCTATGTCAGGACTAAAGTTTTTTAGTATTTTGCCATGGCAGTCATCTTATTTTCATTAACAATAATTTCATTCACAATTTTTGCACAAAATGCAGGTCTGCACAAAAATGAATTGCAAATATGTGAGGCGCTGTAAACATAGGGAAGGATCAGGGTGCAATAAAAATAAAAGGCAATTTGGAAGACTGGAGATAAAAAAACAAGACGAAATGCAGAGAGAGGGGATGCAAACACGGGATGAAGGCTTGGGATGAACATAAAGATGTACTTCTTTTTTTCTGACTAAGGATAGGAATAAGCAGCAAAATGACTGGTCACCACTTGAGAGTTAAATGCAAGAATTGTTTTCATCAGACACAGTCTGTGTGCTGCTAACAAGGAGAAGAACAGCCATAAATAAGCAAATTAATTTTTTCAGGAGTGTTTAAAAGGGATTAAATGCCACTCTACAAAGCAAAAGTTAAACTACGTTTTTGGATACCCATGTGCAAAAAAAAAGAGAAGACTGCAGGTTAGAGAACAGACTATAAAGAAAACCAAGAGAGACACATTGAAAAGACCATAGAATAGTTTAATTAATTTAATTCATAAATATCAAACTAGATCACTATCAAACAACACCTGGAACTGAGATCTACAGAAGACACTAAACAACAGTGCTGGTCTACTTTTAAGTTTAGAAAAACTGTTATGATAAATCAGAATTAGAGACTTCTCATTTTCAGGTCTGCAAAATCTCTTTCACTAAGTGACTTTTTTTGAGGAGAGAGTGTGAAGCTGCCCAGGAGAAAGAATGACAGTGGAAAAAGTAATAATGTACAAAAAGAGATGTAATAGTATACAAAAAGTGTACAAAAAGAGAACACCAGTTCAGGGCTGGACTTGCTATTCCTCTTTCCAGACTTGCTACTCTGCTGTTCTAGTATTTTCTATTCCTGTCTTTCTCCTTTTGTCTGGTCCTAATTAGCCCTGGAGACTTGATTGTGAAATAGATATTAATTTTATTTCCTGTCCAGCTTAAACAGAAATATAGGCAGGTAAGTTGCATTTCTTTTCACTGAAATTATCTCTTACGCCCTCTAATAAATAGGTGCATTCATGTATCAAAATATAATCACTGGAACCTGCAAGAAGTACACTACTTACTAATGGGATTTGACTTCTGCAGACAAAGTATAAAATGGACAGAAAGGAAAAAGAAATCAAGCAATAGCTTAGTATGCTCATTATTCATAAACTAATCACTAGACATAAAAAAGTTGAATGTAATGACTGTCTTACCTGCATTCAACTTTTTTTTATGTTGTTGGAAATAAAACAAATGATGACTAAAAGCTCAAAGAAAAAGAAAGGAAGAAGAAGAAAGCAAAGAAAGAAGAAAAAGGAAAATAAAAAGAAACAGGGAAAAAAGAAGGAAAAGAGAAAAAGGAATATAAAAAGTAAAAGAAAAAGAAAATAATAAAATAAGAAGGGTTGAACTTCTTAAAAATAAGAAAATAAGAAGAGCAGGACTGAATTTCACACTTCTGAGTTTCTGTCCCACCACCTCCCTTTTACCAGCTGGTTGATACTAAATTAATAACTTGGTGTACATGAATAAAATCTGATTTTGCACAGAATCCTCTTCTGTAGATTGATCAACTTTAGAGCTCTCACACATTCCAGCAAGAAGTTTGCTTTAGAACAAGATCAAAATACCTAAACAAATTTTAGTGATGATATTTTTCACTAAATTTTTAAGTCAAAACAGCAAGAGCTCTTAAATTAAGCACATCAGTGAATAAAAACAGCAATCACAGATGGTGTGCAAACATTTGGTTACCTTTAGAAACTTTCAAAACTGTTTGATTTTACATTTGCAGATTTTCTTTCTTCTGACTGCATTTTCTGAACAATGTTATCTTTGGAGATACATGTGGTCTTTCCAATGGTTTTTTGCAGATTTTTTCTGCACTTAGTGGAGATGCCTTGACTCTCTCATGGTGAAGGATAACAATTTGGAGTCTGGGGTCTGGTCTGCCATCAAAGCTTTGGGGCTTAGGATTCTACACTGCCATTGGCACTACAGGTGCTCTATAAGTATGTGTTCCTAATTGGTGCAAATTATCTTCTTTCTTAAAATGTTGTTTTATTTTCTTGGCCTCAACTGACTACTGAAAGCAAGAACAGAAGGTATTTACAGGCACAAAATGGCCTGTAAATAGATAGATAGCTCACTGACAGTTCTCTCTAGTTTTCTAAGTAGAAAAATGCTGTGCATTCTTTTGGGAAATACCATGCTTTCTTGTCTGCATGATCTGGTGAGCTGTGGAGTTGTCCAGCTTAGAGAGATGTTCCCAACCCTACACTTGAACTGTCAAACAAGAAATATTCTAAATGCATGGCCACATAGATCTTAATTGTTAATTATTAATCATAAATATCAAAAAGGACTCATGCACATAACACACTAAGCTTGACTACACAGACTACTCCCTCTCTAAGCAGCAATGTATTTAGCCCATTTTTGCAAGGCACTCTATGAAAACAATGTATGAACAGTCAGCAGTAGAAAAAATGAAATTTATCAGATTCATACATATGACTCATAGTTTTGCATTATACATTTTTGTTAAATACACCTTTAAAGTAATGAATTTAGTATGTGTGGCTACTCAGATGTTTAGAACTTGGATGATCCTAACATTAAAAACAATAGAAAAATACATGCAATGCAAGAAAAAGAAATTACTTTGTTTTTTCTTCTTGAAAGACAAACCATCTGTGAGATTTTTATTATTATTTTCATTGCCACTTTTTTCCCTCTCCATAATTCAACCCACAAAACACCACAGCAGCTGCCTTAGAGGCAAGCTGTTGTGAAAGGCAGGGTTCAAACCAACCTACTATTTAATTGCTCTCCTTAGTTATGAATCAGTGAACAAGCACTATACAGTGTTTCTGCCTTGCCTCTGTAATAATTGCTTTTAGCACCAAGAACATTATGTTCCAACAAACAGTCATACCAAGAGAAAAAGTTCCCAGCTGGGATGTGAACTTACCATGCTGAAGTGCAAGGGAAGAAGGGCATCGAAGCAGTGACAGAGCTTTATCTCACTGAAATGAGAGCTGAAGCTCTTCTGTAATTAACTCAGTGCTGGCTGACTCCCCATGTTTGCTCTCAACAGAAGGAGATGTTGTACACTAGCTTCAGTAATGAAAGGCCTCTTATTTACACACAAAAAGCTATTCACTGCTGGAGCTCACAGGGCAGATCGCAGCGCTGGGTGCAGTCAGGGCTCGGAGGACTGCTCTTCTCCCTCCCATGACACTCCAGCAGTCTGCCCATTGTCCTGCAGCAGTGGGCCCTGCAACCACACCAGATTCCTGTTTGACCCTACCTTGGGATGCCTTTTTTCATAATGATTGTTTGAAATGCAGTTTTTCACTGGGTGTCCAGTCTGAAAGCTGTTTGAAAGGCTGACTGCTGAGGCGGGGTTTTCCTCTTTATTAATGTTTAGTGTTTGCTTGCTACCCTCGCCTCCCTGGTTCCTTCCCCCACCCAGCTGCTGTTCTTCCCGGGTTTTACCTGCCCCTCCCACTCCGGGTTGTCCTCCACCCTTTCCCTGCCTGCCTCCCTGACAACATTCCCTAGGTCTCCTCTTGGGTTTGGGTATAAAAGCTGTGTTTGCCCATCCCAGGGGGTCTTGGGGCTCACTGAATAAAACCATCCTGTTCACTCCCAAATCCCATGTCGCCTCCGTCTGTCTTTGCACCAGTAACTGAGAGCGCAGAGCCAGGGGGGAACGGCTGACTTTTCTCCCTCCTCTTCCACCGCCAAGCACGCCGCCACTCGGGGCTGAAGGCAGACGGAACGGACACCGCACCGCAACAAATGGTAGCAGAAGATGGTTTTGTCTTCCATCTTGTGATTCGTGGGGGTACCCGCCTCACAGAAGAGGAAGGAGGAAAGATAAACACCCACAGCCGCAAAAGCTCTGCACTACGCTAAGAAGAACCCAGTGCTGAGAGGGGAAAAAAGAAAAAAAAAGGAGGTTCCAGGACCTTCTTTTGTCCCTGCCACTGTGCTCTCTACCCTGGCCAGGGACAGCTGTGCTTCAGGGGCAGCCATGCTGCAGGGTCCTTAAAGGGGGCAGACTTACCCCAGGACAAAGAGCGTGGTTTGGCAGTGGCTCGATGGACTGAGCCCAAAAAATGGCGCATCAGAGCTCGCTGCTGATGGCACTTGCTTGAGACCACCAGAGACTAATAGGGGCCGAACTCAAGGTTTTGGAGACGAGCCTTACTTAATGGGAGCACCTAGGTCTCTGGAAGAGCCAAACCATGAAAGACAACTTCTCCAGTTCAGCACGATTTTTCCATCACCCGAGGAGAATGATCAAGCCACCACCACCCGCTCCTGGAGGGTAAGTGGGACTGGAGCGGGGTGGATCCCTGGCGGGTGGCTGGGCTTCCCCTTTTTTTTTTCTTTTCTGCATTTTAACCACCGCCTGCGCCTAGACTCGGGATGTATTTCTGCATGTCCCTGGTGGGCGGGTGGATTTTTTCTTTTCTGAGGGGGAGCTAATCCCACTCGCTCTTTTGGGGGGGACCCACATTTGGGGGCTTCTTCTTCTTCTCGGAAGGCTGTCCTTTCTATCCTCTCCTCCTTGTTCTGGGCTATGGGGGCAGGGAGGGTAGAAAAGACACAAATGGGACAGAATTGTAGATGGCGACGCATCAGCTATAGGAGAGTTGATAATATCTTAAGAGAGGCCCTTCATATCCACGCATTTCATCAACTTCCAGCCATGACAGGCCCCTCTCCTGCAGATTTCCCCTTTAGCTTTTGTAAAGCTCCCCATTCCCTTTTCCCCGCAGACTTTCCTAAACCCTCTCCCCTGGGGATGGCAGCGTACGAGCCACCCCAAGCGCCCTGCCAGACCCTGTTGCTCTCCCTTGGGGGTGGCATTGGCCGTGACACCCCAGGGAAGATGCAGTGTTCCCAGCACCCCCTCCCAAGATGGCGCTGGCCACGCCACTTGGAACCCGTTTTCCTGCCTTGATCCTTCTCTTCCGCCCCAAGTTTTCCTGCCAGCCCCACCCCTCCCTCAAAGGCCCTGCACCATCCTGCAGTGAGGCCAGTCCCTATTGTTGGGAGGCGGGTTGGATCAGTCCCCCCATCCTTCTTCTGGCTCCTCCTCTGGGGGGAAGGATTGCCGGAGCCACCTCTCATCAGAGGACCTTTTTTCTTAGGAGATCACCCCCGTTTTTGGTGGGGGACCTCCTTCGGAGGAAGGTGAAGCCAGAAACCTGGATCAAGAATCCACTGTTTTGTTTTCCCCCTAAGATGGTGGCGCCCAGGTCCACCCTGTACCGATCCCCATTTCCAATCATGACAATCACTAATCAAGTGATTGTCTGATTCCCCTATCCCATCCCTTAAGTGTACCTTACTCAAAGTCCCCTTTGTATTCCGATGCAAGCTTTCCTTACTACTTTTGATCATTTTGAAATAATTTCTTTGATTGAGTTATATTTTATAGAAAGATCATCCTCTTTAATTATTATCCATAATACTGTGCCCACTTTGCAACCAAACAATCAAATTAGAGAAACCACATCACTGCTCGCTGTTCCAGCTCTGCAAGAATGTAAACACCGCAAGTGTTGTGACAGATCAAGTAATGAATCCTGCTTCTACCTCTGATTTGGAAGAATTTGTTTATGAAAATTTTATATGTTTTGTTTTAAGATTTAAAGTTAAGAAGAACTTTACCCCATGTATTGTAATTAAGATTCATTTATCCTTATCTGCTGTTTTTCAATTTATGACCTTTTAATACTTTGTAATGTGACTATATGACTTTTATGCTTTATTAATTTGTTTAAACCTCAGAACTCTCCTTCTTTTTGAAAAAAATAGTGAGATGCTAAGGTGGGGTTTTCCTCTTTATTGATGTTTGTTTAGTGTTTGCATGTTACCCTCCCCTCCCTAGTTCCTTCCCCCACCCAGCTGCTGTTCTTCCCGGGTTTTCACCTGCCCCTCCTGCTCCGGGTTGTCCTCCACCCTTTCCCTGCCCACCTCCCTGAAAACATTCCCTAGGTCTCCTGGTATCACACCCCCCTCTTGGGTTTGGGTATAAAAGCTGTGTTTGCCCGTCCCAGGGGGTCTTGGGGCTCACTGAATAAAATCATCCTGTTCACCCCCAAATCCCGTGTCGCCTCCGTCTGTCTTTGCACCAGTAACTGAGAGCGCAGAGCCAGGGGGGAACGGCTGACTCTTCTCTCTCCTCTTCCACCGCCAAGCACACCGCCACTCGGGGCTGAAAGCGGACGAAACGGACACCGCACCACAGCAGCTGACAGGCAGGAGATGCAGCTGCTTTGGGTACTGTAGGGCTCATTTCAGAAAAATGTAAGTTTTATTTGCCTGAGTTCTCTTCTAGGAAACAAGGTCTTCTGTGAAGTGTTGCTGTGTAAAAATATTCATATCAACATAACAAGCTGTGATTTTTCCCAAGCTGACCAGAGCTAAATTAGGTCATTAATGTGAAACATGGACAGACCTTGCTTTGAAATGTTTTCCTCATTTACTTTCACTATAGGTACCTGTGTTATCTCAGAATAAAAAAAGTCCTGAAGATAGTCATAATTCCCGTTTCAAAAGCCTTTTTTTTTCAGATGTATAAATTAGAATTACACCGGTGTTGCTGAATTGCACACATCCCAATAGATTTTTCTCCTTTACCTCTGGGAAAGAAAGTAGATTCAAAGAGAATATCTATACTACCTCCAGGTGGTGTAACAATATGCTTCAGTGGAGATCGAACAGTGCCACCAAAAGAATATTCACTTCTCTTTCTATGATTCAATTATTAGAATCACGGGACTAATTCCTTATAAAGATACCTCATTTCCTCCCCAGAAAACATACAAAAAGCTGTCTTTAAAGTCATAGCAATACAAAAAGAAATGCAAAAGCAATATTTTTTCTGAAGTTATTTTTAGAAGTCTCTTACAAAGCTTATTTTCCAATAATTTTATTTTCTCCTTTGCCCTTTTATAAAACTGGTTGGGTTTTTTTCCAAGAAAACATATTTTCCTTTTTTTATGTCTTGGTGCTTTTTAAGCAATGTATTAAAAAATTCTGTTCTGTAATGGTGAAAGAATCTTCTACTTATTTATTTGCAGGACTTCTATCCCAAAGCAGTGGAAGGGCATGAGCTGAAAGGAACAAGCATTACAAAATAGAACGAAACAAACTGAAATATTGGTCAAAATGGAACATTTTCCCACATACTTATCACTGTGTGAAAACTGAGATAGCAATTAGTTTGTATTCTAATTTAAAATTTTCCATTAACAAAGTAGGGGCAGATGCAGGCAATGTCTTTGGCCACATCTTCCTTTTCAAAGGAAACCTTTTCCTTTACAAATATTTTTATGATGTCTTAGAAATATGCTGCAGAAGTACTTCAATTTGCAGTATGACTTTGACATTTGTCCAGGCTGCAGTCCTCAAGTTTGCTGAGTTTCAGTTTAGGAATTAATCTTTTCAAAGCAGAAGATTTACACTTCACATTTTTGCTTTGTCACTATGGTCAATTAAGGCCAGGTACATAAAGTTATTTAAAATTCTAAAGATACTAAGGGTGACTCAGAAACTTAACACTTAGTACTCAATGCCTTTTGATGTATTTTTATTTTGTTTGGTGGGGGTTTTTTGGGTTTTTTTTGTGTACAATGACCTGAGTGTTTCTATTCTATTTGTCATGTTTATTTGCATCAATATAGGAAGTCTGGACAAGTCACATGTTCATAATCAGCTTGGATGTTAGACAACAGCAATCAGCAACCTTATCTACTTAAATGATTTGGTGAAGGAGTTCATAAACAAGCATGGAGCAGTCCTCACATGGGCCTTCAGTGCCTGTCAGGGGGGACTTACGCTTATTGTTCAAAACAGCCATTTTAAATTTGGAAAACCTAGGGTTTGAAGGTGCATTTCCAATCTTGCATTTTTACAAGTCAAACAGCTCATCTTATTTACAGAAACAAGACAGTAAAGAAAAATCCTGAAAGTTGTGCAGAGGTACTGAGATTTAGGACCAAAAGCTGATTATGATTTAGCATAATCTTTGGAAAACAACTCAAATAGCAACGCTCCTACAAAAATTTTTTTTTTAAAGTCTCTAATTTCTTGATGAAGTGCAGATCACAGTGCAGTTAAGTGTTCCTGGCTTTCAGCCAATAATTTCCCTCAATATCAAAGGGAAGATGTACATTCCTTCAGTTGGCCTGGTCTTCAGGTAGGAAGTCCTTATCTTGTCTTCCTGTCCATGCTGAGTGTTTGCACCATTAATCTGGCAAACTTCAATCTTTTTGGAATTTTATGAACCAGAAGGGTATGATATAGCCTACTTATTTCTACATGCCAACAAGTATTTGACCCTTAAAAAGATCTGTACTCTAAACACAAACTACAACTTTCTCTGTACTTCAGACAATTTCAAGCAGCTGAAATACTAGGCAAGATTATTAATTTTACAGAACTTTATAGGGTAGTATTTTTTACTATCTGTTGGCAGTTGTTAGCTGGAGAATTTAGTTGTTTTCAACAATTGAGTTAAACATATTTTGAAGTGTTTTTCAGTAAAATATGAGTTTTGCAATAATTAGGGAGCCAAAAGAACTGAAAATTCCGGGTGGTTATTGGCAGTTACTTAGTATTGTCACTTTCCACAGAAACATAAAGTTGTCCTGACTAGGTCAACTATTGTCCTCGTAGCTGAAGCTATGACTTCCTCTCTACACCATATACAGGATAAGGTGCTATGGTGTGTTCTCTGTAATTGGCAGTCATAAATGAATTTCCTTAGTTCATGTCAAGCTAAACAAAACTCCGACAGACACCTATAAGCAACCACATCTAAGCAAAAACTTCCACAGATTGGTAACTCAATGCATAAGAAATCACAGTTTTCCAGTTTTCCGGAACTTGGTTTCATTAGTTTCCCTCTATTCCTATACCAAGTTCTCCATGGTCTCTTAGACTTCCGTGTTATTCCCCTCAACTGTTTCTTCTCCAGATCAGAGCCCCACTTTACATGCTAGTCCCTCTTTTGGAAATTATTTAATGTCTTTGATTATTATTACTGTATTTCTTTGAACTTCACTGGGTTCAACAAGTATTAAACTTTGGAAAGGATAAATAATGCTTTATGAGGCAAAATGGAGTGGCACTTCAGGGTGCTGAATCATAGAGGAGGAATATAATAGGCTAGAATTTAGGTGTAATCAAAACAGACAGTAAATGTGCAGAATGAAAAATACTCCCCAACTAATGTACAGATCAAGGAATCTATTCCACAATTTTCTAGCAACATGATCTAATGAAGGATAAACTGCTTGGGAAAAAAAATCCTCTTGGCTTCATGGTCCACAGTGTTAATAATATTCTGTTCCACTGGTGCTATCGCATCTGATAAGCAATCAAAATTTCTTTCTTGGCTATTGGTGAATTTTCATAGAGTATATAGAAAGTAGGAAGGTTTGGCCTGCTGCTGGCTGAGAGATGAAAGGGATTGGGCTTGTTTGGAGTCTCAGCAGCAGAGATACATGGATCTCCCTGTCTCCTCTTGTTTTAAGACCTTTCATACTTTAGCATTCACTTCTTTTTCCTTGGTGTACTAAAGGAGTGAGAGGGAGGAGGAGCCAAAAGGAGTCCAGCAGCAAGAGGAAGGGGTTGAGGAAGAGGAATGGAAATTAAGCAGAGACTGGTGCTCAGGGCTTTTTGCTGGAGGTAAAATAGAGACTATTATATGCAGAAAGGATTGGTGGCTGGGAAAGCAGGCACTGCTCCAGTTGTCAGCCTGCACCTCTGCTGGCATAAGCTTTGCAGATAGTTTGCATCCTGCCTGCTCTGCCAGCTCTTAAAGCCAGGTCTCTTTGGACTACAGCCTGACACTGGAAAAAGCTTAAACTGTGTGAGAAAAAGTCTGAGTAACACTTGTATTCCACATAAGAAATATAAGGCTTTGCCTGCATAAAATGAAGCATAAACTTCCTCTCCATTTACTCAGTTCATCACAACTATATTGCTATCTATCCCTAGATTTAAACATAAATGTATTCACATGGCAGCAAAATCTCTACAACATTCCAATTAGCTGCTAAATACTTTTAGGTGTATAGTAATCAGCAATCTTACGTATGTTGTACACTGACTCGGACCATTGCCCATTGGCATCACTTATTAAAATGTGAGTTTTTTGAGTGTGACTCTCAAAAATTACACTCCTACCATATATCCAAAGGATGTTATCAAGGACAAATTATATTAAAAGGCACAATTTTGTAAAAGCTTAAGAATATGACATCAAAAGGTGAAACAAAGTCCTAGGAGAGAAATAGTGTGTTTCCTGATGTAAGAACAACACTGATTGCACTGATGCCAA
>QUSF01000064.1:1665335-1705236 GCA_003676055.1 Chloebia gouldiae | reverse complement strand
GCGTGGGGAAGAGCACAAATAATCTTGTGAATACCAGCCCCAATGAGTATTAACATTTTCTTTTGTATTGCTTCCTTCCTATTTTACTGAAGGCGTCAAGTTTATAGCAAGGAGGATGAAACTATTGCTCAATTATAAGTTACAATTAAAAGAAAACACCACTTCTCTTCATAGTATCTCAAATAAACATGTTCTCCATAAATCCTGGATCTCTTGAAAAAAGCTAGGGACACTAAGCACCTTGCAGAACAGGATTTCATCATATGCAGTGGTTCAGAAATGGCCTTTAAAATTCTGCTGTTGTCATTGCCGCCAGGCATCTAACTTATAAGAAGAATGTCCCAGTTCTGGATCTCAGACAAACTTTACACAGACAAAGTGCAACTATAGCTTTCGGCCCTATTTCCTCTCAAATTCTATCATAAATAGCAATAAACTGATGCTCATCAGTCCCTGTTTCCTCTGAAGCCAAAAGTGTTCATCCCTGCTCTGTGGAGCTGTGTGCAGAAGGTACAGAAAAGAGTAAGGAATGAATAAAAAATACAAAAGATTTTGTGGGTGTCCTCATTCTGGCAGTTGCCAGGAGTGGCATGGCCAGGACCCAGAGTCTGCTTTATACCACCTCATGACATTTCTGGGTTCAGGTAAAGGGACTGGTCAGGTAGCCTGGCAGGGCCAGGTGCTGTTGGGGGTTCCACATGGTATAGTGGTAAGCATTAGCGTGCAAATTGCTTATCTCTTGTACACTTTTGCCCTTAGTAATGATATTGTTACTGTACATTTTCTTATCTCAATGCTGTTTTCAGGAAATTATTCTTATAGCAACCTGTGAGACCTTTTGTCCTTCTGATTATCCTCTCCAGCTTGCCACCAGAGGGGAAGGAATCAGGAATGAGCAGGCAGTGCCCTGTTTGGGGTGTTTCAGTGGAAATATTGAATGGGAAGTACCATTCCTAAACCGTGACAGTGAATCATGTGTGTAGAATACAGATTAGCAAAGTGGACCATTTTTTCATGTGCACTGCACAATCTGTCAACTGTCAATATGACTACAATATTTGTTGTGCTGTTTTGTTCAAAACCTTGTCATTTAAAAACCTCTAAGTAGGCAAGCTGCTAGAAAATGAGACTATCAGAGTTGGAGCTAACTTTCTGAACTGAGCAGAGTGCACACAGCATATGATTTAAATAAATTTTCCCATATGGGTGCAGAAAATTGATGTTACATTTCCTGGATTTTTTTTCAATCATTTAAAGTACCCATGTGGCTGAATAAGAGCATAATTTATGCAGGCTTTTAAAATAGTAAGTAATGAATATTTTTCTCCAGAGTGTGTGTGTATATAAGTACTGTGCAAAGCTTTTTTTTTTTCTGTAGTTCTCAAGTCTTCAGAATGAAAGGCTCTGCCCACGTAATTGTTGAAATAACTTCATAGGGACCATTATAATGCCATAAATGTTTAGATATAAACAGCTTAGGCATAGTAAAATAAAGATATTATTGCTTTGGTTCCTCTTAGATCAGAACCTCTAAATTGTGCTCTTAATAACTAGAAGGTGAAGTGAATAATGACATGAGTTTGGTGTCCCACAAGTAGATTCAGATGAATAAAAATGATCTAAAGTTCTAATGTTTTTTACAACCTTTTTAAGGATCTTGCAACTTTTTTGCCTTTTCATAGCTAAGATGAAAATCCAGAGATAAAATATCCCCCGTGGCATTTCATTATTTTTCCTAACTTTCTTCATAGATCATTTCTATACAAAGTAAAGATGGAAGGGCTTGTGTCTAAGCAAAAAAGATATTTCTGAGGAATAGGTATTACTAGTAAAACACTCCTTCCTCAAAAGGAAGGAAAAGTAATCACAGTACCTCATATTCTCTCATTATCTTATTTTCAGTTAGTAGTGGAGATTTGTTAAGTCATTTATCTTTGCAGATGGACAGATCATTCCTGCATCGTAAATATGGTCATGATGTGCTTTCTCATGTGCATATTTCTGATTTCTTATGTGAATATTCTCTTTTCTTTCCATGGTGTTTCATATTTCTCTTTTTTTGATCTGTGTTACCCTAATAGCAGCATCCTCCCAAATGCTTGTAAAGTTAAAAAAACCAGAGATGCTGTAGCAAAAATATTTGTATTTATTACCTTTCCTCCTTGGGCTATTTGTCCCATTGCCTTTTGTATCTCCTGGAGCTCTAAATTGTCTGCTGGAAAGACAAATGGCATTTGGAAGCATCAGTAATATCATATAGCTGTATGGATATTGTATATGCACATTATATATGCATAAATATCCACCAGGTTCATTAGATTCATGTTTTTAGCTTTGACACTTTCTTCTGCAGACTGTAGTCTTTCTAGAAAACTTCTTTACTCATTCTTTAAGACTGCAAAAAAAGAACAGTTTTGCAATTCAATACCATTCAGAACACAACACTGATTCTGATACTGGTATTCCAATGCTATTGGCATGACCAATGTGTACAAATATCAAATAATTGCCTCAATATAAGCATTTCATAGCCTTACTGAATGATATACACATAAATCCCTGTATGTGTTTGAGCACAAATGAACACTAAAACTTAATTTTTACTAAGTCCTGCCAAACCAACAGAGATATTTCCTTTTTTTTTTCTTATTTTTAAACTTAGTGCTAGGAACACTAAACTTTCAGTTTCTTAGAATATGGACTCATTCTCCAGGATCCTGTATGCTTTCATATTTTCCTCTAGTCTGAGAGGCTATGACATATATTAGGTATAGTACCTGCAAATGAAATTCTGCAAGGAACCGGAACTCCAAGTGCAAACATGCCTTGGAAAACTTTTCTCGTGTGATCTCAGCTAATGATAGCTCAGGCAGATTGAGGGCACAGTTTAGGTGATGGTTTTATCAACAGCCTGATAGATTAAGAGATTTCTCAGGGAGACACCACTGGAGGCTGTGACAAGTCTCTTGAGTTCTCAGCTCCTCCCACACTGATGAGGGCTGTTGGGTCACTTTTCTTCATGGTTTTTCCATACCACATTACAACCAGTGAAAAATCCTCACAAAGACAGCACACATTTTTTCTTTGCTTTTATTTTTTTATAAAGGTATATTAGCTTTATTTTTCTGAAAAACACCCATCTCTTACTCAGGTAAGCCCTTTTTTCCAAATAAGATAACTTTCTACATTAACGTTTCTCAGAAAACTCATTAGGGCATTTTATTTTGTCTTTAATACAGAGAACTTCTGACAGGTTCAACAGAGTCTGATTGGTAAAAGTAGCACTGTCAAAATATAGTCATAGACTGATTGCATTATTACATTTTCAGATAATTTCTACATGTCATAAAATTAATGGTTGTTTAGGTAAGAATCTGATACCCTTGGAGAATTGGTATAAATATATGTAAACAAAAAATTTAGGAATTGAGAAAACATAGTGAGACACTTAATGTCCACTAGCAAAAATTATCATAGGTGGAGAGATACTAATCTTTATCCTTCAGTTAAATTAAGAGGAACCTCATTAATAGTTATTTCATATCCTTAATTACTGAAAATCTGTTTTATGAACAGTAAAAATGGTGGAATAGTCATAAAATTGACATTACACTAAAATGGCACATTGTCCTGAATCTGATGAATATGAGAAAGAGAGGAAAAGAAAAATATTGGCAATGTTGATAATATTTTTAATGCAATTTTACTTTTGGAAGGACGGATAATGCTAATTACCTAAGCATACTAGTTATTATACTGAAAGAGTACCTATAGATAATCTTACAGTAGACTTGGGAGATCAGTATTTTCCAATCACTGATCAGTTTGAGCTTCTTGATACTGTAGTGAATGCGATAGGGAAGAGGATAGCATCCGCTGTTTTGAACATAAAATTCTACATTAACAATCTACAATACAAGTTATCTGCAATATAGAATACATGTATCAACTACTGCCTAACAACAGAATATTGAAGGTTTTTTTCCTCTTGTGCCAAAAAGTCTAAACCAGGAAGAAGGATCAGAAGCGACATCTTGCTTGTTCTCTCACTTGCTATTTTTTAGCAAATCAATACACATATTAAAAAAAACCACAACCAAGTAATTTTTAATATATATTGATCCTACAGGTTAGGTAAGAAGATCTTTTTGGAAGCACTAATTTGGCTTTTACTCTTAGATGCTAGTGTATAAGTGTAATCACTTCATAGATTTAATTAAGTCTTAGATCATGATATGATCTACAATCTGTGTAACACAATGGCATGAACTAGGGCTGCTTGCTACAGACAAATACTAGGATTTGCTCTGATAAATTCTTTATTTAATGTTCATCTAGAAGGCAGTGCTAAAACCAGTTCTATTGTTGCACATTATTTTAAAAAGGCTGAAAAAAATCTACTATGAGGCAGTACAACTAAATATAAGTAGGATTTGCTCTGTGCATGTTTTAAAGTCACAATGGACAAATCTCACTCCTGATTTTCAATCTGCTCCACATTCCTTGTGTACCCATACTAACTTAATCAATGATCAGGGTGTGTAAACAGTGAATAATAGGGCTCTTTAAATCTAATCTCCCCAGCTGAACATTCATGACAGAAGGGGAAACAAGAGTCTGATACTGCAGATGAACCAGAATTCAGCATTCTTAAGCAAATTTTCACCAGGGATAAATAACTTGCCTGCTGTAATTAAAAAACATAAATATCAAAATGTGCAAATGATAGTGGAAAACTTTGTGTATGCACAGAGAATTGAAAATTATTATTTATGTGGTTAGTATATTAATCACAGATACTACATAGCCTGTATAAGCTCATCTCTGATGTTTACCAAAAACATAGAAATTAAAATATCTATAAAGAGACCATAGAGAGAGAAAAAAAAAAAGATGAATATCTATATGAATATGGAACATCTATATGAAATTATCCTACATGCTGAAGAATATAAAGTTTCCTTCCTTCACTGTAAAGTTGTTACATGTAAAACATTTAACAATGACCAACTTTGGAACTGACTGTCCATGGAGTCACCATCCCCAGAGGTGTACAGGAAAAAACTGTATGTGGTTATGTGCTATAGTCAGTTGACAAGGTGGTGGTCTACCAGGGCTTGGACTCAATTATCTTGGAGGTCTATTCCAACCTAAATGATTCTGTAATTCTCTGCTTATATTTAGCAGGAAACAGGGAGATCATAATTTGCAATCATATTAGAATTTACAAGTTCCTTTCTTTAAAAGATTCTTTACTACATGAAGTAGTAAAATTTTCACTGACCAAGAAAGGAAAAATGTTTCTCCATAATAAAATAATAATTCAGAGACTGATTCCATAATTTGAAAATAATTGTAAGACCATAGAATTTATTCCAGGGCATTTCAAGTTATTAGGGAACACAGCGGGTCTCCAGTTCAATGCTCTGCTCATTGACCTGGTTGTTGAGTGTCTTATCCCACATGAACAGAAAACCCTCCAAGGAGAGATTGGACCAGCTGACCTACCATTATCACTGGGGAAAATATTTTTGGTTTCAGCCCCTCTGTCCCTCTTTGTGCTGAACAGAACACAGGACCGTCTCCCCAGAGCCTTCCCCAGTCCCATGAGCACCTCTGTCGGGGCTCTGCCAGCCTAGGACATGGCTGTGCAGTGCTCCTGCCCCAAGGGCATGGGTGTTCCCTCAGCTCCTTGCATTTGCCAGCCCTGGTCCCAGTGAAAAACAAGTCCTATCCTCACACATATTGACTGAGCACAAATATTTAATAATTTTCTGACTGATGGAATGAGTTGCTAATGGTGCCCTAAATATTTAGCAAAAAAAAAAAAAAAACAAAAAAAACCCTGAAATTAATTATTTGCCTATGAATTAAAAAAAAAAAATCTTATAAATAAAGACTGTTTGACAATCTGCCCTGACAGCTAGCAAGCAAGATGGCCTTTCACAGAAAAGCAGCTTCTGATACATGTGGTACAACACAGACGAAGCTTGGCAGTGTGATATTATTCCAAGGAGAGACATACCAGGAAGATGGCACTGTGCTGGCTGGTGTGCATGAAGTCATTCATACAGTAATTCCATTTATTTCTGTAGCTGACTGATCTGGAGGAGGCTGCAAGCATTCAGATAAATTTCCAGGTCCTCTCTCTGAACTCTTCTACCAGGTGAAAATGCCTACAGCATACATAGTGCCACTCCCTCTGGTTCTCAGGCATTGTGCAGAAATTCAGAGAGAGAATGAAAGTACAGGTGGAAAGACAGAGGAGCAGGGAGGTGAGGGGGAGCAAGCTGGTTATCTTTCTTTTTTTCTTTTTTTCTTTTTTTCCTTTTTTCTCTTTTTCCTTTTTCTTTTTTTTTCTTTTTCTTTTTCTTTTTCTTTTTCTTTTTCTTTTTCTTTTTCTTTTTCTTTTTCTTTTTCTTTTTCTTTTTCTTTTTCTTTTTCTTTTTCTTTTTCTTTTTCTTTTTCTTTTTCTTTTTCTTTTTCTTTTTCTTTTTCTTTTTCTTTTTCTTTTTCTTTTTCTTCCTTTTTCTTTTTTCTTTTTCCTTTTTTCTTTTATTTTTTCCTTTTTTCCTCTTTTTTCTCTTTTTCTTTTCCTTTTATATTGTTACTAATAAACTAACAGAACCACAATATTTACAAATGCAGAGGGTAATTATTTTTCATTAGCATAATAGTTAATATTAGTAACAGTAGGTCTTATCTGTAGCCTCTGTTTCTGTGTAACTTCAGAGAATAAGCCTTGAAATCTGAACTGTCTCATTAAACAGACTCTACTAAGAAACTGTAAAACAATTTGCATTACTTAATCTTCTGAATCCAGGTGAGATTGTAAACAATGATAGCCATTAACACTAGGTGCATATTATGATGAGAAACTTGATGCATTCAATTAAGATTCAAGTAAGTCAATATACCTTTCCTATTAAAAAAAAAGGTTACAAAAATAAGGAAAGAAGTTACATAGCACATGAAGCAAATCATTTATTATTCTGGAAGAAATATTGTTTCATTATATGGTAGCCTGAGACATGAAAGAACCTCTGGAAACCCCATCTCAGGATTAAGGCATGGAGAATTTGGCTATTGCTTAGGCTCCAAGTATGTAAGAAAATTTGAGGAAAATTCAGTGCAAATTATTCATCCCATGGGCAAATATCCAAATAATATGTGACATATTTACACTGATAAACTGAACAATGCTTTTCTTCTTACCACTTTTTCAATTAGGGATGCATTATATCAACTTCATTTCCAGTGAAAATAAGATAATGAGAGGTTTGAAAATAACAAATACACAATAAAATATAGATGCACAAAATGTTCCTGGGTAGGGAAGGACATTAAACTGCCAGTATTTCAATAATGAGTTCCTAATATATTTTGAAAGGTGTGCCCATGAATACTGTATCCATCTGGAAACACATGGTTTTCTTAAATTAATTTACACAATCAGGTAAATGGAGACACACAAAAAGAGGCAAATAAAAATTTTGAAATAGATATTTCTGAAATTTGTCCTACTTCAGGAATAAAATAAAAAAAAATAAGTTAAATTTAGGGAGGGTGAAGCTTAAAACTTTTTTATGCTCAAATTTTTCAAGACAATAATTTTCCAAATAATTCCGGTTTCTGATTTCTCAAAATTAGTAGCTGAAACCTACAAATGGGTACCAGCACAAGCATAAAAAACTTTTCTCATTTATTCTTTGCCACTTGCTTTTAGAGAAAACAAGGAGAACTAAAATACAATTAAGCATTGCATGTAGAAAAATGAGTTTTCTTCATTAGGTGAAAATTGAGGTTAAATTTTAAACAGTGAAATTTTTATGACAGTTGAATAATAAATTGAAAGTAACTAGCTGGCAAACCACTAAATTGTGATTTTATGAACTGTGAATTTGATCCACAGGGAGTTTAAATAAATAATCCTTGAAATCAAGTACATCTTTCTTAATTCAAAAGCACATAGAAACAGTCTTACTTGTTTTATTTATTCTATTCAACATACAATTAGAACGTGTATCATATTTAGGAAGAATATCTTAACAGAAAGGACGGCAAGATAGTGGATTGGATTCCCTAAGGAGATGCAGGAGCCACTGTCCCTGGAGATGCTGGATGTAGTACTGAGTGCCCCAGACTTATTGAGGTGATAGTGATCATTTGTAATCTGGATTTGAAGTCTTTTCTGACATAATTTATTATGTGATTCTGTGAGATGTTACTCATTTCTTATCTCAGAAACATCCCAATCTTCAACAACAAGCACAGCACAGCAACAAGCACAATTTTCAGAATTGGAGACTAATACTAATGGCTGAAGTGGTACTGGTTCATACTTTATAGACTTAATTTAGTTTTATAATGCTTAATGCTCATGTTAGTAAGGTGCGCATTCAAGTTAAAGTAATTTAAATGTTTAGAAACTATGGTGAAAGATAGGACACCAAAAAAGACGCTTCAATAAACCTGACAGTACAGTAGATTTGAGATGGTGCAGAGCACTGTGAAATCATATTGTACCGATTTTGTGTTCCACGTTGTAGAAATTTATTACACTATTAAATGTCATAAATTTGTCAATAAAACTTTAATTAATATTTTAGTAATACTGTTCCCTTCAAAAAAAAAACAATGCTCTTCAGACTAATAGCTGCTGTTAGAATGGCAGATCAATACTTGATGACAGTCAGCAAGTCTAAAGAGAAACATGTCAGATGGTAGTTAACTTTAAATGTGATTTCTGACATTGTCAATGTACAGCGCTACTGTTGTGGCAATGGGTTTCCATCAGTCTTCCATTCATGTCCACCTGTCTTGTTCCTTTCTACACTACAATTTCCTAGCCTCATTTTCTCAGTCCACCTTTCATGTATACCTATCTACTTGCTTTTTACATGTTCATCTGTGAAGAACACTAGGGAAAAAAAAGTGATAAAGGTGAAAAATTCACTGCCACTGATCTATAACAGACACCTGCTAAGAATAGTTTCTGATTTACTTGAGTCTTGAACTGGTCTACTTTGTGAATATTGTAAGCAATTATTTTTATTGTAAAAATTGTCAAAATGCAGCTGCAACTCCTGTTCATAAATACAATTGGTCATCCACTTCAAGATTTTAAGCAAGTGAAGGATAGGAAATTCAGAAATTTTCATGCAGTACACAGTTCTGATTCAAACTTTTCTGCAACAGAATGTGTTTGAGGTGAAAAAAAATCCAAATAAGGATTTATACCTTCAATAAGATAAGTAACCAGAACCTAAGTTAATAAAAGTCTCTCTGCTAATAAATCTGGAACTGACCAGTGTCAGAGCCGATGTCAGACAAGTAAATCCTGAATTACATTTATGGCTTATTACTTAAATCTCTTACTATTCTCTGAACTGCCATAAAGGGAGAAGCCCTCTGTCAGTAGGTTGTAATCTCTATTATTGCTGGACTGTTTATGCTCCTTGTAAAATGCTAGCAGGATCTGGAATGCCACTACACTTTTAGGTTTGTGATTCTTAATGACAACATATAGAAACCAGAAATGGTGATAAAAGTGTTAGAACAATAAAGATTTCTCAGACACATTGTAGAGGCCGGAAAATATCCTGCTTCAGATTACAAAACCAACTTGTAGCCATCATGCTACAATCTGCTCTGACTCCTGTTAGAAATACCGATAGCTTGATAGCAAGCCTGGAAGCAGATGAAGCTGATAGTTGTCATAACTGACTTTTTCACCTCAGTGCATAGAATGGCACACACTGTTGAAAAATTCTGGGCATTTATCTGGAATATGGGAAATTCATTACCAGCTTCTGCTATCCAGAATAGGTATTGGAATCAATTTTACCAATACTTTGCAGTTTCACTACTACACACGCAAAAAGTTATTCCTGTTTTTCTGTTCTCTGGTTTTGCAAATGGTTAATTTTATTTTCCAGTTCAACAAGTGATATTAAGCAAAGGCGATCCAAAGACTGTTTAAAAATTGAGTGGACACCTGAATTTGAGCCCTAAACTATACTTCATTAGGCCCAAAAGTATGATCAAAGGAGGAGGACTTTTTTTCCTCATTTTTAACTTTTTTATAATTCTGAAAATTCTCTTCATGCTGTATATTTCAATTTTATTCTCCAGCAGATAGGTCTTTTAAGTTACATGAAACCATGGTCTCTCTTACCAAGGCATTTTGGTTTTTTACCTTGATGCTTCATATACAATAGTTTTCGAGGAGAACTGTGCTGCTTTGTTTCTTTTTCCTTTACTGTTTTTAAATGTTGGTCTCCAAATGACAAGACAATGTTAGGTGAATTTTAAAGATGTTAGAAATAATCACATTTTCATGCTAGTTTATTTAATGCAAAATCTGACTTCACATAATAAAATAGCTGTGTTCGTTTCTATTTTACCTAGCAGTCCAATGAAAAAGTAATTCACACAAATCATATACTACAAAAGTTTAAAACTTTTGAATAAAACATGCTAACCTTGTTATACTAAGTGACAGATAGAAATGTCACCATTTTTTGCCTTGGACAAATAATCCATCTAATGTATGTATAATTCATCTGGTCTTTAAGAGTATTTAACAATATTGAATTTAGATACATTTCAATACTGTGGTGCATCAAACTCCTTCATCAATTTACATCTGCACCTCCTCAATTTAAATCTCTGTCTATATCACTCTAGCTTCATTTTAACCCTCATAGGTTTGGAGGTTGGGTTTTTTTAATAACAGAGAGACACTGACATTACCCAAGTTTACCATTCTGTATCCACCTTGTGGCTTTGTTTCTACCACTCTGAATTTGAGAACCCACAAGAAAACACGGCTGTACATCCATCACAGTGGCATTAGCTGAAGAGAGACCTATTTAGAAGTTTTTTGTTGAGCTATCAGATTCTAAAAAGGGATTGATAAAATTTTAATCCCCAGGCCAAAATAGGATTTCAATCCCCTCCTAAAACTTCTTGTGCATCAAACTTGGAAAAAAACCCCCAAAAAAACCCAATTCTGAAAACAAAGTATCTTGAGTTGCAGGGAGAGGGAAAGATGAAATTCACATATGCACACAATTATATACACACACAGATGCTTGCATAGTCCTGCTGGCACTCCTCACCTCAGAAAACATGTTGGCCTAGTAGCTTTTAAGATACCATTTTTGTGAAAGGTACAAGCCCTGTATTCTCCAATTTGCATTAACCCAGAGGCAACACATAGGGGGCTCTGATATGGCAGGATCAGAATAAAAAGGTTTGTGGATGGATATTTCTAAAGTCTAGGGTTTTTTTCCTTTTCCTTGAGACACCCAGTTGCTGTTAAGTAAGGAGGCTGAAGGTTTTATGCTACAAGAACAGTTAATCATATATAGGTTCTGTTTTTGCCAGTGCTTAACAAGTTTGCATGATGAATATAGCAACCCACAGGTATACACAAGCATGAAGGATGGCAAGTGGGATGGAATCTCTGTTGTAGTAAACAATATTGTTTCTAAAATAATTTTTCCCCAAGTAGCTTTTGAACTTGACAAAAACTTTCAGCCTCATGATGTTTCTATTTCCCTGATGCCAAAGTAACAAAATACTGCCAATCTGCAAAGAAGCACTGCCCAGTGTCTTCAGAGATTTTCATTGACATCTCCTAGATGGAGAAAATATAGTCAAAATGAACATATTAAAAGGGTTGTACCTCCAGGTATAAATCTTTTAGACAACAGGGACCTGGCATAGGAATTAATTTGTTAACTCCTACCATCAAAATTTTCAAAGTAGAATGCTTTATGTTGCATTTTACTAAAGGCCATTCTGCTTCTATGTAACAGAAAGAAAGAAACTTTAAAAAAAAATGTTTAGTAGTTTTATTTTCACCACCCACACACAAAAAAGATTACCGGCTTCTTTCGGTGAAGCTTTACTTAGGCTTGACACTAATTTCATTTACGAGTAGCTCTGCACCAGAAAATCTCAGTAGTTCTTCACATTTCCCAGAGCCGACTGCCCACTTTCTGAAACACTTTTACTCAGTCTTATATATATGCCAGTACCAGCAAATGAGCAGAAATGATGTTTAGAAGTACAGAAGAAGAATCAATATCTATATTTACTACCACTATGAAACAAAAAGAAGTAAATAAAAATATAAAAAGCCTACTTTTTTTTTAATGAAACCTTATCAAACTAATTAAGCAAATGTTGCAACATGTCTAACAGAGTGTCAGGGCGGGAGAGATAATAACAAGGATTATTCTCATATGCCTCTTCCCTGCACATTTGTTTCAATCTTCCATTCAGAAGTGAATTTGAAACACAGATATGAGCTGTTGAAAGATTTCTTGCACTTCCATTTTGACATATCTAAGAATATCAAACAGTAAGAAGAGCATTTATAGTTGGAAATCAAGGTCCTTGGTGTATCAAGGACCTGAGAATTACATGTATTCCTTAACACATACTGAACAACAAAATAATCCAACTTGTTTCTGAAATCTTAAATATATAAAGATCAGCAAGATTTAATTTATGTCTTCCTCTTTCAAAAATTTGTTTCGATTTGCAACCAGGATACATGGAGGCTGCCAGCAATCCTAATACCTCTGAATTAAGGAGCTGGTGGTTGTTGATCGGGGCAAACTCAAAACCAGAAGGTGAAGGTGAAGGAGAGAGATTGTTTATGATTATAAATTTAGATGTGACTGCAAGTGTGTATGGGTCATCTGCAGGCATATAAACAGAGATGGAAAATGACTACTACATTTTTCACAAAATTTGATCTTGAGTGATCTTGGATTTCCACCACCCCCTGGGCTTTTAAAATGTTTAATTAAAGGCCCTACCTACTAAGTCCAAACCAAAAATGAATTATTCCGGTTGAGATCATCTTACCTGTCTGAACATAAGCATACTAAATAATGCAACTTTGAGCTGAGTGAACCATTATACTTTCTCACTTAGCAGTCACATCCAAGTTGAAAGATAAAGAAATAGTCAAAAATGCAGCAAACTCTGTGACAATGAATGGTTGTCTTTATTATGCAATATTAATTATGCAATTAATTTCTACATCTTCCCTATTATAAATTACCTCACATGGTGGACTGCTTTATTTTTGTCAGTGGTAACACATTTTTCCACAGTAGATCAATAGCAGATAAAGAAGGTCAGGTCAATATAAATAGCTAAAATCATTGCCAACATATCTATTTGGAAGAGGTGTTTTGGATGGAATAGTTTTCCTTTATAAAGAGATCATACCATGGTTCTCTGTCAGGAAAAATCACAGACATTCAACAGCTTTTCTTTAGCAATTGACTAGGGAAAGCAAACAATATGAGCAACAATGTATTAATAAATTTTGAGTGGAACCTCAAGAGTAATTATTATTTCTTAAAACTAGAGTGACATTCTTACATTAGTTGTAATTATTTTACATTAAAAATAGAACACCAAAACTGATGGAATTTTTAAAAATTAATTTTAATTGTTTAGGTATTAAGTTTTTCCTAATAATATCCTGTAATTACTGCATCCATGAAAATGAACTCTGCCTTCACAGAAGCAACACATAAAACTTTTACTTATAGAAACTTAGTCTCTATAATATTAATAACAAAAACACCAATCCGTGTCTGAATCAAATTTAATAATTGGAAAATACTAACTTACTCAAACCCAATTGCGTTTTCACTATGAGTTTTATGAAGGGCTATAATGTAGAACCTAGTATTTCAGTCTATTTCTTGAAATTTTTATCAGAACTTCTGCTGGGACTGGAGGAAACAAATTGAAAGTGGAAGACTTGTTTTCTAAGTATGTAGTATATACACATATGGTTCAAGGAATAATTAAGGCCTTAATGTTCTCAATGTTCTCAGAAAATAATGCTGCCTTACATTAAAGAAAATAACCTTCTTCTAGGGATTATTACTCAAAACACTTTACCATCTGCACCAGTACAGAACAGATCTATGTATATCCAGGTAGAAATGTACTTTCTGAGTCATGGGAGAAAGAAACACTATTACTGTTTTTTTGGTTGGGTTGTTGTTTTTTGGGTTTTTTTTACTGCTTTGTCTCATTCACATTACTCAGCAGTTTGCTTGCATAAAAGCACAAAAAAATTGGCAAGAATTGCCTTCAAGAAATTAATGAGAAAGGCAAAGGGAAACCAGGAGAGAATAGTTATGTTTCTGCCTTTTTTTTGTTTGAACTTTTTCAGATAGAACAACTCAGTGACCCCAAAATTCTCTAGTCTGTCAGGTAAATATGAGCAATTAACCTGAGGAAACCACCTTGTTTTTTCTTTCTCCTGCAGAAAAACTGGAAAATTGTAAAGAAAATCACTGCCTTAGACATCATTGAAAATGAGAAAAAGGACCTGAAATATTTAAAACATGTAGCAAAGAACAATTTCAGAAATCAGTGCTAAGTCCTGAGTCTGATCCTGAGATGGTGGGCCCTCAGCATGCTTAGTGTCACAAGCATCCTATAAAATTGAAAAAATGCAACTGTACAAAACATTGCTGACTGTTCACATGTACACATTCTTTAAAAATAGAGATATTTTTACTGAAAGGCAATTCCATTTTTATTACTTCTGCAAATATTAATTTATTTTTCTCCAAGAGTTTTCCAGGTTTTGAGCCTATTACTCACATATCTACGTTTTGACATTCTTGGCAAGATTTAGCTTTTCATCTCAAGGCATTATCAAAATATTAAATCTAGTTTCCCAGTTTGGGAGGGGAACAGGTCAGGGAGAACAATTGCTCTTTACTAGGTGAAATGATAACTCAAAATTCTTCATTGCAGTTGTGTGATTCTCAGTCAGATTAATTTTTAATTCTTTAATTTTTTAAAGGGCAATACTTTAAAGTAATTTTTCCATCTTCTACAATGCATAAAATTTAAAAAATGCCATGATCATCAATCAAACAGCCATAGTTACTCAAGGGACTTCTCTTGGTTCAAATTCAAATAGCTCAATGCTGAGCAAGTAATAGTTCTATAAAGAATGGCTCATGTGTACTCTTTCAGTATCTCATTAAAATAGCAGTAGTAATGATAAATTTCTTTTAAAAGGAGCCATATAATTCACATTTAAAAAGCATATATTTATGCAATATATACTTTACATACCCTCAAATACAACAAGAAAACAAACACACAGACATGTCTTACATCTTTTCAGTATATGTAACATATGTTTTTAACATGTCATTAGTAAGAGTCAATGAAGTTATTTGACATCAACATAAATATAACCACAAACAGAGTTTGGGTATGGGGTTTTAAAATGGAGAATGGTTTCTGATTCTTTCTTCATGTCACTTCTAAAAAAAATACACCACATAAACAGAAGAGTAAAGGGTAGTCTATTTTCAGCACAACTGTAGCTGCCTCTATAGGGAACAAATATTTTAACCTAATTTTGCAAGGCACCTCCTCAGAGCACTATGAAGCTATGAATTATGCTGTCAGAGAACATTATTTTGGCCTTCCATGGAATTTCTTTCCTATTGTTTGCTAAGTGTTGAAGTCCAACTCAAATTGTAGTGTTTCTGACTCTTGTTACTTGTCGTGCTGCTAGCCACCCTTTCCCAGACAACTATGAATTTTCCCAGCTAAATTTGGTTACAAGTACCTAATTTTAAAGTACTTGGAGAGAAAGAAATGTCATTTACAGAGGATACTGCTTTGACTCCTTCATAAAGAATCACTAATAATTACACACACACACACACACACACACACACACACACACACACACACACACTCCAACAGCTGGTCATCTTTCAACTGTTCTACAGCGATTTCACCATTACCAATTACACAAACATAATTAAAGATCAGCATTCTTTCAGTCATAAGGAAAAATTAGAAGTTCTTTTGTCAGTCCATCAAGGACTTACTGCAGAATTTCTAAATCTTCTGTGCTCTCTTAGTGGTGTGTTTTAAAGTTCAAAGATCTCAAGAAAATTAACAGCCTGACATAATGGAGCCATCAAGAACAAAATACCAAATCAGAAAGTTATTTAATAGAATATTAAATAGGCTTAAAATTATTTCTTACACCTCTTCACAGTGATTACACAGTGGCCCTTCACATGTCACTTTTACAAACTGGCAAACACATTCTACACAGCAAAAGTTATCTACAAAATTTATTAAAGATCAGCTCAATCCGTATTTTCAAGACTGATATGGTAAAGATCCATGATTTCATCCTTAAAATAATTTACTGTTTGATTTCCTTTGTAATTTATGACACTCTTTTCATAACACTTAATTATAAACATCTGTGTAGTTTTCTTTCAGAAAACTGTATTAGATTAGCCTCTTATAAGCATTTTACCTATCATGGGGACCCAGAATTTTTACACAAAGTTCCACCAGAACTTTTAAGCTGTAGGCAGAAAGGAAAGTCCTAGGGGGAGTTTAACTCCTAGGTTTCAGAATATAAAGTACTGAGATATTTGGTAATAAAGAATTTTTCTCTAAACTAATTTACACAGCTTATTTTTCAAAGAATAAGTGTTTTTTGTTTATTTTAAAAAGACTGGTCTTCTGGTCTATACACTGGCAAAAATACTGGCTCTCTAACATCATGTTTAATGGATTGGAAAGGGTCTACATTTGGACATTTATGAAATAAAATTAATTCTATGGTTTAGACCAATAAAAAAAAAATAAATGCAACTTAGTTTAGACCAAAACAAAAGTGTTCTCTCACTGGCTTTACGTATTTAATTCAGAGATCAAAACTTCAAACTCTGCCTTCAGAGAACTCTGTTAAATGAGCATGTACTTCATACAGGCACCATAAAATGCTAAAGAATTTTGAATCCCTGGAATAAATTATAAAATTTGACTGAGTATGGAGAATAAGCTTTCTGTTTAGTTAATGATTGTATTGCATACTGAAGGGATTTGTATCCCTCCGTCTTACTGGTGAGTCATTCTGTAGGAGGCATCTTAATCATGCTTTTAGTTTGATGTTAAAAACTATTGATCCTCACATAAAGGATACACTGATGTATGAGTTCAGTATTAGAAATCAGGAATCTTAGTGCGTTTTTTTAAAAACTGTGTATTTTTATAAAATATATTACTGAGGCAGAAATGGACTGACATTAATAGAAAAATGACAACATTTTAATTCCTTTAAGAATATGGTGAAAAGATACAAAGGAATTTAGAGTCAGTAGCTATAGTTCTAATAGAAATTAACCTTTTTGCATTATAAGAGTTATAACAAGAAAGGAGAAACTTCCACATGCAATCTGATGGACTTTGTTTCACTTCAGTCCAGCTAAGCTAGCTGTAAAACTTGAGAACCTGAGTTTCAGGAAATTTCATCAATGCATCCTGAATTACTCATCTTGACTTCTTTAAAATTTGTGGAAACAGTGCAGTGGGGGAAGACTTATAGAGAGAAAAATCCTACACTTAAAAATAAAAAGGTCTTTAATTTTAAGTATAGAGACTTCTGTAAACAAATATGAGGGGTTAACAAGCTAGATTAAACCTAAACTAATAGAATACAAAATACACTTGATTTTTGTCAAACTCCTTGGAAATAGCACAGGTAAATGTGTCACTCTTCCCTATATTAATGGTAAACATATTTTCTAAAATAAATGTTCATATCCTGATACTTCCCTTTTGTGACCTATAGTTGAATGATGAAATCCTCAGGTTCTTTTGTCCTCTGTAGTTTTTGAGACTGAAACTAGACCTGTTGTTTTTCTTAAATACCTTAAATCATCCATTCTATTCCTTACTTTTTTCCCCAGTTCAGTGTTTATAAAAAGCAAGGAAATTGTCTCTTACTTTTCTTAAATAATAATATAAAACTATTAATATATTCCATTTTCAATCCATAATTCTTCACAAGCCTGAGATTTTCTTGGATGACATTTTAAAAATTTCCATTTATAAAACTTACCTGCATGTTCTTTTATATTAAAAAACCATCAACCATAAAAAAATACAGTACCAGTATTTTGTTTTCTGCAAAACAATACTTACATGTCAAATGATTACTTATCTGCTGAAATGTGTTTATTATATAATGTGCACAGGTAAAAAAAGGCCCTCCTACCTTATAAAAACATCATTAACAGAAAAAAAAGAACTTGAAATTAAGTGCAAAATTAACCTGAGATTATTCTTCTTCAAGTGCATCATTGGTGAAAAAAAAAATTATTTTATTGTCACAGAGGAGTAATGCAGAGAGCTTTCTTTGATTGAAAACTCTATTTAATTTACCACCTGGTGAATTAATATATGCAGTTTGATACTGAATTTTAACTCAAAAGCTGAAACATTCTTCAAATTCTCCTTGGGCATGTATTTCCTACTACCCTTCAAAAGGTATGCCTATTATTGTCAGACTACTTGAAGTCTGAACAGGAGCACCAATATGCAAAAAATGTATAAGAAAAAACCGCACTCATGAGCCCCAACCTTGATGTTTGACTGCTTATATCAGTAGCCTTATTCACTGAAATCAGAAGCTCATTCTGTAACAATAATAGTTGTTCTCCTCAAACTAAAACATAATGAAGTAGTGCATTCCTTCCAGAAATGCCCTCTCAATTTCTTCTGTACTTTAAAATGGCCACTGAAAAGGATTCAGATACAACTGAAAAACAAATAAATATATACATATACACACACACACACACACACTCTCTCCATCCGGTCATAGCAGTCAAAGATCAGGAAATGGTTCATTATGCATTGTTTCTTCTCAAAAGAGACAACACTTAGGACAAATAGCAATAATTTAAAAATACACTTAGGTCTGGAAAGGTTTGGAATCTGCAGTAGATCTGACCTTTCTTGAAGTCTAAGCTTCTATACTTCCCAGCGATAATGAGAGAATCCCATGGAAGTGAGCAAAATTTGAGTATGAATATTCTAAAGCTTTTTCTCTGCACTATGTGTATCAAGATGTATAAACATCTCTTTAAAATTATGTACTTAAACTGAGCTCTAAAACTTTATTTCTCAAAAAATTTTATCCTAATTAAAAACCTTCATCTGTAATTACATATATGAACAAAATATTCTTCTATAACACAATCAACTCCCATTGTAAGGTTTTCTCCTGAAGAAAATCTTCATTTATTTGTGGAAAAAAAAATCAGAAGCATGAAAAACAGACTTTGCAGATAGATCAGTTTCTCAGGGGCTCATAATTGTCCTAGGTTCGTTTTGAAAACAGATGACAGAAGTAGCAGCTGATTTAGTTTGGACAATGTAATATATATATATATGTATGATTATCTGAGGAATATAGTGGGACTCAAGTGATATATTAAAAGCTCACATATATTATGTAGGAGATTTGTGAACATAATGTACTTCTTTGGGTTTTTTTTTCACCTAAGGTCACCAAGGAGCTCTTTGTTTTGAACATTTGTCTCATCTTCCCAGCTCATTTTAAGTGAGCCCTACAAAAATAAATCCTTCAATCCATTTTAAATACACAAATATCATAAACCATAAGGAAAAAGAAAAAGCCAACACTCTTGGCTCTACAGTTCAGTAACATGCAGCATTATAGTAGATAACATGAACAAGCACCAAAGCAAACATGAAAACTGACCCATTTATGGCTGACTCCTGCTATGAGATTACTACCTTGTATGCTTTTTGACTCTCTGTCCTGTCCCTATATCCTTACATACATGTTTATCACTACTTAAGAATTTTCTTCTTCATCCTCTGACTTGGCTGTTTTAGTGACTCCGATTTAACTCAAAGCATTTCATTTTGGTCTGATGAGTGCTCTACAGAGTCAAGTAAAAAGACAGGTGACCAACAAAACAATAAAAATAAAGTTGGCAGTTTTGAGTAGTTGAGAACTATGACCTCTGAATCCAGACTCCTCTCAGTAAAGGTTTCCTTGGAAACGGAAAAATATACAGAGATTTCACATTCTCTTAATGTTCTCAGCACATCATTCAAAAGTAGGTTCCTTTTGTTTCCACAAAAATAAACAAACAAGATAACATTTTAGGACTTTTCACAAAGATTCTGTTCTGCAAAAATGAAGTTCAGAATTTAAATTATATTACTGCCTTTCAGGGATTGTAAGATAAGAATTTTAGCCACCGTGAAGTTAACCTTTTCATAAAATTCTGATTTACCACTGCAGTGAAATCCTCATGGTTGACAAGGACATAAACCTTCAATGTCTAAGAATTTTTTCTGCAGCCTATGGCTTTGTCAGAATTCCACCCAGGAGTCTACTTCTTCCACATCAAGATTTAGGTGACTGAGAGAAGATTCATAAGACAGCACAAAAATTGCTGCACAAAGCTCACCTTTTTTTTTAGTGTTTTTTATCTGCATACAGTTGATTAAACACACAAAAAAAAAAAAAGCAAACAAAAAATCATCCAAAACATGAATTTAGAATCTTAAATGTAGGCCAAAGAATTTTTTTAAGTTTTCAGTGAAAAAAAAAATACTATTGCACTCAAACAATAAAGTCCATGCTTGTAATGAACTTTAATTTTGCATTATAGGTTTGGGGTTTATTTGGATAAACTTACTTCTAAAAGCTACTCAAAAATACTATACATAGCACTCCAGGCATGGATAAATAACTTTCTATGTAGAAATACATATTTTGTTAGTATGGATTTGTATTTAGTGTTAGTAATTAGAAACTGTTTAGAAAAATCATACAGGACACCAAGTGCAATTTAGCAATTGGACATTTAGAAGATATGAAATTAAATGCATGAACAATCATGGGTTTACTAGTCCTAACTCCAGAAATTCTTTTTGAATTCTTAAATAAAATAGGGCTAAAAGTAGGGCTAATCTCGTTCATTTTCTAATTAGAGAAATTAGGTAGTGTTCAAAATCAGCATAATCAGGCTCAACTTTGTTAGATTAGTTTTTAGCTACTATACATCTCTATTGCATTAATGATAATCTGATACCTGGAAGGGAAAAAATTTACAAAAATTTAAAATGTCACCATGACATTATATCTATCCCACTGCTTGGTGATGGTGTTGTTTTGAGCCTAATTTGAATCTGAAAAACAACATTATAAAAAGAGTTTCTCAATAATATCCCAGACCTGATACCTTACATGCAAGGTACTAAAAACCACAAAAGTTAAAACAGTATGTTGGAAATACACATTTTACTGATAAACTTTTTGCAAATAATGTTTCTATGAAGGCCAGCTGAATTACCAAAGCACAGTCACTTTAATTCTGAGATGTCTGCTTGGCTCAGCAGTTTTAATTCACAGATCAACTTTTCATTACCTCATTCTGGCTGTGAGTGCCTGCAAGTGCTCATAGAGGGAGGTCATAAAACATTTATAGGCCTAAGAATGTAAATTGCAGGAAAGGGTGAATCTTCATCTGTGGACAGACATTTGAAAGAGCTTAATCTGAGAAGTCTGTGGTAATCATCGGCCTCATTCCACACTGTATAAAATTTTCATTTTAATTTTCTTTACAGAGTTTATCTTTGATTAGGATTTGGCATTCTAAAATTTAACTGCAAATGATAATTTATTGCAAATTACATACACTGAAAATAATATGCAATAATTTCTTTATTAATAATGTCCCCATAAGAGGTGGACAAATAGACAAGGTTTCAGTTCTTCTCTAAGTGATAAAGCCAACAGTCAATTAAAGAACAAGAAATAGAAAGACCTGACTGACAAAAGAGTGTATAGTAGAACTGCAACGCAAGGATTGGTATATTTCAGATTAAATAGGAACGAAAAAATGGTTTATTTAGTTTATGCCACATAACAAAGTTCATCTTGAGTGCTAAAGATACCCAACTTCTCCATCAACATTTTGCCATTGCAATTAGAAAATCTTTTTAGTTAAACATGCTGTAGTCATTGATCGCCTAATTAAGTAGTCCATTTGAGCCTTTGACCTCACAGCATGAACACTCAATCCTTTCTGAATGTCTACAATATAATAATGGAACAAAGATTTCAAGTCCTGAAACATACAGTAATTCAGTAATAAGAAACACACAGAATTCTCAGACTCTTTTGTGTATAGACATCTTATGTGTATAGACATCTTGTGTATAGACATCTTAGAATGGTTTACTAATATAAAAAAAAGGAATAAACTTGGCCGGATAGAGAGGACCATTCCTCCTGGCAATCATTAGTAATGGGTGTGACCTCTGTCACAAATCAGTGCTGAAATTATTCTATTAAGAATGAGAACCAAGGAGAAAATAAACCATGAAATAATTTTACATATCCATGTCTAACTATAATGACCTAGCAGGTGACAGGTACTGTCCACAACACACAATTCTGTTGGGAAGAAACTATAAAATAAGTAAGGTAAAAAAGTCAATAGTGCTGACAAATCAGGAGAACATCAAATGCAATATATTTTTATGTGTGGCAGAAGACTGATATACATATACCTGAGAAAACTGGTTAGTCTGTCCTACTGAACCCATGCTTAGACCTCCTCTCCCACAAATGCTAAAAATTAATTCAAAAACTAGAAAAGTGCTGGTTTTGAATCTGTTTATAATGAAATGACTAAGAAGCAGGCAAGTATTCTATGCATATATACATGTTTTTTAGGCATATATACATATTTTTATACATATATACATGGGGATGTTTTTAGAAGGCTTTGGTGCTCCAGAATCACACAGAAGTTGAACTTAGAAGGGACCTTTTGAGATCTTTCCATACACCTCATGCATGTCTTTTCACACATCCAGTTGCAACTGAATTTCTTTCTTCATCAATACCTAAGCTGTTCTTTTCAGTTCACCTCATGCAAAGCAAACAGTACATTCCCATAATCAAGTGCACAGGAAAAGAATCAGCAATTTGCTGAGTTCAGTTAGAGTGACATTTATTAAGCTCTGAAAGTCTCATCTGAGTGTCAGTGAATGTCATATGCTGATTTTATAATATTTACTTCTTATATAGTTCTAGTTTGAAATGACATTTATATGCCTTTCTATGAAACAGAAAATTGAAATCTAATATCCAAAACATCTCCTTTTTTCCCCCCCCCCCCCACAACTTACCAATAAAACTCAGGACCTTTAACCACAACTGGAGTTTGATCTTAGAAATTACAAATGAAACCTTGAATATCTGTGCAGGGCAGGTACTAGAAATATATGCAAATGATACATGTAGGAAACACATACAACTTCTCTCTTATCAATAACAGGAATTTTTGTTTTCTTTCAAATCTGGAAGTCATTAAGTCTTATTTGCATAATGGGGATAAAAGCTACTTGACGGGGTGCTCAATAACAGATTCCATTTTTTGATCTGTGTCACCTCCAGCCTTCTTCATAAGTTACCATCTCCAGCTCAACTCCTTACCTCTCATCCCAATCTGCTTCTCTCTTTTGCTCAATGGTACATTGTACTTACAGTCTTTCCTTGCTGCCAAAATTTTAATTTCAGTACCTGGTCTTGCTAAGCTCTTTCCAAGGATTCGTATGTTATTTGCCTTTCTGGAGTCTGTTATCTCCTATGGCAGTAAAACAAACATAACACTAAAAGCAAAAGTTTTCCTCAACCTTTTTCAATCCCAAGATTAAATATTTACCGAACAACCCATCTTCCACATCACAAAATTAAATGCTACATTCTAACATTAAAGTCTTCGTGAATCACATGAAAACTGTGGATTTGGTTTTTTTGGGCTGGTTGGTTGGTTGGTTTGTTGGTCAGTTGTTTGGACTGAACAAATGGATCATCTAAACTAAATATCCACAAAATTATACAAAGCTTAAAATGGGTAGTTCAAAAGTTAAGTCTGATATTTGAGGCAATGTGGTTATCTGAACCTCCTTAACAATATTGGGTAGTATATGACAGATCATCATTTTCAGCAAGAAGAGCTGAAAATAAAAGACTCAATAAAAGCCTAGGAGTTAACTTTTAGAACTTTTTAAAATTTCTTTTTTTTTTCCTGATGAGGTCAGAAAGGTATGGGTGGGGAAACGGTACAGTATATTTGCATAAAAATCTGAAGGAAATAAATGAGTGCAGTTTTCACATTTCTACAATCTGAACCCGAACACCAGATTCTACATCAAAAAATGAATTTATTCCTTTAGCATTAGTAATGGTACTGTCTGCAAGTGCTGATGTTTGTCCATCACAGCACATCATTCAGATTCTGATTGTCTGTTAAACTGCAGTTAATGTGAAGCATTTAAGATAATAATTCATTTCTACAACCAACACCAAGGGATTGTTCCACATCCAAGTGCATCCCCCACTTCTATTCACTGAGAAGCGTAGGCAGGGTTTTTTGATCCCTCCAGATTATTTCCACACTTTGTCAAAAATTAGACCACAGAAGCAAGACAATGTCTCTTTATTACTAACAGAATAAGAACATCATATTTCAGTGCTTTGAGATGAATCATGAAGTTCCTGTAACTATGAGAACCAGGGCAGAATATTTAAAAAAAAAAGCTTTAGAAAATCCAGAGGTGTGACAATTTTATTACCAGACAGTTTTGTTCCAAGAAAATAATGAATGATAATTAAGAGCACTATTTTTGGGATATTCAAGGCAAGTTTTATGCTAGTATTTCTTAATTCTTGGTGCCAGTTATGATGTTCCAGCACAGATGGAGTATTCTATATTTGTAACCTTTGACACAGGAAGCATCTTACATGGGACTAAGATAGAAATATGCACAGGTCTAGGAACAGAAATCAAATTTTAAACATTTTCATTTCTGAGATGAACTTTCCAAGAACCATGGCAACTTCACAGATATTGTTTGTTTATTGATCTGACTTATGCAGGCATATCAGCATTAATACTACTGTAATTCACACAAGAAAGATATATCATGCCACCAAGGAATTTCACATGATAATGTACAAATAACATTTGGCTCTGAATTACAAGTGCATGCCCACAGTCTTTGGTAATTCAGTGGGGAAGGAAAGGAAGAAAGGATGAGTGATGACTCATGAAGCTACTGTTTCAAGAATTGGAACAAGCTGATAGGAGGAGTATTTTGATAGGGGAGGAGTCATGAAGATGTGATGGAGGAACAGAAGTATCTTTCCACAGAATTCAACCCTTTATCTTTGCTAAACAAAGCTGAATTAACCCAGTCTTGGTCCCTTTAGAAATTACCAGAGAACCTCAAGTCAAATATGATGTTTTCTCGGAAAAGGAAAAGACATTGAAGAAATATTTTATAAACAGCAGCAATGAAGCGGTAAATAAGTTGAAACCTGAATGAGGTCTCATTTTCATTGCTTACACTGTATTTTAATTTGCTCATAATTACTGCAGAATTTTTATGAAAACCATATTACATTTCCCCTTTCTTTGTTTTATTCATATTTTAATTTTAATATTTCTGAAAAACTCTTATGTGAATTTATCTCCATTTTGCCTTGTAGGCTCATGTTTATTTTATAGAAGGATTTCTGTTACTTCTCATCATTTTGAGGTTTTTTTCCAACCAAAATGCATGATAATAATGAAGTATCAAACTCCTGGTTTTGGCAAATCTACAAATAGCACTTCCATTTAGAAGAGCAGTTTTTGCTTTTTCTTTAACTATCCACAAGTAAGTGGGATCTTTGTCTTCCATTTAGTCTGATATTGCCTTATTTTGTATTGTGCTCTTTTTTGTGTCTTAATATTTCCTTATGCCTCATGTGTGCATTTTTTTGATTCACTGCCTGAGTCTTTGTCTTTTTCAGTATTTTGTGACATAAAATGTTAGCTTACAAAGGCAAATACCATGAGATACCATAGAGAAAACAACAACAAAATTTACTTCTTAAACTGATAATAAGAAAACTCTAAACTCTAATTTGTGCTTCATTTAAATGTATTCCCTGGAGGGTAAACAAGATAATTATAAATTCTCTTCTTGAAGGATCTTTCACAGCTTTCTATCTCCAAATTTCTTAGTTACTTTTCTGAACCAGGGAATACATAAAGCGAACAGTAAAATTAAATGTTCTGTGCACTTCTCTAACATGGCTTCCCTATTTCTAAGTAAAATAAAAGTATCCTTAACATTCTATAAGAAAGATATTTATACATTCATGCAATACTAATTTTCTCTCTGAGTCAATGACATTGATAAGAGGGGTATTCTCCTACCTAAGTAATAACTGTTAGGGTGAAAGGATGGCCATATGCCTTCCAAGTAATTCTGATTCTGTAGCTTGTATTTACTATTTTCCTGTGCTTCAAGGATAGGAGGAATTAGCTTCCCTAGTCATTCACTGCAGTTTCATCCAGAAACACTACTGAATTGTCAATGGCTCTACAATTTTTGAGATATTTGTTCTGTGGACGATGCACACTGCACTACAGCAAACAAGCATAAAGGTATCTATGTAACCTAGAAAATAAATTAACTCTGAAGTTCAAGTTGTGCAGGCATGGAAATTTTAAACACAAAATATTGAGGAGAGCAGGATGTTGTCCTTAATGATTATAACTAAGATTATAATGACTGCAACACTGCTTTACAGAAGATAAAAGGTCAGAAGTCTAGCATATAAAGTGTATTCAGTGTATAACAATTATTTTCTCACTTAGACTTGTATATATGGTTTGGTATCCCTTGCAAGCATGCCACTTTTTCAGAAGTAATGGATTACAGTCTGCCTTCCTCACATTTCATAGCGAGTCTTGTCAGTAGTCCAAACAAACAAAAAACCCAAGGCGCATCTGACAGTGCATCCTTGGGTGGTATTACTTGGGATTCATTAAATATTAAACTGAAGCAGATCTTCTTACCCTTTTAAAAGGTTATTATATACATCTGATGACAGCTTCTGCATCTTGTTCTGTAATGCACCATAAAAAAACAAGCCAATTTCTTTCATCTTTCCAACTTTATTTCTAGGAACCTGAGCTACAGTGATAGTATCACCTATCATTTTTATGATTTAGCATAATTGTACATGAAAAGTTTATGTATCTTAAGGCAAGTCTATACCAATTATGAAATAGCTTTACATTGTGCTATACTAAAATACATTAAAAATTTATTAATAAATACATAAAAATCAGAGAAAAGTTAGCAATGTAAGTGAATCATCCTGTGTTTAATATACGTGAAAAATCTCATGTCATCTATTTAAGTAAATGAAGCATTTTACTAGATAAGCTGGAGAATGATACCTGGATACATGTTAATTTTGTGTGACTAGTTGTACATATTTCTCTATGTGAAATTTAGGGTATTAATTTAGTAATTTTGTTTCATTTTAAAGACTCTTGTTTTACTTTGCAATTGCATTTCTTTTTCTTTTTGCTTGTTTTGATTGGGTTTTATAATCTTGATGATTTTGAAGGTTAACATATTTTAATCTGGTTTGGAATTTATTATATGTTAGTTTAGTGGTTATTGTTTACAGTAAGAATGTCTTTTTTTAAAGTCATGAAATTTTTTTAAAGTCATGAGAAATTTTTTTCACTTAAATGCTAGTGATGTCAAAGTGTTGTGACCCATGTGTTTGCATAATGTGCCGTTACTATTCAATCTCCCTCCCCAGGTAATACAATTCAGTCTTATTCAAAGTCAGTCTGTGTGAGAAAAATTTGTTTCATATTAAAAACTTGAGAGATTTTCAGTGACAGTACTAAATTTTGAGCAGGGACTAGAAGCTGCAGCTCTACTTTGAAAGATTATTTTTCAGAAAGGGAAAATGGACATTTCTTCTAAAATTTGTTAATGCAAAGATACAAAACATCCTTTCTCTTTTGATACATGTGGTAGCTTCAGATACAGACAGGAGAAGGAAAGCTGTCAGTTTTACTCTCAGTGTATCTTATTAGACATAGGCAGACTGAAAGAAAGAGAATAACTCAATTTAAATAAAAAGTGAAGAAAGAACGCTAGTCTAGAAAGACTAAAAAAATTACTAGGAACCTAGGAACTCCAGATAGAAAGGCTATCAAAAGGAATGGATAGCACCTGACAACAGTGGAAAAAAGAGGCCTGAGTTGGTGAGGCTAGAAGGAAAGGAAGCAGGGAAGAAGAGATTTCACCAAGCTTTCTATACAAATTTTGGTACCAGACCAAGTCTGGCTGGTACTCCTTTCCTAACATAATTCCATACAGAAGCAATAAAAATGCAAAGGAAGCAGACTGAAATAAGATATATAAGTTCTTGCCTCTAATTCCACTAAAAAATGAAGGAGATTGAGGCAGAAGACATTGTATCTGGGCTTCTGCAATCTTGTGATTCCAAGCAAATGACTACATCTCTACTGTAGAGATGGATTTGAGACTAATTAAGAATAATGAAGAAACAATTACAAAATCCAATTAAAAATATCCCTCTTTCATCCATGCTATGCTACAAATGACATGTTAAGGTTTGTTTTGAATGTGGTATCCCATAGCTTGTGCTACCTAGCATCTAACAGCCGTATTAAGAGCTGACTCAAAGAAGCAACAAACAATAACTCTATGTCCATACATTTGCTGGTAAAGGAATCAGCAAAGGGGAAAGTATTTAAAAGATTAAGCACGAGACAGATACTCTATGCAGGAATAATAAAAAGTCATATGTTTGCAGGCTGTCAGTACGTGTTCCAGTGAGAGACTGGGTTTTCTCCATGTCACTGACTTTGACCTCAACTTGTCACCTAATTCAAAGGTGAAAATGTTGTCAGCAGATGTAGTGTAGATTCACCTGGGCAGCAACACTGAATCTGTTGGGGAAGGGAAGGAAGAAATACTAAAAAACTCAATCTGTCATCTAGGTTTTTTATTAAATCTCCCATTTATAACACCAATGTTTATTTTCTCCAGATTTGTAGAATCATACACTCATAAAAACACTAAGGTTGGAAAAGATCAAGTCCAACCATTAACCCAGCACCTCCGTGGTCACCACAACATCACATCCCCAAATGTTACATCCATATAACTTTTGAACACTTCCAGAGATGTGATTTCACCACTTACCCAAGCAACTTATTGCAATGCTTGACCACTCTTTCAGTGCAGAAATAATTTCCAATACCTAATCTATGTCTTTCCTAGTACAACTTGAGGGCATTTTCCCTTGTTCTGTCTCCTTTCAGGTAGTATAGGGAATGACAAGGTGTCCCCTGAGACTTTTTTTCCAGGCTTAACAACCCCAGTTTCTGCAGCAGTTACCTGCCACAGCCCCGGGCAGGTGGAAGGGTCCAGCCAGCACAACCTGCGTGAGGCCACGTGGCCGCCACGTGAGTGGGCACCTCAGGGGAGAATCATCTGCCACCAATGGCGCAGACTGCTGCTCGTGAATGCACAGCTTCAGTAACTCAGCACGCTGAGAGGAGATGAAGAGATGAGAGAAGGACACTTGTATGCCAGCCCAAAGAATCTTTTATTTCCTTTGAGTGGGTGCAGTGACAAATGCCGAAGAAATCAATGATTACAGCAACTTAAATAGGGGGTGGGTGGACAGGGGTGTAAACCTGTCTAGCCCAATGGGGATAAACCAGACAGGGACACAGCAACCTATGATAATGTAACAGGGGTAGGTACCACGTCAGGGGACAAATAGAAAAACTAAGCTGGAGTGATTGATACAAAACTTTCTGGAAGAAACTGAGGGTGGTTACAGGATTGACAGCTGAAGGCGTATGAACAAACTCAGACTGATGGAACCAAATAAGGAGAAAACAGGGAGAGGTGACATGATTGATATATAACTGGGAAGCCAAGTGGTGGGAACTTTTGGGGTAAGGGGACACATGGGGGAGCATAAGGCTAATTAACATTGATGAAACCAACTGACTAAATCAACCCACACCGCAACAGGTTTCCCTAACTCGCCCTCAACACAGTTGTGTTTCAGACCCTTCACCAGCTCTTTTGCCCTTCTCTGAACATGACCCAGCACCTCAATATTGCCTTGCAATGAGAGGGGCAGAACTGAACACAGAAATCAAAACATAACCTCACCAACACTGACCACATCATTTCTGATAGAGGCCAGGATACCATTGGCCTTCTTGGCCACATGGTAGCCAGCACACCTAAAGAAAAGGCATGAGATTTTGTTTCCTTTTCATTTTCTGAAAATATTTTATATCATCGTGTGATTATTTTGGAAAAAAAACAAAACAAAAACCAACAAGCCCTGAAGATGGTCCATATCCTAAAGTCATATGAAAGTATAATCCACTCTCCAGAAATATGTCCCTAGAAACCATATTTTAAAGTGCAAAATATACTTCTTTTAATCTTAATTGAACTTTCAGATTTCAGTATTCATATTTATTTATTTATTTATTTATTTTACTTATTTCAGATTTATTTCAGATTTGAAATAAAATCTCACTTTTGTCTATTTTATGTTTTTCCTTGCAAGCCTTTAATTTCTATCCTTTTTACTTTCTAGTGTCAAAGAGTTCCCCAGCACATAAGTAGCAATCTGTGGTACTAATGTATGCCATAAAAGTACCAAAAACTTTATCATTTAAAAATTATTTTGGTCCAAATCTGGTATTTTTTTCTGTAGTCTTCTCTGACAAATTTAAAAAATGTAATCAGTACAGTCAATTACAGAATTTGGAACTTCAGCAGCTATGGAGATTTGCTTCAATGTTTCTGTTCTGTCATCTCATTTTTTCCTAGACTGGCAAGTCTTCACCTCTGTCTTTCATTTTAATTTATGTATCAGTTCTCTAGGTTAATGTTGTACTCGAGTTTGCAAATGATTTTCCTTAAACAAGATGACCCAAACCCACCCTCAGAAGTTACAGTTACATTGCACAGCACCAGAAAAGCCTTACTGCCTAAGGGCCAACAGTGCAGCTCTGTAAACCTGAGCCAGGCTGCTGTTGGCAAGCACATCTCAGTTTTTCCACATTTATTTCCATGAAAAGCAGATACCATTAATTCTCATCCCTAAGCTATTTAATAAATAAATAGGCAATCTTTAATTCTAGATGCTAGACCAGCATACCCTGTACTTTTACCATTACAAGTTTGACAGACGCTGTATCTATCAGTCTATCATTTGTATACCTTGAAGGAAAAGGCGATGTTTTTAACATGTTTATAGTTCATGCAACAAATGTTGCATGAACCCAGCCAGCAACTGAGCCAGAGTGTGGACTGGAACAATTTTCCAGAACATTGCAAACCACTGTAATTGTCAACTCTAAACAGAAAAGAAGCATCAAGACCCCTGATGTGCTTTTTTCATTCTGCATTTAAGGAAATACAGAAAATTGCTGTAAGTCAGAAACATATGTAGGAATCAGAAATGGGTACAGAAGCTTTTTGATATGTAGGACTGATGTTTCTCCAGAAACTTGACTTCTGTAATTCAGTTTTTTGCAAGCAAAAATGGATGCATCCATGACATTCTTCCTGTGGTTTGTCAGCATAAAATTTTCTGCTGGAACTTTTAGTCCTTAAATACATATTGACAGTCTTTGACACTAGTCTTCCCTTGTTTTGATGCACTACTCAGGAATTGTTGGCTGCTCACCACAGCTCCGCAGCCAGCTCCTTAGTTCAGCTCCTGGCTGAGTTGCAACCAAAGCAGAAAGTTCAAGCCTGCAAATCACTGATTAATTACCACTCTCATCTATTTCACTTTTTTCTTCATTCTTTTTTTTTTTTTTCTAATAAAATGCACAACAATGATTTTTGAAATATTTTTTATCATTTCTTTTTTAAAAACTGCAATTGCTCTTTGTGGTAAAAATTATACTTAATAGCTATGCAACATAGTTCCTTTAACTGCTCTGCAGAAAAAGCAACATTTATCCAAATTATAAGACACATGCAAGTGATTCAGGTCACTATGAAACCTCCAAATGCACAGTTATTTTCAGTTGTTCCTACTGAGCTGTCAGTACTTTTTATCCCAAATGGAATACATTTATCCCACTGTGCTCCTGGCAGGACACATACATTCCTGGGATGCTTCATTCCTTTCTTCTTTAAAAGGCAACTGTCATCATTAATAATGAGAAACCCAAGCTCTCCTTGGAGATGGATTTTATTGACCAGGAAGGTACAGTAAAGAATAAAATGATCATCTGTTTTCTTTTCACATATTGTATATGAAAAAAAAAGGAAGTTTCCCCCCTGCAAATAAACCATGTGACTGTCATATTGTTGTCAGAGTGTAATTGGTTGGACTTGGCATGTGGGAACAGCATAAAACAACATTTCATATTTTTGGTAACTTCATGATTCTATTTTTACAGATGCATTATAATACAGTTAATTTAAAATGACAAAAAAAATTTAAAAAGTACCAAAACCAAAGCAACAAAAACAAAATAACCAAAATAAAATAAAACAAGGAAAAAAAACCAAAACAACCAACCAAAATAAAAAACCCACAAAAAAATTCAAAACCAACCAACCAAACCACAAAACAAAACAGAAAAAAAAAACCCAAACAAGTAAGAAAACCCACCTGAAGGGGAAAGCTCTTATTTTGAATTGTGAGAGGGTCCAGGCTTAATAGCAGTAGTTTCTTTGTACTGATGAATATATGAATTTTTATATTCCTGACCTTTATATGTGTTTATCTAATAGAAAAATCAGCACAACTATTTACAGAGGCTAGAAACTAATAAATTTAATGTCTATTTCTAAAATATGTTTGCTTGGATTTAGTGCACATGAATAAGGAAATCAGCACAGTCAGGTCAAAACTAAAGGACCCACTGTTTCCGCTACAAGCATCGTAAACAGAATGATCAGTATTTCGGAGCTTTCGATGAGACAAACTGGAAGCAAGTCCTTGAAAAAATCAATCAGAAAATTAAATTCACCTAAGATTCTACCGGACATAATGGGATTCAGAACTGAAAACTTAGGTAGCTATAACTATCAGATAATGCCTTCAAGGCTAATTATCAGGCAGAACCTGAAGGTGTAGAGAATCTCATATATAATGTCTGTAGTCAAACATGAATATTGTCAGTAACTTTTCATTTATGGACACAGTTAAGAAGAACACATTATGGCAATGTGTTTTACTTATGAGTGTTATATGTGACATTTCAGATAAACATAACTTTGAATTAGGAGAGGCTGTTAATTGTGTTTCACCATTCTTGAATTTAGACTATTTATATTTTATATATAATAGGGCAAAAGCAGATAATTTCATATAATTTTTTCTCATTAAAAAAAATTGCATTCATTTCCCCCTTATGTTTTACCTTACAAATTTGCATTGTGACTGTTAGAATTTCTCTTGTATCACACTTTTTCACACTTAAACATTGGCATCACACATCTATCTTTCTATCTCCTCTACTTTTACCTGTCTTGCACCTCTAGCCTGCAGTATCTCTTATCCTTCTTCACATATCCTCCATTCCCACCAACTGAACTGCTACTGAAGGAAGTGTTCATTTCTATCCTATTTGGATTTTCCTGGAGGGAGAAGAAAAGTATGTGAGGAAATATATTTATTTCTCCTTTCTTTTGTCCCCTGGGAAGAATTACTATAAATTTTTTCTTTGCTTCCATATTAAAATAAGACTTAATAATTGTAACATTCCTGCAGCACAGAGAGGGGACTGTTCCAAACTGCACAGTGACGCCTTCCAATTTTTGCCTGTCATGCTCTTTCTCTCAATTTTCAGTGCTCCACTGCCTGAAATTGGACCCAATGCAGCAAATGATAAAATTCAATGGGAGAAAGACAAAGTCTTTGGATCCCTTCCATATCTCTTCTTAGACCAGTTTTAGGGCAAAAAATTTCAGTCAGCAAATAGGACACCTTTACTGGCCTAGTGCAGGTATAATCCCTTGAATAAAATCAAACATGGCAGAATCTTCCAAAGACCTCTTACATCATCAACCTTTTCTCTGACAGGACTCAGAGGCACTGGAAAATAACTAATGCCTATATTACTATGTTCAAGCAAATGAGCATATGCTAATTAGAAGCCAGTCCTGCTGAATAACAAAAATGCTCTTTAAATATGAGGCATAACTTTGGGTAGGAACACAAAAGGATCTTTTGTTAGAGAATTAATAATAAGGCAGATGGTCCTTTGGCTTACAGAGGTCATTTGACACATAATAGCATTTTCTAAACCTGGCTTCACTGCAAATATAGAAGAAACTGACATATTTTCAGAAGAGCAGCAAGGAAAGTTTTTTTTTCGTCCATGAAATTCTACTTTATTAAATTCTGAGGATTCTTTTCTTCATACTTCATAGCACAGAGAGTATTAGAATATCAAGTCTGATTTCACTGGTAAACCATATACACCAGGCATCTCTGTAACATGAGCTGCAATTCAAACTCTCTTCATGTGAACATTTTAGAAATTAACTGTTGAAATAGAAGGACAAGTGAATTTACAAATCATGTTCTTTCTTGTGCTAGAGTTTTAGAGAACTTTCTGTAAGAAGCACAGCTGCCCTCTCCACTGCAGTCCACTGCATCCATATGAGGACTAGAACTTCACTACCTTTCACTTCATTGCCACCATGGTAACATCTTGGGTTCAACACAGATTTAGAAATTCACATTCTGTATTTAAGACAGTTTCACTGTCATTTCTTACTCTAGTCTTGCGGAAACACATATTTAAAATAAACAAGACTTTTCCGGAACCAGGCAATACATATTGCGCTATTGCTCAAGCATCTGCTGAACAATTTTTTCAGATTTCCTCTTTTCCTCCTATAATAGTATTTAATTTGACAATTAAAAAATTAGATCTCTCTTACTTGAATTTTTATTCCTCAGTCTCTTAATGATTTTCTCCCATGCATCGAAGTTGCACTTATTTCTCCCAGTTGCCAACACAAATACCCTAATAATTCTAATTAAATTTACCAATTGTTTTGACTCTTCAAGTAATGTCAGATAAGAATTTCCCATATACCAAACTTTCTGACATTCCCCACCCATGATTATTTTACTCTCACTTGTGCTCCTTAGTGAACAAGTTTCAGAAATTTTACCATGTTTCACTAGAATAGAACGGCTGGTTAAGAGGGCAGTTACCTGCAATAAGGATCAAAGCTACAAAACCTAAAGGAAATTTCAGCTTTAGGTTACCTAGACAAATACATTTTAAAAATATTGTTTTAGCAGTCAGTGTAAAAGTTTTCGGAGTAACATTTTAAATTAATTAAATTTTAATTTCTACTAACAACTTACTTTAGAGAATTCACTTTCAAAAAGTCTGTCTCTTGGAAAATTTATAATTTTTCAATTAAAATATCGAGGGTGAACAATTTTTCAGAACAGAAAAAATGGACATCACAAAAAAATTCAGGAGAAAGATACGTTGAAATTAAAAGAGTGATAAAAAAATCATAATCACATCCAACAAAAAAAGCCAGTCTTCTACCCTCATAACATGCCTTCAAAGTTGATCAGTATTTATTACTTCAGAGGAAAGTTGATTTAATATAATGTGTATATTTTCAATTTGAAAATTTTACTGTAATGTCCAAAAAGGAATACTTTATTATGTTACAAAGATCAAAGACAGCTCTAAAGTTAGTCATCTGTCCTTAAGTTAAGAATTTTTAACAGAGTATGACACAAAGCCCCTTTATTTGAGTACAAGGCCCATTTTTCTTATTTTAGGTAGTAGAACTCAGTTTCTAACCAGCATCTCTTGAAAGATTATTTTGATCTTCCTTTTTTCCCCTTAAATTTTATTTTCTGTAACTGTTGATGTAACACATAACATAATTTTAGACAACATCTCACACTTGGAAGTGTTTGTACTGTGGGCAGAACCAACACCTGTCACTTCCCATTAGCTGTCACTTCATTGTCTATTTTCCCCATATTTTGCTGTACTTTTCACTGGAAACATCTGTAAATAGAAAAATTTCTTATTGCCTCTCTGAGGTCAAAAACCTATAAAGCTAAACTTTTGGGGAAAAAAAACTAATCATATTGTTTGGATTTACCAACTCTTGGGTTTTACTTTTTAAAAAATGGAAGCCATCAACAACAAAAAAACAGAAAACAAAAAAAATAATATAAAAGCAAAGCCTACATTTTGAATACAGTGATGAGTAGCTTGTCAATTCTCTCAAAATACTGTTGATATCCAAGGCTTAGGAGAGTTAAAAGTAAATCATTATACACATATTACAAAAACAACCAAATAATGAAAAAAAAAAAAAAACCAGAAAAAATGTAGAAAGGTTATTTTGTTATAGAAAGCACAATTCCCATGTTTCAAAGGATGTGGCAGAAAAGGTATTTCTCACACAAGCCTCTTGTATTTCTGGCACTATCAAGGATATCAAGGAGATAATATCTCTGCAGGTAAATCAATGATCTAATACACTACAGTAACTTTTGCATCTATAGCAGATTTTTGCATGTCTAAGCCAAGAGGTAACAAAAGGACAGTACATAAACCACAAAAAAGTACAGAAAAATTATCAGCCATATTAGGAAAAAATTGCCATAGAATGGAAAAAACCCAATGCTTGTAGCATTTATCAAGGAGAGCTAAAGCTAGGAGAGGCTGGATGAACCGAGAGAAGAAAATCTGACAGCTCACTATTAAGTCAACAGATTAATAAAAGCAGACTGTATTTTATTAAAACTTTTCTGTTTATCAATAAACTTTAAATGTGACTCTTGCCATTACAATGAGAACAGTCAGCCTAAAATTATGACCACAGATTGATGGATTGAAGGTGGATTAATTTTAGGGTTATAAGGAAAGCATAAAATGACTACCCCTCTTTATGTTATTAACCCCTTGAAGAACTGATAGACCTACTGCAGTAAAATTAAAAATCAGATGAGAAGAAGATTTTTTTTTGAATGGTCAAAATATGTATGGTTGCAGAAAATACATTTCAATGCTTTTTTCTTCCAGATTAACTCATTCACTAGTATTTATCACAAATATCTATGAACCACAATGTGGCAATGTGGTTTTGAGTAATATTTCTCTAAGTTGCTGTTGTATTTTATTCAAAGCTGTTTATAATTGTTTGATTGTCTGTACCCCAAATAAAAGCCTTGCAAAATTAATATAAATTGAATAACCTCTAGGCTTGTTCCACATGTGATTTTGCAGACACAGGTATGGATGAAGTTCTAGCTAAAGAGGATACAAAAAAAAATGGGGGAAGGAAGGAAAATAAAACATATCTTTAAAAGTCTCTATATAAATGGAGAATGGTTGCAGCCTCTGGTAGAAAATCTGCAGCCAGGTAACCTTTTTGATCATAAGATACTATATTCATTGTGACCACTTGAGACAATGTGACACACCTATTGACAAAAGCAGTTTGCGTATCCAGTGATCCACTGCTAGAAACATACCAAACTAACTCTGTTTACCCTAAGAAGTCATAACAGTTTGATAGCCGCATGTCATAGCAGTTTGATACCCATGAAAAGAGATATACACTCACATTCTTTATTATATGTGATATAAAAACACATTTTTAAAACAGAAAAAAGATTAAATTTAACCTTTTCCTCTGGTAAAACCAACATAGTGTTCTATCTTGGTACATTTTTAGGGATTTGCTACTAGGTAATTTCATAATATTCTTCAGAAATCATAATATTTGCATATGTTTGGCCAATGGCTTACTTTGAATTTGTAACATCCATGAATTGAAATGACCCAGAAAGCTATTTAAATTAGATATGGTAATGAGATGTAGTATTTACTAGAACAAACATGCTTTGCACATTTTCAGCAACGACATGGCCAAAAAGAGAAATGTATGTGTATACACAGGGTTTTATATTCATACAGCATTATGTTGTCAAGCTAGAATTCAAAAGAATAAAAAATGAAAGTATTAATATGTACCAAGTGTACCAAGTAATACCACATCTGAGATTTTTAAACATTTTCCTCTTACAATGTAAAAATGTACATATACAGTGCAGGTAGTTCTGATTTTCACTGAAAAGAGTTACTCAATTTTCATGACTTAACTGAAATCTTCTTTTTGCACATTTTCTCTCTTTCAGAGATACTGTAACTCTGCCCTAAATTATTTCCTAGTCTCATCTGACTGTTATGAGGTATTATTTTCTGTCTTCAGTGAATATCTGCAGTGAAGGGATGGACACTGTTTAGGAGGCACAAACTAGGAAGGCACAGTGGTGGAGTTATTCTCTGTGTGAGGCAGCACTTGGTAAGTGGCAATCTCTGTTCTGGAGTGGATTATGAGCAGGATAAAAGGGCAGACTGGTTGAAGGTGACTCCTGTCATGATTCTGTCACGCTTCCTTGAGGAGGAGGAAGTGGACAAAGTTATCTACAAGCTGCTTGAAGCCATCTCAAAGTCACAGGCACTAGTTCTTTTAGGGGACTTTAATTACCCAGACTTCTGGAGAGGCAATGCAGGAAAACACAAACAGTCCAGGAAGTTCCTGGAAATCCTGGGTTACATCTTCCTGCTGAAGGTAGTAGAGGATCCCACAGAAAATTATGTGCTGCTCAACCTCCTACAGAAAAATAGGGAAGGCCTCGGTGGAGATATGAAGGTTGGGAATATGAAGGTTGGGAGCAGCTTGGCTGTAGCTTCTGTGACTGTTGAGTTTAGTTTTATGTGATTACAAAGCAGGACAGAAATTAAGATTGTAATAGGTATCTTCTTGAAAGAATCTCATCGAAACAGGCCCTACAGAAAAGGACAGTCCAATGGTGGTCCAAGAAAGCTAGCTTATATACATGGATCACTTCCTTCAGGCTCAAAACTAATGTATCCTAATGAGCCAAATATTGGGAAAAGCAGGCAAGAGAACTGCATGGATTAATAAGGAACAGTCGGACATAAGAATGAAAGAGATGGTAGAAGGAAATGGAGTCAGGCCTTTGCATGACTTGAAGAAAGATGTTGTCACATTAAGTAGAAAGAATTCCAGGCTATCTGGAATTCAATCTGGTTATAGATGCCCACAAGAACAAGATGGGCCTCTTAAATACATTAATTACAAAAGCAAAAAAAGGATAATAGGAGCCCTTTAACACATATAGAGGGGACTGTGCTAACTGAAGATGCAGAAAGGCAGAGTTACAGAACACCCCTTTGCACCAGCCTTCTGACAAGACTGACAAGACTTTCCTTCAACTAGGTTCCAAAAATTAAAGATGACACGGATATATTATTCAGTTCTGATAATATAATATTATTTTTGCGATAGCTTCAGACACCCTCAAACTGACTGAATGATCTTTCAAATAAGTTTCAAATAAGATACTTTATAGTATCCCTGATGACACCATGCTTAGCCTTATATTGTTTTGGGTTTTTTTGTGAGAAATAAATACAAGGGTTGTGTAAATTACAAATGCATATGCAGTTTCTAAAAGCAGTTGGGATTTTGTTACTGTCATAAGAAGTACAGATTAGAAATAATTTGACAAACTTCAGTAAGTAAATGACCATTGTTGGTAACTGGATAAACAGAGAGAAAAAATAAATGAAATAGCAAAAAGAATCAATGCTTCAAAGCAAAGCTTCAAAGAGGCTACATGAAAACTTAGAATGAGGGAATAAATGAAAAGGATTGAGAATGCTGTGATGAAAATGAATGAAAAACAAAACATAAGGTGAAATGATAAATAGTAAATGATTTTGCAAACATATAAAAATTAAGAAGTGGGCAAGGGAGGCTGTGGATTTTTTGTGGAAAGGTGAAAAAATAAAACATCAGAAAATGTAAAGATTGCTGGAAAATGTAATTCTAGAATGAGAGAAAGATTTTCAAGGTGAAATGAAAAACAACTAAAAATGGAGCTAAAGAGTGTACCAGAAAAAAAAAAAAAAAACAAAATATGAAATCAAGAAAGGTATTGTATTATATTATACATTAGGAATAGAATAGAATAGAATAGAATAGAATAGAATAGAATAGAATAGAATAGAATAGAATAGAATAGAATAGAATA
>QUSF01000064.1:1651526-1665325 GCA_003676055.1 Chloebia gouldiae | reverse complement strand
TAGAATAGAATAGAATAGAATAGAATAGAATAGAATAGAATAGAATATTTGGTAAAACAGAAAATGCAGCCTGTCTCAGTAACCATGAGACAAATCATCCCAAAAATTCAAAGCAAAGACCAGGTGGGAAAAAAGGTCTCCTCAAACCAGACAAGACAGGAATTCCTGACCTTGTGTTTATTTACTCCTATAAAAGTAACATTCTACTCCATAGGTATGAATGGATCAGCAGTGTTTTAAATTAACACATGTAATCATATTAAAGATGATTTCAAGGACATAAAGCAAAAAAAAAAAATTAGAAGATTTAATTTGATTAGTTTAACCTGGAGCAACTATAACCATCTGCTAATCTATTTTGATTTATTTAGAGTCTGAATTCCTTCCTGGTATTTTAAGGATCTGCATTGTCCCTCTGATTTCCTGCATTCTTGAGAATTAATGTCACACCTTCATATTTAAAAATGAAAATAAAAATAATAGAAATAATGAAAAAATATTCCCTATTGTTTCTAACCTCACATAAAGCCTACTGCATGATGCAGATTTCTAAATTGATTAGAGTTGACAAGAAATACCAACCAAGAATTGTTTCAGAGAGCTAATCTATGATTAGCTGAAGGAGTCTTGCAAATTTTTTTCTACCAATTGCGCTATAGATTCTCTCTCTCAGATGTATTCAAACCTTCATAAATTTCCTTTACCTAAGACACCTTAGCTCTTCTGATGCCACTAATCAAATCTGCATTATTACTGAGACCTTCTATTTGGGAGTCCTTAGTTTTGGCCCTCATAAGAGCCTTAGTGAAAAGTATTTTCAGAAATAAGGTTTGTTCTGTCACTGGAAGATTCAACAGTGATGCACCCAGCTGTGTCTTCTGTAGTTTTTGTTGAGGATTAAACCTACCTCTTAATTTAAAAGACTTATTTCAAGGCCACCACATTATTGATTTTACCTGCATTTATACTTAGGATTGTTGTAGTTAAAAAAACCCACAACTACAGTAAACCACAATAGGGACAAACATTTTGCATTTTGGCAGCCAAAATTTTTGAAGCCAGGTTCCTTAGTTCCTTATTAGTCAACATATTCTTCTGGGTAATAAACAAAGAGAGGTGTATAGAAGAAATTAATGTTGAATTATTTATTATGTAATTTATGATTATAGAAGAGGCATCAATTCTGCAATTCTTCCAAGAGTATTTTGAATTCTTTTGAGAGGCATATTCTTCCTTCCACTAACAGGAGAGTAATCATAGGAAGTATTCATCTTCTAAAGATGTCATAGATTTTTAGCCCTATTATATGAAAAGATACAAGTTTTATAACAGTGCATGTTTATATTTTGACTTCAAGCATAGAAAACTTCCACAAACCTGTAAATGACTGTCTTACACTCACTGACATCAGCTATAGTCCCATGTAAAATATGTGCAGGTATTTAGTATTCTTCTCTTAAAGCAATTGCATCTGGATGTAAAAGCTGCATTATTACTGTCCATTGCATGGACTACCAGCAGTCTGAGCAGATTACAAGTATTTTTAATTTTATGGTATTACTTTTCAAAACTTTAAGTATCTCACCTCATGGAATAATACAAGAGATTGAGATTGACCAATTGATCGATTGATCAGTCTATCTATCTACCTGCCTATCTATCAAGTTAGAGTTACAGTACTTGAGCTAAATGTCCCCACCTCATTTTAAAAGTAAGATGGTTGACATTTTCAGAAAATTCAAATCAAGTTTGGAGTAAATTTTTCAAATATTTTTACTTTTCCTTAAACATTTCATTTCCAACTTTCAAATAAGTGGAAAAGGTTGAAGATTATAACAAAAAGAAAGACAGAAAGAAATATCTTTGCTATTCAACAGTTCAAGCAATCTCGTAATGCAATTATTTAATTAATAAAATCAATAAATTAGTTTGATTAGGAAGTGTAACAGTCCTCTGTATGTGTCCACTACTTTAGAGAGGTTCATTTTTAAAAGCTAGGAAGACAGTACATGAGCAGTAACCCAGTACATTATCCCATCCCCAAAGTTATGTAGTGATAGATCTGTTCAATCAGACAGCAGCTGAAAAATTAAGAATTTTCAGAAGAAAATGGGACCTCTCACAAGGTGCATCTGATTTCACATCAATCAAGGAATTTTTTTAGAAAAACCTAAATTGTATGATTTATTTGGCATGTTGGGATATAAATAGCTGAGGCTGAAGAAGATTTTCAAAGTACTAGTACAACACATTGTTTCTAAATTATGGTCTCCTAGAGGAACCGACTCAGTTAACTACTCATATTGTGGAAAAAACACATTTTAATTAATTATCTCAGTGCTGAAGATATGTCCTGTAGGAGCACAGACTTTCCTTTTGAGACTATAATGTATTAAGTGAATTTCAATTTAGAATATAAAAGGTTTATTTTTCTTAAAAAGAAATCCTTTCATTTCAGATCTTATTAATATAATTAAAATTAGACTGTTGTGTCACACCATACTTTCTTTTGTTGTTGTTGTTGTTCTTGTTGTTGTTGTTAAAATTGAATTTTAACCTAAATCAGACCAGGATTTTAAATCACATTAATTCAGGTCCAATAATTGTTTGCAATGACAAAGAAATTCCACAGTATTCCATAGTGCCACTGTATGTAAGGAGGTGTAACAATTTAGTTCCCTACTTTTTGGAAGGCTATAACACCCCTAGGAGGTTGTTTGTTGGGGTTTTTTTAATGTCTTATGATTGGGAAAGCCCAGTGTGAATGTCTTTCTCTCAATATCCATATATATTTTACATGTCTTTACCCATGTTTTAATCTGGGATGATGAGTTGAAAACTCAGGTGTTTGAAAGGCAAGAGATGGAACATTTTTGTTGCAGAGACAGTCAGCAGTGTGACAAACACAGAGCCCTCAAGGCTCATGGGCTCAAGAGCATTCATACTTCGCAGTCCTCTTCTAGAGTTCATCATGTTTAAAAGAACAAAGAATTCAAGAAAATTTGTATGTCAGGGTGTTTTCACTGAGCTGTAAATTCACCTCTTCTTATAACACTGACTTTCACTATAGTTTTCTGCCATTGTGTTTCCCATGAAAATATCTTTCTCTTCTCTTCTCTTCTCTTCTCTTCTCTTCTCTTCTCTTCTCTTCTCTTCTTCCAAGAGTCATATAACACTTCAGTCTTTATGTTTATAGTAACATATTGTACTTTATTTAAGTATTTTAGCAAGGAGCTGGAATGCTCACAAATGCTACAGTTGAATCTGTGATTTTTACACTGGTCCTGTCATGAGACATTTCTTGCTGCACACTTTGGTGGAATTACTCAAAGAATCAGCTTGAAAGAGCAATGATGTGCCCTAGGAACTAAACTAGAGGGTTGCAATTATATCTGAGAGGAGTAGAAATTATAGATTTGCTCAGTGAAATGCAGATAGTCAAAGACATTGTCTTCTAATGTTTCTAAGATTTTCCCTAGCAGACTCTTAGTAAAGATAGAATAGGAAGATGCCCTGGGAAATGTTTAGCAGCTTTTGCATTTAAATTATTCTGAGCTTAATGTAATAGTTTTTATCCTTTATTTTTCATTTTCTATGTGAATAGATGCCAAAATACAGATGTAATTTAGGAAGCCAGGACCAGAAAACCTTGTCTCAGTTCATTCTTAGGCTTCTCTGAGTTGCTGCTCATCTCTGCTTGCCCTTAAATTTCTCAGTTTTCTGGGACAAAGCAAAGGTAAACATCAACAATATGTGCAATGATTTCTATGCCTGACTTGTGCTATGGCCTTTAAGATAGTAACACTTCAAAATTATCAATTCCAGCTGGTATGATTTCTCAGTTTCTGATTTTAATAGTGAATTTAAAGCCTGTCACATATATATGCTGGTGTTTCTATTCTGCTGTTGAATGAATCTAGAGTTGCTAATGAAAAAATAATTACTATTTAATTAAAATCAAATCACAGTGTTCAGGAAGGAACTATGATAGGTCGTAAGAAATGTTTCTACAAGAAAACTCAACCTTCATTTTTCCAGCTTAAAAGACAGAACTATTTAACATGAAGGTTCTTTTTCTAAAAGCTTTCTATAATATTGCATAACCAGATACATGCTAAATTGATTTACTCCAAATTCTCATAGAAAGCATGAAATACAGAGCTTGAAGGAATCAAAAAAACTATATACTTCTCTTCTGAGAAAGAATTAGACATGACTAAAATAATCTCCCACAATCAGTTCTGTCATCTGAGTAATTCTCACTTTAAGAATACCTCATATTTGATTTTTCTTTCTGGCTTTAAAAACAAATAAATAAGTGAAGAGAGGTAGAAACCATAGGAAGAAAAATATTTTCCAATTTAAAATAGAGAATGGAGAGAAGATAATAGATACTTGATGTGAATATTTCCTGCCTATTTTCCTTTCCTTAAAAAAAAAAACCAGACTGTGTGAAATCCAAATTACCTACATAAGGAGAATCCTCTAGAGAATCAATCAGCTATAAAAATCTTAGGAACTTGAAAGAAATGCAGCTAGAATAGCATAAATGGCTTACATAGCAAATGTGTCATTTTCTCTTAAAACTGTCCACATATAGTTATTAGTTCTTTATATTCAGAAAATCAAATATAGGAGAATCCATTTTTAAAATCTTATTTATGGAAGAGAGGTGAATATTTAAAGGAGAATAACTACAGGATCATAAATCAAAATTATTTAAAAAATTTTGTGAAGGAGTATTTGGCTAAAAAAGGTATACTTTTAGAAGAAAAAAATAATCAGGGTATTACTTAAAATGTGGCTACTATTCTTTAACAGTGATGAAACAGAAGGAAAAAAAAGCATAAATATAGGCTTTGCTTTGGAAGATTGCAATGTAAATTAAGCTATATATAGTGACAATATAGAGAGGAGAAAAGAGGGAAGAAATCTATCAATCTGCTGAGACATAGGATGTTTGTGTATATATATGTACAGAGATATATATACTCATCTTCATATACACATGTGCATCAAACAAAAACATACAGATTACATAAAGACTGAAAAAGAATCCACCTACTTTAAAAGAGAGTAGAACATGCAGTAGACAATACCAAAATTCAGTTGGGGTAATTTCAAGCAAGAATTTACTTTGTTAAATGCATCTTTAAAGAAGCTCTGTCTTAAGTATTATGTTTGTTAGAACTACTGAAAGTTGTGTAGAAGAGATGCATACAGACTTTCTTTGTAATCCAGAATTTTTTACTTGCTCTTGCTTCTTTTTTCTCGGCCATTCAGTAGATTCTTGGTGTGAAACACTGAAGTCCAAGGCACCACAGCCTTCATCTATCCCTACTCTTTACCTACTAATCCCCCATGGTCCCTGAAGGAAAGAGCAGCTTTCCAGCTCCTTTAGCTGACTGCTGGCAACATCACCACAACTGGCCACAATCACAAGTGCAAGGGCAATTCCAGATCCTGGCCACATCAGAGAGGAACTGGGCTCTACAGATGTTCCTGATACTCACCAGTCCCCACGTGGAAATGCACATCCTAGTTTTCCTTGCTGAAAATAAAGCGTGTTTCAAATTAAAGATCAGTGAATTAGGTTAGCACAATGAGGAAAACAGTAATAAATTATAAGTAATGTCAGAGTTGTCCAAGTCACTGGCTAATTACTGAACATTCTGCTCTTTTGAGCTCCACTTTTAATAAAGTTACAGTGGTTTAGTACCTCACTGCAGACAAAACTAATTACAAAAGACAATTTCATGCATGGACATCACTGATGTTATGCTCTCCGCACAGAATTTAAATGGGATCTGCCATTTTTCTCAGCCTTCTCAAATGCAGGGTAATAAATGAACAAAAGTATTTGGCTCCACTTTAAAATAATTTTGTTATTTTGTGGTTTTCTTCAAGGGGAATACAGAGAGGTAATCACAGAATGACTAACCAGGTAATTTAGAACTATGGTGATGCTTAACTATTGGAGTACAAAATTATTAGGAAGGAATACAATTCCCTAAAAAGGTAAACAAAGAAGTAACACATTTTATTTTAGTAAAACAACATTAAAGAAATACAATGCAAATTTTTACATTTCAGTGAGAACATCTTCTGTGACTCAGATGTTGCTAAGAATAAAATCTTTCCACAAATGTGCTTAATCAAGTAACCAAAACATAAAACACTGTAATAATCATAATGGGAGGATTAGCAGCCATAACAATGAAAACACCATTTTTCTTTCTGCCTCCTTCTTAAAAAAAAAGTGTTATATACCATCATCTTTATTTCCATTATCCAGATGTAGTATTGCTGGAGGGAGAAGCTGAAGGGCAAAGAATACATACATAGGTATTCTAACCTTTACCAGAAATTAGAATTTGTATCAGAGGGTTGGGTTGGTTTGTTGCATGCACAAAAACCTGATCTTAAATTAAGATATATCAACACCAATAAAGAACTGAGCAACATAGTTTTGCTTCTACCCCATTTATCCCTGATAAATAAAAAGTCTTCCATTATATACTGACCGTGTATGTATGTACTGTACAGTGTGTAGCTGTAAATGATGGTGAATATAGTGTTCTGTTTCTTTGATGCTGAAAGAATATATGCATGCCATTAATTTCCATTTAAACAATCAGCATCACATTCAAAGATTGGAACAGACATAATTATTTAAATCGACAACTCACAGGGAAGAATCATAATCACAACAAAAATGGCCACCAGAATTTGTTGAAAAACAGTCAGGAATCCAAAGCATAAGTAAAATAATATCCCACTTATACTTTGCAACACCTTGAAGCCTTAGCATATCCATAGGCTCAAATGATAACCCTAATTTAGAATAATTTTTAAAAGAGGCTGAACCAAACATGAGAACAAAGATGCCACCTTGCATAATGTCCCATCAGTGGTGACTTTCCCTGTGAATCAACACTACTTATGTGGTCTATATCTCCAAACATCATCTCAAACTCTTACCAGATATCTGCCAGTAGATGATACAATAAAGAAAATGGGTTGACATCCTTAGATTTGCATTCTTACAGATGCATTAAAGAAACTGAGTAATGTGTTCACCACCAGCTTTCACTTCTGTACAAGTGGGGCTCTGGCTCAGAGAGCACATTTAGGGTAATTTAATTTTGAGTAAGTAAATGTTGCACCTACTACTCAAGCAGAAATTGCCAAACAGTTGACCTTGCTGCTAAAATAATATGGTAATGAAAATTAAAGAAATTACCTGAAGCTACTCCTAAATTCTAGACTGAGCAACTCACAGTAAATCCTTGAACACTTCATCCTCATACAGCTGTGTTGTGCAGAAAACAGACAAACTCTAAGACAGTACCAAAAGAACATTTGGTTCCATTCACCACTTAAGGCTTTTGCCTATAACATTTGACTTACATACAGCAGCCTTGAATTTGGATATCATTTACATGCTGGACATATTTTGTTGATCTTGAACTTATTCAGTTGCAACAGGAAGGGCAACATGATGCAATGTTGTGATGTCAGGCCTTATTAAGGCTGTTGGGAGTAGTAGCAAAATAGTATTTGAATGAACCAGTTCTCCTGTACTGTGAAAGGGTAAAAGGCATTCTTGCCTGCATGAACCAAGAACTGAATGGACACTAGATATTAAATAATTATTCATTACCTTCAAAGCGATCCTGCCACACCTGTTTTGGGTTTGACTTGTTTACATTTTCATTGCCTCAGATAAGCTTGATTTTGTATTTATCGGAATTTAGTTCCCAGAGAATCAAACAAAGGATAAGGTTTTATGATGCTAAAATAAACAAGCAGAAAAATGTCCAATTCACTCAAATCAGCCTTTTAATAGTAAAGCAATGAACTCTAAATGAGATTAAACCCACAAACCTGTCTGTTTCCCTAGGGTGGCTAAAAGCTTCCTGTTCTCAAATAGTAATGAAAGGTGAGTTCTCTAAAAGAGCCAATCATTCATGGAGACATATAAACCCATAAATATTCAGGGTACTCAAGTACTGCTATCAGCAGATTCTTTCAAGCTATACTTGAACAGGATGATACTTGAGCAGGATGATACATGTGAAGAGCTAAGGGTTGTAGCACTGTGAAGATGCCAACCCTCTTAAGACTGGAGTATGTAAGAAGTGAAATGCTCAAAACGTTTCAGGTGTATACAGGAACCAGTACAGTGCTCTCAGAGGATGAGAAGCTAGCAAAGTAATTTCATACTTTGTTTTTTTTGTACCTCTAAGGGTCATAACCAGATAAGGAAATTAATAGATCAATGTATAGTGATGTTGACAGTACCCACATTGCATACGTGACTGCCTAGACTAACTTATTGGAGAAAGAGATACTTGAAGGTTATTGATCTATCTGTACACACTATCAAATCTTGTGCCCAGTTCTGGGCTCCTCAGTTCAAGAAAGACATTGAGGTGCTAGCGAGTGTCCAGAGAAGGGCAGTGAAGCTGGGAAAGGGCAACAGAAGCTGATAAGAAGCCACTGAAGAAGCTGGGGATATTAGCCTGCAGAAAAGGAGGTTCGATGGTGACCTTACAACTTTCTACAAGCACCTGAATGGAGGCTGTAGTCAGGTAGGGGTCAGACTCTTGTTACTCTCAGGTAACAAGAGGAACAGGAAATGGCCTCAATATGCATCAGGAGATGCTCAGGTTAAACATTAGGAGGTATTTCTTTCCGGAAAAGATTGTCAAGTGCTGGAATAGGCTGTCCCAGAAGGTGATGGAGACACCATCCCCTGGGGTTGTTCAGGAAGTGACTGTGTGTGACATTTAGCATCATGGTGTACTTGACAAGGTGCTGATGTCAAAGTTTGGACTTGATGATCTTGGAGGTTTTTTCTAATTAAATAATTCTATGATTCTATGATTTATTTCCTACTTACCATTTTTCACAAACTTAATGCCATGCTCCTACAACTGCTTTCTCTGAGTTCTAGACTACTGGTAGGCAGATAGTATTGATACTTCCTGACATGGCATCTTTTGATTATACCTACTAGAAAACCTTGTTTTCAGACAAGATCAGATTTAACCTGAAAATAACAGAAGATGAAGTAGTCAAGGTTGCAACACCCAAAATATAATTTCATATGTGTCTCTGAAAAAAGCAAGTCTTCATTTACATAATGTGAAAAAAATAAAAGAGAAAACTATGTATGTTTTTATTGCACATAGGTTATTTAACTGTGACTCTGACCACTACCTGATGGCTACAATAAGAACAGAAGGAAAATCCAGCTGCAGAAACATTTTAAATTTTATTTTCATTTCAGAGATCAGATCATCAAATCTTCTGCCAACAATATCTGGTAGAGTTTCAGAAGTGTGTGCAAGGTTTTAGATAGACAAGTTCCTTTATTTGTTGTGAAAGGAGCTCTGTATATAAATTTCTATGCACGAGGCAGAAAATAGATCCCTTCTTTTCACAAACCACATCACTTCTAACAGAAGTCACTGCCCCAAATATTCATGTACTCTGCAAATCTATCTCAATCAGTTAGTCATCTATACCTAACACCTGACTATATGGCTTTTCAAATGTTAATTTTATTTAATCCCCTATATGTAAAAAGTTGTCTTGAAGGTCAGTAAAGGATTAATAAATGAAAACACAAGAAGGCTGAAAGAGCTTGTGTTCAGAGACAGGTGAAGTATTACAATGAGTTTTCTCAAAGAGTGTACCATTGAACTCAAATGTGAAGTGTTGTGGTGTGTTTTTTCTTTAGATTGATGTCTGTTCGGTGTCTGTTCATTTCCCTCCTCCCTGGTCCCCTCCCCTCCCCAATTGCCAGTCTTCCCGAGCTCTTTTCTGGCTCCTTCCTCTCTGGGTTGTCCGTCCTCCCTTTCCCTACCTCTTTCCCTGGAGCACTCCCTGTCATTCCTTCCAGCCCCACCACCCTGCTCCCAGAGCATTCCCTGTCCATTTAGTGAGACTCAACACCCTATTGGTTACTCTGTGTTATTCCACTCCCCTGTTTCCCCTGATATGTTTGTGATATGTTAGTCCCACCTCAGGCTCCTTCCCAGCTCTGCCCTCGTTGGTTGTTGTTCCTGCACCCCTCCTCTTGAGTTCAGGTATAAAACCTTTGTCCGCCATCCCTGAGGGTCTTGGGGCTCACTGAATAAACCCACCTCATTACACCCGAAGTCCCGTGTCACCTCGATCTGTCCCCGCACCTACAACTGGGGCAGCAGAGCTCGCAGGGGGATGGCCGCACCATCTCTTTTCCCTCCCACTGCCCAGCACGCCACCACTCAGGGGTGTCGTGCAAGAGGAGCGAGCCGCGATACAACAGTGAAGATTTTAGCCATCTTTAAACATAAGAATTCATTCAGAATACAAATTAAGATGTCCTTGCAGAACAGTTCCCCCAGTCCTTCCATTAGATATACCAGAGAACACGGCAAATGATCTTCTAACTGAATCAGTGGCAATTAGAGTTGACATTTTCCATTTTCTTAAAGCTATAATGCACGCAGTAAAATACTATATGGACAGAAACAAACAAACAAATTAAAATAAGCATGTTTCCTTCATGTATTTGTTATAGAAGAAAAAAAAAATATATAAGACGCTGGCTATGTGACCATCTTTGGAAAACTTACTGAAAATTTTATAAGAATTTTTTATTTTTACTAATACCTAGCATGGCAAATATTATCAATTGGCAAACTTATTTGAAAGAGAAAAGAGTTCTAACAATAGTTACCTGTTTCTTCTGTAGCAAACATCTCATCTTCATTGCTTGCCCTTAAGCACTTATTAAATGGTTCCCTCTGACCTTAAACATAATTTTCTCTCACTCTCCTGAAGAGGAATATTTGTCAATCACAACAGAAGAAAACCATTCATTAAGTGTTCTACTTCTCTAAAGGCTAGAAAACATGTAAATTCTTCTTTAGTCTCTGCTGTAATTCTTGCCATTTTGATTAATTATTTAAATGTGCCCACTTTTCCTTCTCCCAGCTAACCCATATACCATATTACAACCCTCATCAGAGCTGGCCTACATAAAACCAAAAAAAAAAAAAACAAACCTATTTTTTTCATCCGTTATCTAAAAGATTTTCCTTAGCCCTAAGAAAAGAAGCACAACCTTTTTTCAAAGAAGAAATGCAGTGACTCATTTCAGCCACCTCTGCAGTGTGGTTGAGACAGAACAAGGTGTTTATGCCAAGATACCCTCCTTATATATGAATAATATATTTACATGGCAAACATCCACCTTACATCTTGTCTTAACCTCCAAAAACTGCAAGAACTGTTTACTGGAACCTTAATCAAAATTGGCTTTAGCAATATTTTTGATCAATTTCTTTATCATTCTTGGACACATTTTAAAATTCAGTTTTTGAAAGATTCCTGGTCCATTCTAGCATGTCCTTCATCCACGTCTCTTTTTTGGTCCTCTTTGGTCCATTTTTTAACTGTAAATGTTGGAGCGTTGCTCTCCCTTTACAAACCCCTTTACCAAACACTCCTATTTTTTTCCACTCATTTTAAATTTTAAAAGGGAATAGATTTCCTCTATTCATTCATCCTTACTTATTTTGTTAAAAAGTGGAAGAACATAAATGTATTTATTGTTTAACTCTTGTCAAAGAGTTTAATCCTGGAAAATATACACACACACAAGCACGGCTTTCTGTAAGCCATAAGAAAGTTAGGGGATTTTTTACTATTGTGAATACAATTTTAAAAATCCAGAAATACTTCTGACTCAAGTAATTTTCAAGGTGAACAATAAGTCTGAAAATGAAGCAAAGGACTTGGAAGAGTGCTATAGATTTCCCTCCCTGCACATGTCCAACAAAATAACAGTTCAAAAGAGTTCATTGTTAAATACTTGGTTTTGTTTCTAAAATGAAGGAGTATTACCTCCAGTTACAACTAGGTACAAAAACTGAAATCACACTGACTCTGTATGACCTTTTCATTTAAAAGGTAAAAGTAAATCCAGGAATATTTTTGGAAAAGAGACATTCTTTTTACTGAAAAAAATTATATATTTGGAGGTTGTTATAGTTATGTTTCATAGAAGTCATTAAAAACTCTGAAGCCACTACAAGTGCAGAAGAACATCTTATCAAAACAATATATATGAAGAGAAAAATGTATGTAATGATCTTATTATTTCCAATCAGAACAGGGAATTTCATGCAATTTTACAGAGGTATGTTTTGTAACTTACCTCTACTTTTTTTTGAAAGTGTAGTCCGTATTTAAAATATTTAAATACTTTCCATTATTGACTTTATATTGTATTTATGTATATTTATATTATATTATAACTTTCCAGATTTCAAATGAAAATGAAATAAATGTCATGCAATTTTTACTTCAGAAAGGATTACTGTTTTCTAGGAAATAGTAGTTTTTTGACAAGCATTAAAGTGTTGAGATTCCCACATTCAGAGGTTATATTCCTAAAAGTACAAGCAAAATCTGTTCTATAAGAGGGTTAATTTTAAATCCTACCTTTTTTTTTGAAACATTGTCTCCCTCATTAGAAAGATATAAAATTGAATGACAGATATAATCTAACCTTAGACCAAACTATAAACAGAAAAAGCTCATCAGTATAAGGAAATCTTGTCCTCTTTGGTCATTATTCTAAATTTCATTAATCAGATTTGAATCTGCAGTTTTGTTTGTCTGTGTCTGGATGGTAAAAAAATCAGCAATAACGATGACACTAAGCAGATTTTTGAGCTGAGAACTACGGAGTCATTATATGGAATCACCCTAATAAGGATGTCTTTAATTCCTGTTTTCTGCAGGAAACTAAGAATGATATAGTTATAATCATACTAAAAATATGGTATGTATAAATGGATACTGGTTCTTCTAGCAAATACTGGTAAAGCAAAATCTCAGAGTGTAGGAAGTTTTATGTTTTCATTTTTCCAACAGACACAGTTTAAAAAGTATGCAGCAACCCAGTAAACTGATGTAAAAAGCATTTATCTTAACATATTTTGTAATTTTGAGACTGCCATAGCATCCTTACATAATTTTGTTTTTTAATACTCTGTAGTTACAGTGCAATGTCAATATTAGGATATGTGTCCATATGCTGTAACTGTAACAAATAATGCACTCAACCCTCATATTTTGCAGAATGCATTTTTATTAATTAATGTATTTTATGCAAAATACATAAAAGAGTTAATGCTATTTTGCACAAATTCAACTACTTAAAATTCAATGAATAAAATTAATTTCATTCAAGGTGAGTAAACACACCACATAATATTGTCAGACACACTGTTAACAATGTGCAAAATGGTAAGGAGTTGAGAAAGACTAACGTCCTGACATCATCTATTTTGTAACAATGATATAAGGACAATAATGGTTTTGCACTGTAAAGTGCTGTAAAACAGCCACTGAATATAACAGAAATTCTTTATCAAAGGAGTAATTAAACAGAGATGGTAATGGCTAAGTTAGCTCGAAGTGCATTTCTACGCTACAAGAGATTGCAAAAAATAACATTGAAGCATTTTTATGCTTACTGATTTCCAGATTTAGCTTGCCTCTCTGAATTACCTTGTAAAGTTTTTTTCCTGCTATTGCATTCTCCTTCTACCAGTTCGTAACATGCAAAAAATTAACCAGAAAATTTTGTTAGCTTTTTTGGCTTTGGTTTTGTTTTTTTGGGTTGGATTTCTGGGGGTGTTTTTTGGTTTGCTGTTTGTTTGCTTGGCTTGGTTTGGTTTAGTTTGATTTCTTTTCTTTTCTTTTCTTTTCTTTTCTTTTCTTTTCTTTTCTTT
>QUSF01000064.1:1633040-1651516 GCA_003676055.1 Chloebia gouldiae | reverse complement strand
TTTTCTTTTCTTTTCTTTTCTTTTCTTTTCTTTTCTTTTCTTTTCTTCTTTCTTTTCTTTTCTTTTCTTTTCTTTTTTTCTTTTCTTGAGGTTGTTTCCATGATCTTAGCACTGGATCTTAGCATCTTAGCATTGGAATCTGGGGATCTAGCTACATTCTCAAGAGTTTCACATGAGTGTTAATCTGTCTGTAAAAACTGCAGCAAGGTAAAAGAATGCAACAAATCCAATACACATGAGCCTGTATACACAGAGCTTCATATGTGTATACAGCTACCTCATTCATGTACAGTCTGAGCTTGATTCTCCTCACAGATAAAGACAAGGCCCTAAGATGTTGGATGTGGCTGTAACATAGAGAGCTTTCTGAGAAAGCAGATAAATGCCATTGTGCTTTACAGTTCAGCAGGGTGCCAGGACACTGACTGAAAAAAAAAATGTAAATTCTTCTAATATTACAGCTTTTTCTTTACATTGGCCAGTATCATACCTTTTGAAAGGCTCATCTGGTCCTTTTGCTATCTTAGGTATTATACTGGACATTAGTGTCAGGCACTTGACTGTTGAACATGTGTGTTGCTCTTGTGTTAATCTCTCAAAAGAAACTGAAGTCTTAGATTTCTACAACCAACAGTTTTCTATTCTGTCCTGTAACATTACCTTCTCTGATCCTTTCTTATATTTTTCTTAATTTGCAAACAAGATGAATTCCTTATTTTGTTTCATATTGCATTCTGAGGAGGTCAAGGATACATTAAAGAATTGCTGGACAAGGGAATCTGAGAAAAAAGACTGCTGAAAACTTTCATTTTTGAACATCTGCATAACTAAGTATAACAACAAATTGTCTTTCTCATTGCTACGAGCAGAAAGCATGAATGCCACTTTTTTTTCCTGCCTTGCAACTCCGCCCTTAAAGTTTCAGCTTAGACAGGCAACGACACTGTATGGACAGCTGTCACTGTCACCAGTGTGGTTTCCATGTTAGGCTTAATTATTCAAGCTTTTACTATATAGGTGTCTAGATTCATGAGCCCAACAAACCACAGCTAATTTGTAAGTGAAGTAAAAAGAAAAGTCATCAATACCTGAACACATTAATTTCTCTGTGGACAATTTGGTAATAATCAATTTCTAAAATGTTATTTGTGAGTAAAGTAACCATGGACATGCCACCAGGTAAAAATTGAAAGCTAATGGAAACAGTAATGAGATTTAGAGACATAAAATAATGGCTTGTTTGATTTTGTCCTCTGTCCCTTATAAAGTGGACTTCTTAATGGCTGTTACTGCTGTGATGAAGAACAGTCTTGCTTGTGGTAAGAGAATGCAACTGAGGTATTTTTGGCCTTGGTGCTACTTAAAGGTGTTACTTGAAGATGTACTGCACTTGAGAAATCCAGGTTGCAGAGGTAAGAAAACTAAACATAACAGTTCTCTTCCTAGGACAGCATAGAAGAAAACAAATAAAATTAAATCGTTTTAGTTTTCAATGTCATTAATTAGAATATTTAAATCCTGATATTGAGAAATTGAGCTTTCTAATATAATAGTTATATTTTAATTCATAGGAACCACCATCTGCACACTTTTTATTTTATTTTATTTCTAAATGTTCAAAATAATTAGTGTGTAGTCCTGACATCCATTACCAGAAAAAGCTGTGATTTATGATCTCTGAAAAGGCCATGAGTTACATATTTTTTGCAAAACAACATGATAGTCAAGGCACCAACTCAGCAGATACTAGATCTGGTCACATGTACAATCTTGCTTTCTTTTAAGGGACTTAACAGTCAATGTGTTGTGGTTTCCCCCTCTCTCAACCCATAAATTATCAGGCTAGCCCAGAGATACAAGGCCTTGAGAGGGGGAAACATCAGGAGATGGGCAAAGGTTCAAAAGAGGCTCTCACCCCGATGTAGCTGTCCAGCTCTTTATTCCACGGTCCGAGGGGAGAGCGAGGGGAAAGAGAGCGAACAGAAAATGTCAGGGGTTTATCTAGGCTCTGGGCAGGGAGGGTTTCTTTGCTCTCCGCCAACCCCGTTGGGGCATGAAGGAGGGTTTCAGGGATATCAGATATGATGTCACAGGGTCCCAGGGAAGGGGGAAAACATGGCCTGAGCAGAATGTAACACCTCCCCCTTATTTGTTGAACAAGGTTACAGGAATCCACTGGGCTCAATTTAACCCTGAGTATGGGTTTCCCACCACCTACAGTTGGTGGCGTAGTCAGACCTCCTCAGGTTTGCCAACTCCCTGTGGTTGACTTCTGAGGTAGAAGGTATGAGACCCTTGATAGCTTTGAAAATCAAGTGACGCAGGATCCCAAATGCCAAGGTTACAAGGAACAGAATAACAAGGAGTAACAAAATTGATCTAACAACAGATGTCCACCACCGGGTGAATCCCCAGCCCTTGCACATTTCTTAGCAGGATGACAACTTGGATGGGATTCATCACAGGGTTGAGTGGGAGGTAGGTTTTCTCTAAAAGGGAAAAACAAACATTTTAAGAACATATTAAAGTTTCTGTTTCTGCCGGAAGGAATTCACACTTAGGAAAATTCTTCTTCTTCCATTCAGTGGAGTCTTTTCATTGAAACATCAGCTACTTGCTTCTCGTCCCCTTCTGTCTGACCTGGGTTCCTGGGGACAAAAGGTTTCACCCACTTCTGGGGAATCCACTGAGGGCCTGAGGGAGTAGCTACACACGCATAGCCATAACCCCAAGTCACAAGTTCATAGGGATCCTTGGTTTCCCAAGTTTCTGGATCCCTAATCAAGACTGGTGGATGCTGAGACAATTTGAACTGATTGCCAGTGTTAAAGTGACGTACAACTGGTGGACTCAGGTTTTCAAATGAACAGTTCAGAAAATTGACGGTAAACATGGCTTTGCAGAGCTTCTCCCGTGGAGACATCCACGGAGCTGAACTGCTCTGTCTTTTCAATATTTGCTTGAGCGTCTGGTGTGCACGCTCCACTACAGCTTGACCTGTGGGGGAGTGGGGGATGCCAGTCTTATGTTCCACTCCCCACTGCTGGAGAAATTCCAGAAACTCATTGGATATATACGCTGGACCATTATCTGTTTTAATTGTTTTTGGAACCCCCAATACTGAGAATGCTTGCACTAGGTGCTGTTTAGCATGAGCAGCCTTTTGTCCTATATGAGCAGAGGCATACGCTGCACCTGAGAATGTGTCCACGCTTACATGAATGCATTCAAGGTGACCAAAGCTTTGAATGTGTGTGATGTCTGTCTGGCACACCTCACAGCTGCTACGGCCCCTGGGGTTTACCCCCATACGCAATGATGGCATGGCCTGTAGGTGACAGTTTGGACAGTTGGTCACAATGGCTAGAGCCTGACTCCCTGTTAGCTGGAACTGTCAGATCAGACCTGGCACATTGTGATGGTAATGCTGGTGACTCAGCTTTGCCTGTTGGAAAGGGAGACCTGCTTTTTCGACTGGTGCAGCAAGGGAGTCTGCTTTGCGATTTCACCTCTGCAATCTCACCTGGCAAATCAGTGTGTGACCTCACATGCATCACAAAGAATGGATGCTCTTGGTGAGAGATTAAATAAATCAGCCTTGAGAGCAATCTGAAGAGATGTTAATTCTCTATTTCTTTGAGCACAGCCTGCTCTGCCCTGGACACTTCTCCTGCCACGCAGGCAGAGTCTCTTACCAAGTTGATTGGTTCCGAGAACCTCTCAAAAGTACTTACCACTGCAGCCAGCCCAGCCACCTGGGGTGATCCCTCCACAAGCTCAACATCAGCTTCCCAATGCTAAGTCTGTGGATTTCTCCAAGTCATCACCGACTTGTGGGAAGTCTCAGATGCATCCGTGAACACTGTGAGGGCCTAGAGTGGTCTCCGGCTCCTTCTCTCTTGAGGAATAAGGTGAAAATCCTCATTGAGCAACTTGTGAAACGGGGTATGGACTGCTATTTGTCCCCTGTAGCTCTCCAGAAATAATTGGAGACTGTCACTGCTCTGGAGCAAATGCTCAAACATCCCTTTGGTCAGTCTTTCAGGAGAGTTCCTTCCCTCATCAGAAAGCCTGACTGGGAGGTGAATACATGTAAAATCACACCCTGCTAACTCACACAGTCTCACCCTGGCCTTCTGAATCAGCTTTGCTATCAGCTCTTGTGGCTTAGTGATGGCCTAGGATCTTTGGTGTGAGAGGAAAACCCACTCTATGATCAAGAGTGGATCCTTCTGCCCCTTGATCCATTGGAAAATCAACCAATGCAAATGCGGCAGTTTCCCTAGAACAATGAAGTGAAAAGGCACATTTGGGTCACACCGATGTGCCTGCCTCTCTGACAAGGCCATCTGTACCTTTTCAATTGCTGTCTTTGCCTCTGGGGTCAGCACCCTGGGGGAGACCAGCTCCCTCTTCCCCTTCAATAAATTGAAGAGAGGGTCTAGATCCTCATTTGTGAGGCCTAGCCAGGGTCTTACCCAATTCAAAGACCCATACAAAGAGTGGATGTCCGCTAGTGTTCTGGGATTGCAACTGATCTCCAATTTCTGCAGGACAATAGTCCTTGCAGAGATCTCCAGGCCCAGGTATTTCCAAGGTGGCATCCTTTGAACTTTGTCATTCTGCAGTTGAAATCCAACAGAGATTAAAATCTCAACCACTAGGTCAAGCGTGGAATATAGAGTCATTGAGGGCACACACAAGCACATCATTCATGTAGTGAAGGATGATGGTGTCCTTGCTCTCTGCACGTACCGGAGACAGCAGTGATGCTACATACTGTTGGCATATGAAAGGACTGGATTTTACACCTTGGGGCAAAACTTTCCAGTGATAGCATTTCATTGGGGCTTCCCAGTTGATGGTAGGAACCGAGAATGCAAACCTCAGGGCATCTTCAGGGTGCAATGGAATTTGGAAGAAACAGTCCTTGATGTCTAGGACAGCCAATTGCCAATCTCGAGGGAGCATTGCTGGACTAGGCATCCCTGGTTGGAGTGGACCCATGTCTTCTACAATTTTGTTTATTTCTCTGAGATCGTGGAGCAATCTCCACTTGTCCTTCCCAGGCTTCTTTATTACAAAGACTGGGAAATTCCAAGGGCTATCTGTCTCTTGTAGGTGTCCTTGAGCTAACTGCTCCTCCAAAAGTTTCTCAAGTGCCTCGAGTTTCTCGATACTCAAAGGCCACTATGCTACCCACTTTGGGGTGTTATCCAACCACTTTAACTTGTGGGCAGGGCGTGCCACAGTGGCCACTTCCAAAAATCCTGGGGTGTCCTAGGAATGATTAACTGGACTCCCCACTGGGATATGGTGTCTCTCCCCCACAGAGGAGCCTTATAGTCTGCCACAAATGGGCAAACACTTGCCAATTTCCCATCAGGTACCTGAATTTGCACAACGTTTTTTGAAATTTTTGCCAATGTGGTCCCTCCTATCCCTGAAGTTTGCCTGACACAGGTTGCAATTCCCAAGGTGATGGCCACATGGTCTTAGGTATTACCATGATAAGTGCGCCCATGATATGTCCAGAACCCCTTCTACTTGAGGGTACTCTGACCCATGGGCTAGGTTGCATGCCATCAAGGGTTTATCCTCTCCTACCACCTCTGCCCAGTAGACTTCTGGTGATTTTCTTTCTACTGTTATTTCTACTCGGATGGGAATGGCTTGGGCCAAAATTTGCCCTTTTTCTAGGTAAAATAGAGGGAGTTTGCAGCATGCCAACAGCCTAAGGCTTTATATCCTTCTCTTAGTAGTCATGGGAGCTACTTCAATCTCTGAAGGTGTTTGTGCTGTATCTCCAATGACAAAATACTGTCTGGTTCCATTTGGTACACCTGTAGGTCCTGTGAGCTGTTTGACAGGTCCACTATAATGACTTCCCAGTCAGTGGATCTGAAATGAAACCCTTTGGCAGTTACTAGGCAAGGTCTGCCTAGTGGCTGCCAAACCTTGTTAGTTATACATTTGGCATTTTTATTTTTCTGCCCCCTCCCTGCACCATGAGTTCCATTCTCCCCCTTATTTGTTAAGAGAGAGGCATTTTCCTGTGTGGGTCCCTCTATATTTATATCTCTGCACGTATTTGTGTTAGCAGCGGGCACGCACTGTGCACTCAGTTTTTTTGTTTGTTGAACTTTCTCTGGTTCTGGTTTTGAGGACAATTTCTGGCGAAGTGTCCATGTTTCTTACAATAGAGGCAGATGGTGTGCTGCAGCTGGTCTGATGACATTGGTTGTCTCCTTGTACCTGGTACGGCTGTGGCAGCAGGCTGTAGTTGTGCAGCAAGTGTATGTCTGTCAGGGGTATCAAACAGTTCTGCCCTCCTGGTGCAGGCGTCAATGATCTGAGCAAGACTAGGTGATGGGTCGAGAGGAAGGCTGAGGATAATTCTACGGCAGGTCTCATTCGCACTCCTCTGAGCCATTTCATTAATCAGCTCTGTCTGGAGCATAGAGTCCTCAACCTGTCTTTCCACTTGGGTTCTTAAGCGATCCACAAACTGCAAAAAACTCTCTGAAGGAAACTGTTTAATGTTAAGATTGCTACCCTTAGCCTCAGTTTCTGGTAATTGATAAAATGTTTTTTCTGCAGCGTTACAGATTTTTTCCAAAACCGACCTAGATAGCACTCGAGTTTGTTTTTCTGGACAGTGCCAGTCACCTGTGCCGCAGAGATTATCCATTGTAATCGGGTTACCGTCATTGTCCATTGCATCACTGGGTGTTTGTTGTATTTCCTGTAAAACTGCTGTTAAAGCTAACTTCCATTTATTTTCCCATATCTCATATTCAGACGGTGTTAGTAAACATTTAAATAAATCAGTGATAGCTTTTGGTACCATTTCATTTGAATTAAAGGTTGCCCTTATCATGCCTTTAAAAATCTCGCTTGTTCTCCCAAATCCTCTTTGTATTTTACACATCTCTATTTTGTCTCTATATGGTAGTGGTTGATATGTTCTGCTGCTGTTTCTCCTACCTAGGTATACTACAGGTGAACAGATGGTATTAGTTCATTTCCCATGTCCATAGAGGCAGGGGTGTTCCCCCCTGCCACCCCCTGGGTCCCAGTGAGAGGCGGGTCATCCCCCTCTCCCAGGCTGCCGGTGCCGCAGGGGGAAGCCCCAGCCCCACTCCTGCTCTGGGCTGCTGAGCTCGGCTGCCCTGCCCTGGCAGCGTCCGGGCTGGAGGCTGTGCCGGGACCGGCCCCGCCCCCCATTCCCATGGCAATGCAGAGGCAGGCTCTGATAAGGGTGGGGGGGAGCTCTCAGGGCCGGAAGGGATTGGGGGAGGGGTGGGGTGCTAGGGGAATGAAAGGGTTGTAAGGGGAAGGGACAAGCACGTCTGCCGCCATTATGCTGCCACATGTTTTTCAGAGACCCTGCTACAGCCTCAGGGCTCTGGGAAGAAAACTTTTCACTTTTGGAGTAGTCAGGACTATATTTCTCAGAAGAACCAGGTGTTACAGGGGGGTACAGGGTGGGTAAAGCGATATCAGGGCTGGGATATCAAGGGGGTGAATAGGGAGGGGAAAAGGGGTTATTTGGACTGTTAGTCTGTGTCTCTATGCTTTTTTCTGCTTCTAAAATCTGTTTTCAAGCTTGTAAGAATATCAGAATTAATACAGAAGATTTATGTTCACCATTTTCAACTTTTAAAGTTAATATTTGTCCCATCTGGTCCCAAAATGAAAGCGAATTCATTTCCTGCACAGTAAAGTTTGGTATTTCTTTTGTTAGCAAGTGTACAAACCACAGTAGAAGCTTATTTGGGAATGTTACGCTGTTTAAAATGTTGTTATAGTGTGTTCTTTTGTTCTACCAATACTTTTGCACCCATTTTTTTAATCATATTGATGGTCTATCCTCCACCAGACTTTTAACACAGCACAATTTTTTGAATTCCCCACTGTCAGCACAGGAATTGGCGCAAGGGGGAAGTGGGGGGGGGCACTCGCCACAGTGCCGGAGCAGCTCCTGCTCTTCCAGACCCCTCCCGTCACTTCCCCACCTGGGAACATGGGTTGCCTCTTGGTCAGAGCAGCTCTGCTCTGCCACACTAGCCCATCTGTTCCAAGCTACCAGCACAGGCTTCTAGCTTAGCCCTGCAAGCAGCTCCCCACAGTCACTATGGTAACCCCTCCGGGCTAGATGCATACCCGGGAAAGCGCGAAACGGAGGGAATCTTACCAATCCTGTGAACTGTGGGATTGTGCGTGAACTTGTCTGGGGTTCCTTCTCCAGCCAGCCCACCTGGGGTACTCAGGCAAGGTTTTGGCATTTCCCTGTCACTCAAAGCCTTTAAAGGCAGCCAGAGTAACAGGGCAGTTGACCGTCCCAAGGACCTTTTGAGATCCTTTAAAATAAGGTCTCCAGCTCATCACATGGGCTTATAGCAAACCCACATTGGGCGCCAGCTGTGGTTTCCCCCTCTCTCTCAGCCCCTAAATTACCAGGCTAGCCCAGAGATACAAGGCCTTGATGGGGGGAAACATCAGGAGATGGGCAAAGGTTTCAAAAGAGGCTCTCACCCCAATATAGTTGTCCAGCTCTTTATTCCATGGTCCAATGGGAAGAGCGGGCAGAAAGAGTGCTAACAGGAAATGTCAGAGGTTTATCTAGGCTCTTGACAGGGAGGGTTTCTTTTCTCTCTGCCAACCCCATTGGGGCATGAAGGAGGGGTCCAGGCTTATCTTGATCAGAGTCACAGGGGTCCTGGGAAAATATGGCCTGAGCGGAATGCAAAAATGTGTCATTTAGGAATACTACCTAACAAATTGAAGTTTTCTTTTGCAACATTTCCATAGTTCAGAAGTACAATTATAGATTAAACCTTAGTTTCGTTTTAAAAGTGTGTAAAAAATGGCCCTTTAAATTAGTATTTGTATATTAGAACAAAGTTTGAGGAAATCTTAATCCTTGACCAGTACTTTCTACCAGGACCAGTTCAGAGCCTTGACTTCAACTGTTTCCATGATGTTGAAGCACATCTCTAACTTAATTCTGTATTCAGAGGGTTATACGCAAGCACCAAGTTGAAAATCCAAATGGTGAAATCTGAAGTAAAGAAAAACCTTGAAGCAAGACAACTGATTTAAATACATATCTCTGAATTACTGTTTGAATATGCCTCAATGCTCTGGTGGAATCTCAGTTCATGTAGATCATTTGGTCATCAGATCAAAAAGTGCCACTTAAAGTATGCCTGAAAAATAAGCTAAGGAGCACCAAAGAAATATGTCAGAAAGATATCTTGTATCTGGATCACATCTTTCATTGCACAGTTGGATCACTCGCTGGCTGTAAACGTAGCAATATCATTGTCTAGTTACTGAAGAGAATCCATTTCTATTAGTGCCAGAAAAAAGGTAGCATTAGCTTAGCAACCTCCAGAAATCCAAGTTGCATGGTAATGCAATACTTTAGGAATCTCTTAATAATGCTTGCCAATGACTTACTTTAAGTTCCTTTCTCAATAAGAAAGCGGGAGGGGGAAACAATAGCAATTAATATATACTTCTTCAGTCTCTTCAGAATTTTCCAGCCAATCTGTAGAAGAAAATTCTATTCATACTACAGGATTTTACAGGCAAGAAAAAAAAATTAAATCATTAATAATTACGTATAAAACTATTTAGAATTTCACAGAAGTTGCTTTAAAACTCATTATATTTCTTTAAACCCCTTCTTTTTACTTCTCATTCAATTCTACAGAATCTGCCAGAAAGATGTACTGGTTTTGGTAATCCAAGCAATGAAAAATCTTCCTGAGAAAGAATTTCTTTGGGGCCAGAGACAGAAAAAAAACATATTCATCTCAATGCAAAGAATCAGAACACTGCTTTAAATGTTCAAGATTACTTTGCCCTTTTCTCCACTGCTAGAATGGAAATGTGATCTATGTCCATAAACTTGCCAGCATCTTTATTATCTAAAAAGTTGGTTTTGAATTTATTTCTCACATAAGAAAACCTACATTTTCCAATCTAAACTTAGACTGTGAGACGGTCTTATCCTGCAGCCAATCATGAAAGGTAGGTACTCTGTGTTTGTCTTGCAGTGGCCACAGGATGGAGGTTTGCTGGCTAGCTGTCCCACTTGTGGCCCGAGGGCAGACCCACTTGTGGCCCGAGTGGCCCAAATCTCTGCTGAGACTAGTGCTGATGGCGGTGATTGCTGTGGCGTGGGTAGTGCAGCAGAGGCACAGAGCACAAGGAAACCAAGGCAGAGGAATAAGGGAAGGACACTTGTCTGAATCTCTGAATATTTAATGTCTAGGGGGGCAGAGCAAGAGTGAGAAATCTGAACATGAAAGGACTGCTTTTAAAGGGTAGGGGGAACATGGGGAGGACACAACCTTTGACCAATAGGAAGGCATTGGGGAGGGGTGCAGAGTAAGAGCTCTCCAAGAGAAGCCAGCATGGGGAGGGAGAAAATCCTACAGTCCAATTCTGCTTTGAGGAAGGGATGAAAGACCGGGAGCACCCCAGAAGCAAAGGAGTTTGCTATCTTTGACAGACAGGGGTAAGACAAGGGGAAAAGGGCAATATACAGGTGGATTGACATGTGGATTGACATACATTTTGGTGGAGGAAACTGTGGTAAACAACTCAGGGTTGAACCATGAGGGAAGCCAAATGGCGTACATAGAAAGAAGCATTACAAACTTGTAACAAAGAATATTACAACATACTACAGAAGAACAAACTGTAAAGTAACAGACTACCACAGTACTCAAATAAAAATGAAAAACCTGAGAATTCTAAAAGCAATATAAGTAGGTCGCAGTGAGCCTTACATATGGTTAATAGAAAGTTTCAGTAACAAGGGTGTTCTTGTTAATGAGTTGTAATTTAATCAGCTTTCTCAGGAGGAAAAATTGTCTACACATAAGGTGTAAATTGCCCCATTCAGAGCCAATTAATGACTTAAAGCAGGGGGCTCCACTTTGATGAGATTGGTAGAGAAGCTCTTGCCCACTGAATGACCTACTTCAGTAATTTAGAAAAGGAAAAGAATCAGTAACTGGTGTCTTAATTGCACAAGTTTAATTTCTAAAAACCTAAGCCTAGAGATTGTTGGCAGACCTGCATCTGTTCCCTTTTAATTATTTAATTTTTTTAAAATGGTAATATAGTGTCTATTTTAAAGTTTAAATTGCCATCAGTTGCAGACATGTGGAGCATGCCCTGTTGGTTTGCAGTAACAGCACAAAAAAGTGTAACATCTTTCCTTGTTTGGTGTCATCTCTTTTCTAGGTTTGTAAAAACAAAGGCTGCTTGCAGGAACTCAAGAAGGAACTGTTGCACACTCTTGGTCTTCTCAGCTGTATTTCTACATTCCAGGGTCAATCTGGAGCACATATTCTAGCAAGATCTCTCAGGATCTCAGGTGCATTTGCAAGGACATTGGTGTTATTCCATTAGTTGGTTGTCAATAGCAGGAGATGACATCTGATTATATTTAGACTAAAAGTCATGCATGAATAGCAATGTGCTTTTGCAGAGTAGCTAAGACTTTTGAAGGAATGATGAGCTACAGACATCCTTTCTAAAACATCTACAACTAAATAAAGAAAGTGCTTATTAAAAATAAAGACATTTCTTAAAATTTTATAGATACAATTGAGACATTAATTTTCTTCAGTAATTTCAAACCACTTAGCTAAACCATTTCATTAAACTTCTGTGTTCTTTGATGTATTTAGTAACATTTCTTTCAGCCTAATTTACAATTAGCTATTCTTTTTCAGTCTATACTTACTTCTAATTTAGCTATTTAGTGTGCCTGTGTCTAATTTGCTATGTATTTTGACATATTATTTGAGGAACAACACCCATATCATCTATAGGATGCTTCTTACAAGATTTGTTAATTTAATTATCACATTTGTAAAAGTAATAATTTTTTTTGTAGTTTCTATTTATCATTTGAGCTAGAGAAACCAAGAACTTAGTGCAACTCTAAGCATCTATAAAGACCAATATATGTCCAGCATTCAATTGTACTTGCATATGGTTTAAAATTTTTGGTTGGATACCCATATGTGTGAAGGAGAAATAGTATTATTAAATGTGAGTGTTGATATTTCTCACAGGATACTTAGATATGCAGGGGAAATTCTAAGTATTTCTAAAACTAATGAAATAACTGTATTTTCAGTTTCAGGAACCACTAAGTAAATTTGGGATTTCCAACTGTCCTCATCTCTTACATTTCCCTTATGAAAACCTTTCTTTCTATTTTAATTCCTGTTACTTCTACACATAGGAAGCATTAAGCTGCATATCTCCCTTTCATTTAAAATTCATTGGATAATAATAGCACATTTAGTATGTAGATGTGTTCACTAGGCCTTTGTAAGCCATATCATATCATCTCAGAATAAGTAACTCCATTCACCTTTCACTCTTAGACATGATTCTATGTGGGAAATCCCCATGTACCCATTCTTTAGTAATTTCAGGATGTCTTTAATGCCCATTTTCAACTAAAAATATACAATAAATAAAATATTACTATTTCTTGAGAGTCTTAAACACTGAACTTGAGAAGCAAATTTCAAAAACGCATGTCCTGTAGCTGACCTCAAGAATACCTCTCATGAGAATAAATATGGTGAACACACCAATGTAAAAATCATATAAATATAAATATTAGTAAAATATTTGTACTATTATAACATATTCAGATATTAATGGTCTCAATAAAAGCCTTTTTTTTAGGAAATATTGAAACTAAATATTTTTATAAATAAGTAGGAGCAGTTCTCAAAGCTACACATATCAGCACTGAAAATATACACTTTCTGTTGCATAATCTTTGAGAAGGAGAACATTTATAATTTTTTGAAACTGTCTAGGAAAAAAAGCCCATAGAAATGCAACAGGACCAAGAACAGAGGACATTTCCACCTCAGGCTAGGAATTTTTAATATCCTACAACAATAATCCTGTCTGCTTGAGGTTCTAATCTTATTACCACATTTCAGTTCCAAGAATTTTACAACATTGTTTCTTGATTCTTGATAAATTCTATTAAATTTGGAATATTTTTGGAATATTTTTCCCCATCAGTCTCCATTGCCAGTTCAAATACTGCTCCAATAAAGCTGATTATCTGATGAAAACAAATATATGTTTTCATATACAGAAGTGAGTATAGACTCACTCCCAGTGTTTGCTTTGTTCCCTTTTTATATAACAACTGAGTTTCTTCTCTTCCCATCAACTAGAAAAATGGAAAATTTGCTTACAGAGGTACATGTCTCATACTTGACACTGAACTTTGGATTGTGGAAGAAATGGTGAAATACATACCTGTACAGAACATTTTTGACTCTGCTTTTTTTGCAGACTTTATGGAGCTGTTGGATTTATGTGTCTTCATTTGTTTTTTTGGCTTTTTCTTCAAATGTATAAAGAACTGATTTTCAGAGAAGGACCTTAACTATTGGGACTGTCAAACAAATATTATTTGAATAGTTAATTATCTAAATGTATCCACAGATACTAGATGGCACAAGAAAAAAAAAGTAATGTTTCATTCTTCAGAGACAGGGGTTTATCTATTTATTATTTCAGCAAGTTTATATTCACTTACAGCCAACACAATTCAAACTATTTTTAAGTGAAATGTTATAGAAATGAAAAAAAAAAACAAAGTGAGGTGGTTATATAATGAGGAATTCCTCTTAAGCAGACAAAAGATTCCCTATACATGTAAGACTTATGGCTATTTTGTAGGACTAAGAACCATGTGAAAAATTTCACAATCAGGTGATAAATTACCTTGTGACAAATTAATTTTATATGTGCCTTACCTGCCCCCTACTCCTGAATCCATCAGTTGGGATTCTCTTTAGCATCCAAAGCCGGAACAGCCTCAGATATATGCCATCCTAACTGTAACCAGCTAGACAGTAAAAAAAAATTGTATTGCTATTTCTATTTAGAAAAATGAAATAAATCAATCATGACTTACTAAGTATGATGTTATCGTCTGTGGCTGTAACATTTGGAAAGAAAAACATAGGTATGAGTGTCTAGGTATACATATATGCATGAAACTAATTTCCCAGTTTTAAAAACTGCTAAAATAATTTGTTCAAATAGGCTTTTTTGTGATATACAGAGGGTCCTCATTGGTACGTAATCAGTATAACAACTTTCAGAAGCAGAGACCTGCAAGTCATGAGCACAGTACACTCCTATTATGTCATTCATTCATATATTCTGTTGGCCTATGTGCCTGGTCTCAAGCTCACAATATTTCAGGGATGAATAGCTGCTGGTGAAATTTCCGTGTACCCAGGAGAAATGCTGCTGGAAAACAACTGCTTCTGCCTTCATTGAGATCTCTGTGATCAGCTGCCAGACTTTGCAAATGACCAGTCAGGCTTTAAAAGATAAGATCTCATTTGGAACATTCACAGGTAAATTGGAGCCCCCCATTACACACTGTGATTAACCCAAATCAAATTCTGTTCATCTCCTGTCTTTTCAGCACTCAGTAAAATCCCTAATGAAGAGAGCAATGCTAAGATTTTCATTAGTGATTCTGGAGAGGAACTTTAACAATAACAAATCTGCCATAAGGATTCTTTCATCACAGTTATCTTATCATGTGCATATGCCACAAGAGGAATAAAATATCCTCTAAGGTCCTCTGAGCTCAGATTTCCTTCTCCTACATAATAGATCCATCAACAAATGCCTTTGGATTTTTCTGACTAGGAGGTTGAGCCGGCAGTAATGGCTACTCACACACCTAGCTGGGATTGAACCTCTCCCAGCACCTCTGTTCATTTCCAGCATTGCCTTTCCTATATAACCTTTTATGGAAAAATAGATATGGATAATTTTCAGCACAGCCGTATAAATTCTGAACCAATTGTGCTGTTGCACCACAAAATTCCTGAGGGCCTTGCTTTCGGCACCTTCACAGGCAGTTCAGCAATAATAGTTGATGAATTGGCTAACCAACACTAGCAAAATGTTTCAACAGTGGCAGGGGAATGACCAGAATACAAGACCTCTGACATTTAATTCAGCTTTTGCTGCATTGCAGAAAGAATGAAATACAGGAAAACAGCCCAAGACATTGAGATTTTGTATGAAATGTGATTTGCTGATAGCACTTGCCTTGTGGGATAGACTTTTCTAGACTGGAAAATGCTGAAAATAAAGAAATTAAAATCCAGACATGAAAGTTCACCCCCAAAAAATTTAAAGTGTTTCATCAACTGTTGCTAGCCTCCATTATCTGACCTTGCTTTAATGTTGCTGCTTACATGTCAGTTATTTATAGATAACTCTTCATGAATGATAATTCTCTCTTTAACCCAGATTTGGCATTTGGGAAGATACAGTTCACTGAAAAATGCAGTAGTGTAACAGCAACTAGTTAATTTTTTTAAAAAAATGTTTTCCAAGTTTTCTTTGCTTAATTGCAGAGGAGACACTTTTGGCTGAGGAACATGCAATAAATATCCTTACATTCCTTACAAAGAATCTCTGTTATAGAACCTCCAGCTGATGACATTGAAACACTTTTTAGATTATTTATAAAAAAGGAAGGCAAATGTAGCCTTCCTGAACAACTTACCTATTAGGCATTTCTACCATAGTAATATGGAAGTAAAGAAAGAGCACTTTAAGGCTTTCCTAAAGATCATACTAGAAGTCTCTAGCAAGAACCACTGATGCTAAATCTCTCCAATCCCATTTGTATTTTGGTTTTGTGGTTTTGTGGATTGTTTTTCTTCTGTTTTAGTTTTTTGAAAATAATATGACAACCAAAACAGCAGGTAATATGTTCAATGCCAACATTATTTTAGTCTTGATTTTATCCAGACTTCTGACAAGCCAAAGAACAAGAATATTTTAAGCATTCCCTCTAATTTAAGGACTTAGAAACAAAGTATTTGGCATAATTTCCAGTATATAAGTAGGTTGTGCACCTGTGAAGTCTGCATTATGGATGGCAGTCTGCATTCTGAAAGAGTCTGGACTCTTTCAGAAAAATATGAAATTTTGTTATTTCTTAAACCTCAAAAACTAATGACAAACAAATAAATTTAATCAGAGAAATATTGGCACTGTATTGGCTCATCTCACCTTTTGCTTTGATATGACGAGGAAACCAGAATTTTTGATAGAAAAAGAAGTATCACTTGTATCTGTGAAGGCTTTTTTAGTTGGCAGAGGTGAAATAAAATCTCCAAACAAAGGATTCGGAATGACAACCAAACTATCTAAACTTATGTTATAGAGAGAAGGGAAATTTTGAGAATCTATTCTGTCCTATTCTGGTCTGCTACATTTTTCCTAACCACACAGTGCTAGCATGTTGAATTGGTTTTCAGATCACAGGAAGATTTTTCAACATTTGCAATAGCAGCAAAGTGAAGGGCCTCAAAACCACATCCCCAAACATGTTTTCAAATATAAAGTTCTTTAACAGTTTATTAAGAAGCTAATTGTGAGGATCCTGTCAAAAAACATAAAGTCTAAAGTCTATTCACCTGCTTCCTTGTATTCATTCCTGATGACAAGTCAACATGTCTTCATCCCCTAGCTTCCATGGTTACAACAGGAGATATTTTCAAAGGGACACAAGTTTTTAAAAGAACAAAAAGTACTACAAGAAAAACAATACTTTCTCTTCCTTAATCTCCAGTGGCACCTTCATTCTGTCAATGTGTAGCATTATTTATATGTGCATGACATCTAAAAATTAGTGCCATATCGGCAAAAAAACCCACAACTCATTTCCTAGCCGAAGCATCTGGCTCTTATTTCATTTGTGTACACAGAATACAATAACCAATTCCATGTTTATGCTTTAAAATATAGTTGATTCTGTTTAAAGTGAATTTAAATGCCATTTATGATGAGTTAAAACTAATGACAGACAAATTAAGAAAAACAACTTTTTGGCAAAGCTGAGTAGGCTCAAAATAAATAAAGTATTGAGTGAAGTGAGTGGGAAAATTATACTAAATGATAAAGTGTTGAATCACCATCCTATTTATCTCACACTGCCATTTTTAAAAATACCTTTCAGCATGCATGTTCGCCATTTTTCCCTACAGCAAGAACTGTCATATACTTTTGAAACATGTTCTTTCTATTCAGCAGACAAGAAATGTCACTGTTGATCATAGTTTTGATCCATCTCTGAGACTGCAGTTCCCTTCCACACAAGGGCAAATAATTGGCATAGTCTCACAAAAACTGAAATACTTCAGAGGGTTCTCTTGCAAAGTAGTGTGAACTTTGGTATTATCTGTGCTGTGCATATTTTAGGATATGGACCAGAAATTGTTCCCTTGACCACCTATGATCTAAAACACAAAGCAGTGAATCACCTCACACAGTACAAGATATTTTTTAAGAACAATAATCCTATTTTTCATATGCTTTAACCTGACAGGTTATCCTATATGTCACTATCATTTTTAGAAATATAATAATGTAGCCTGATACCACTGATCCTAAAAGGAAATTGCAAATGCTAAATAATCTTCACTTTATAGTTTTCAACCCACCTACAGCAGTAATACTTTGTGCCAGTATTGTTGTAGACTGAAGTCTATAAATAAGTATGGCTAATTTTCTGGTCTTTTCCTCGCCCCCTAAGTGGAGGCAATGATCCATATATATCCTGCATGCAAGTTCCTGAGACCATTAGCTCACTTTAGATTTAATCCATCCAGAAAGATCTAGCACTTTGGATCACGTTCTGTTCACACAAATGCTTCTCACTTCATGTATTTCACATCCACTCCCATAAGAGTTTTTTGGAAAGGAAATGCTGCAGTCTTATCTAAGAAGAATTTAAAATACCTGACCTCAGGAGAATGGACTACAGAGAAATTGGAAACTAGAATATAGTCCCCTGTGGATAGTTCTTGAATTTCTTGTGGCTATTATGGCACTAATAGGATTATGGAACATGCTACCATTTGCTTCAGAAGAAAGTTGTGTGTTGAATGAACTAGTAAAGAAAAATGATTTTAAATCAGACATTCAAAGAAAGTAATTAGGAGAGTAGGTTTAGGGAAAAAGTTTCCGTTTTAGCCAGGCACTTAAAAAAAGTTTAATGGTATACAATAGGAATGCAAAGCTTTCTAAGTATTATAGAGATTAGAAAGAAGTCAATAAAAATTGAACTAGGTTTATGCGATACAAAACAAAGACAGTGTCCTATCACAGATACTGATATTAGCTATGAAAAAAATCATCTCCTGTGGGGGTGCGTTTTTATGTTCCTTAGGTTAAATGTTTTCTTGTTTGATGTTGTAATGGTTTGTTCCGGTTTCCCCTCTTGTGTCTTGGTCCCTCCCAGACTTTCCCGCCTTGTGCCCCTTTTCCCGCCTTTCCAGTGGGTGTCGGTCTTCCCTGGGGTGCCAGGTCGTCCCCCCTTGCCCCTCCCGGGTGCCTTGTCTGTCGCTCGGTGTTCCTTC
>QUSF01000064.1:1482661-1620851 GCA_003676055.1 Chloebia gouldiae | reverse complement strand
TTTTTTTTTTTAGGGCGGGTATTTCCCGCAGCCAGATGGGAGCGTGGGTTCCTCCTCTATACCCGCCTCTCTTGCTGTTCCTGCGTGGTCTGGAGAGGCGGTGAGGGGAAGGGGAGCATTTGATCCGGATTGTGTGGGTCGCCCTCGTTTTGTGCGCTGATTTCTAGGTGTACTCCGCAGTGCAGACAGTTTCCCCCATCTCCTATGGTGACCCTGGCACAAATGCTTAGAAAACGCGTTAATACGCGCATGTGTTTGGGTCCGTATGTGTCTGTGGTGTTTTTCTTAAGCCCATGACAAAGCACTATGAGGTCTGAATGGTAAGTGTTTTGGTTTTTTGTTTTTGTGTTTTTGTTGGGGTTTTTTTGTTTGTTTGTTTGTTTTTACAAGATTGCAATTTCTTCTGAAATAGGGGTTTAAAAAATAAAAGAGAAAAAAAAAAAAAGAGGCAGCAGGCACTGTCGGTGGGGGCGGGCGGAGGAGAAAATTCTCGCAGGTAACATAAACCTCGTGTCTAGCGGAGGTGCGGGCGGGAAGGCGCGGTCCACCCGCGGCGCGCCGAGCGGGGACGGGCGGGGCTGCCGGGAGCTCCTGCCGGCGACCTGCGCTGGGGCCGGTGCTCTTGGTGGAGCGCTGCTGCGGGACGGCCGCTCGAGAGTTGTGCCCGTGCGCGCTGAGGCGGGGGTGTGCGGCGCAGAGAAGCCCACCCCCCTCCTGGGGAGCGCTCAGAAAAGAAGCCGGGCAGTGCAGTGAGAGGGCTCATTATTTATTTATTTATTTAATCTCTCAAATTGATCTAATTTCCATAAGGGATGGATGCTTAGAGCTGCTTGAGCTATCGAAAGAAATAGCAAGTTTCCTTGCTTCATGATTACCGTAGGTAACTTTGCTCATTGCAACATTTAGCAATAGGTGAGAATTTTTGTCGCCTGGTAGACAGGAATAGTTAACTTGCACCGACCTAATTCTGTGGATATCAAAATAATAGAATATGGGAGGTAGCAGTAAGTATTACTTAACTTCACCATTACTTAAAGCAATACAGATAATTTTCAGCAGTTTTAAATCTAGTCACTATTCTGATGATGCTTTTAGGCTATTGACTGTTGTTGAAAGGACCAGAATTTACCTGTATCTTTATGTGACGTACTCTAAAGTGAGTCTAACAGCGTGAAAGAAAGAGAGAAAAAATGAAGTCTGCCCTGGCTGAGAAGACTTCAAACTCCAGACTTCATAGCTGTAGCTATAGTCAGTGTTGATTTTTCCTGTAATCATTAATATTTATTAAACAAGGTTTTGGCTTATTTTGTATTTTAATGTTGTCTATGCAAAGGCAGTAACGTTCAGATGGATACTTTCCACAAACAAAGCTAGGTAAACATTGATGTATTACAGAATTAGTTTGCAGTGTCTTCTGTTCAAAAATACTTTTCTTCCTCTGAAAATGTCTTCAATCCGTAAAATATATGAGTATATTCAGTTTAATATTCATTAGGATTAGTAACTTCTGCACAGTTTTGTCCTGTGCTGGCTGCATCTGAACCCTTCTAAGAGGCTGCAGGTGGTAAAACTGTATGTATATTTCTATAGCCAGAAACTTGCATTTTTTTTCTTCCTATCATAAAGGCTCTTACTCCCCCACATGTAGTAATATTCTCCTTTTATAGCAACGCCACAGAATTTAAGTGCTGTAAATATTCATAAATTTTATGCCTTCATTAATGGCTCACCTTTTATTTTTGTCATTTTAAGCACTAAGAAGGAGGAAAGTGGTGAGCATGGGCAGGAAAGGATGCTGAATTTCTCAGGAAATTCAGATAACTAGAAGGGAACTCACTTTTCTGGTATATATACTCCACAAATGTCATAAAGTTCATGGGTAGGGAGTAGATAGGTTTACCTGTGCCCAGTCGTTTAGTCTGTTTTTATATCACCTCTCACAGGGATGCTCTCTCTGCCCAGTTGGCTGCAGTGTAGCGGCATAAGCAGTACCTTTATTTACCCTCACCTGCATCTGGTTATGGAGATATCACAGGTTATGCATTAGAGACCCTGGATGTAAAAAAAAAATAATCTCCAAACCACCACCAAACAAACAAACAAATAAACAAAAAAATCTAAGAAATCTAAGAATGTTGCAGATAAAATTCAATCAAAACTGCTGAAAAAGACATGTAGTTAAGAAAATTGGAAGACTTATGGATGCAGTATTTGATAGATTTGCTTGGCAGTGATCATGTGTTTGGTTGAGTATGTGATTGTAGAGGAAAGACTTTATTTTCCTCAATAATTAGAAATATCTAGGGGAAAAACTCTGCATGCTTGTGCAAACACATTGTGTATGCTACCTTCCCAAAGAATATGTGGATGGATGGTCTGATGAAAGTGTAACTGAAAATCAGAGCAGTGACTGTGAGCAAAATGTACACAAGAGACTTCCTGTGTGAGATTACTAAGCGTGGGATGGGAAGCATATGTACACACCTTAGAGCAGACAAATAGGAAATGAGTTCTCCTAACTTCAAAGTCCAGCATTAGTGTGAAAAATGAGAGTTAAAATTGAAGGGCAACAGCAAAAGTACCAGAACTACATCAAATAGGAAAGAATTTCTTGAAAATTCTTTCAAGACTTTCTAAATAATTCTTTGGGATTATTTCCTTCCCAAGCCACCTACAATTTCTGAAAGCCCCTGTCAGCTGATAGATGCCAAGTACCCAAAAATGCACAGAAGACATTGACATTTATTCTGTTAGAATAATTAATAGCTTCATGTTTGAAACTTAACAAACCAAGGTAGTGAGAACTTCTTGTTTTAGTGCCTTAATATAATTAAAAATAAAAACAAGATCAGTTCAAATTCTTTCCTTTCTGCCAAAGTATTTTTATAACTTCATGAAATCTTGATTGGTAATACTTTGAAATTTTCTGTTTTGCAGATTATATATAATCAAAGCATGAGTTCATATTGAACTACTTGCTAGTTCAAGCACTAGTTTTCAGTAATGATTCTCCTCAGAAGAGAGTTTGAAATTTTGGAAGTCAAATTTCTGAATGGCATTGCTTTGTCTATTTTTACAGAAGAGATTCAAAGTAATGGAGAAATAAGATTGCAGTTGTTTATGGGGGTTTCCATCTTCAAATAATGCAGATGTCTATAGGTAGAGATGTGAGAATCATTGAAAATTTATCTTAGCCTCAGTCATGAAGTCACTGCAGCACCTCACATATTTTCAACTTAGTTAATTGCATGCTTAACTCTATCACATTCTAAGATTTCACATGCAGGAAAATAAAAAAAAAACTTAAAAATAAATCACATTGCTTTGTTTAGGAGATATCTGGGTCTTTCTAGACATTAGAGCCTAACTTTCCTAACCTAAATGTTTAGTGATTCATATAAGGAAAGATGTTGACCAAAATCCCAAATAAAATGCATATATCTTTGATTCTCTTTAAAAGTATTGGAGGTACATCATGAATGTGCTTCCATTATTTTTATAACAGGGTTTTGATGTATACACTTGCAGAGATACATGCCTCATATTTACTACAGAGAACTAATTTTTAATTTTGCCAGGTCCTTGAAATTAAAACCTTTAAGCATCATGAGAATGCAAAACACATTAGAATATTTACTGAAGGGCTTTAAGCCACCAAGCCTTTTAAAAACCTAAGTGCTTGAGACTTGGTTTTTTGTGTTTTGGTGACATTATAATCAGTACTTCAAATATCAGGCATTCAGAAACCTCTAGCAATAGAAGAAAATGTACTTAAGTATCTGTGAAGGAGAATCTGTATTGAAATGAAACCATTTAGGTGGTGGAGAGTGGGATTCATGAAAGCTGTGTTTTTCTTGGAAGTTTGCTTCAGAATTTGTATTACTTGCCTTGGGTGTTGTTTGGTGCTGTGTTGACAAAAATGTCAGCCTAGTCTAGGTCAGCAGGAATAGAGCTGTATGGATTAGGAATTGTAGACATGAAAATCAGAGTTAACATCACCAGGGTGATACTCTACTGAGTAGTCAGAAAGTAGTTACTGGCAGTGTTGTGATGCTGCGCTTGTCTTGGAGTCCTGTCCCCTGTTCACTCAATGCTTATGTTTAGTCAGAGAGTTAAGACTGACTTTTCTTCTAGAAATGAAATCCTCACACTCAGCTTTATCTATGGCCCCAGAAATGCAAATCTGGCACATTTCTGAGAACTTTTTTTTAAAAAGTATGAAATCTAAATACTTGATGTCATTATCACTACTAAGAGATACCACCACATATGGCCTCAGCATAAGAACAAATCTACAAATATTACCATTTCAAGCACTTTTATTTTCCTCCAAGAGAACAATTTAATATGTATAAAGTGTTTGCTGCTTCAGTGGCTACTTTTTCTACAATGTGTCATAGCTGCTGAGGTCAACATGGTCTAAAGTAAAGCTGGTTATTCCCTCTAGGCATGATTTTACACTTTCTTGTTCCAATAGCCCTATTGACAATTCAAACAATCTACAGAAGTGATAGTTTATAAACGAAGTGGCAGGAGTGGGCATTGAGACATAGGAAGTACAGGATGTTATTTTTAGCTAATATTTACCACTGAATCAATGTTTTGGTTCTGAGCTATAAAATTTTAATGCTTGTTAAATTCACTTTATCTTTCTAGTTATTAAGTGTTCATTAAATCAGGTTGGGATATTTAATCCAGATTATGTAAATTATTTTAATATAACTGTTGTGTTAATATAAGTGTTTATATAAATGTTTTAATATAGTGTTAATATGAATATGTAAAAAATTTAAATTTAAAAAAATTAGAAGGCCAGTATGGGAGTGGAGAGGGGGAGATAGAAACAAAATAAGCTCCTTGACACATGTCCCACCATCTGCTATGATTTGTTTAAAAGTGAGTGACCACTGGATTTCACATTAAAATGAATGTGCTGTGATAAGTTTTTACATACCATGGCACACTATGTTGTTCAAAACATGCAGCATATGAAACAGATGGCTTGGGAAGACTGTCAAAAATACCTGCTGGGCCTTCCCTAGTATTACCTTAAAGCAAAAGAGAGGATGAGTAAGTATGCTGTAATTTTTGGCTTTAAAACAGCATCAGGAAGCTCAGTGTCTAAAGGCATCTTACTCAATCACGGTAACACATATAAGAACAGATACCTATTTGAGGGTAATAGAACAATAAAATTATTTGAAATTGTAGGGCTGAAAGGAAGAATGGAAAATTGCAGTGGAAAAGGGGGCAGATTTTTCCAAGATGCTCATCACAGGACTCAGCAATGCAGAAAAATAAATTCAGCAGGACTTTCACATGCTATTTTTAATTTTTTTTTTTGTGTACAGTACAGTAGAAGGTAAGTCCTGCAACCTTTAATTTATATTTTTTTAATTATGATTTTAGAGATCTTGTGAAAATAACAGTTGTACCTCCAAGACCTGCTTGGTTATGGTTTCAAAATTTCTAACATGTAGAATCTTCTAACCAAGGGCAAGCAATGTATTTTGTACTAGAGGCATGAAAATCAGACCATACTGAATGAATATGAGTCTGCAAGACAGTGTCTTTTTAGGAGATATTCCATGTACTGGTAGTATTAAAAATAGTAAGCCATCCAAATTCTTCATATTCTTGTCCACAATAAATTTTTAGAAGTAGCTGTTTTGTTTCTTTTTTTTTTTTAATCCCATTCCTACAGCTACATACTGTCATATTTAATCTTGACTGAGAATAACTAGATATAGTATTTCAAGTCAAAACTACTAAAAGTAATAAATATTAAGTAGTGTTGAAAAAGCAATTCCATCTTTGAGTTCATGGTTTACTGAAATGAAGATTTATTTCCAGAAGCTAATATTACTAGATAACTGTTCAAAATGTGGACATTGCAGCATAAAGAAAATAGTTTTCTTACTCATTGCTGAATTTCTGTTAACTATAAAAATGACCATAGAAAATGATCACTGAAAACTTCACAGATACTGTAATTTTTTGCAATTTTTTTCCTCATTTGTTGTTCATTTCTTTTAAGTATTATCATTGTTCAGTTGCCTGATGAGCTGAGATGTTTAATTGGCTGTCTCAGCTATATTTTTACTTGTACTCTGGAAAGTCATTGTACAAGACTTTGCAATACAGTTATATCAGAACTTTGGGAGATAAATATCACTAAAATGATGTTATAATGGTGAAGTTTATCTATTATTTTTAAAATGCACCTTTAGCTTATTTTTACTAACTCTCTTCCTTGGCAATGGGTTTTCATTTCATGTTTTAGGAAAATCCTATAAATGTTGTTATGTTACTACTTCAAAAAGGGAAAGAAGGGAAGAAACATGTGAAATACTCTTGTACTCACTTTATTTGTGATTTTGAATAGCTTTCAAATTAGAATGATTTTTCCAGATTTTTATAGGCTTGCCCAATCCAGCTGTATATTTTATATGCTAATTTAAGTTCTATTTTTGTTCCCCTTGGGATTTTGAGTGATTATAATTGTTGCTCTTCAAAAGCCAAACAAATGATGATTGCCGCTTCAGGAATATACCAAAAGAAACCAGCTTTCATTAAACCTGCTCATCCACTTCATAATTATCTCCATTTATTCCAACTAAGAAGCAGAAAAATGGCAACTGCAGTTCACTGAAGCCAGTTCAGTTATTCAAATATCACTTTACTGAGATAACAGGAGGTGTTAAAGCAGAAGGCTTTTCACACAGTAAGATGTAGCCAGTACTAAGAGAGCCAACTGGAAGACCAGACCCTTCATGTCAGCTTGAAATACAATGCTGGAGTCCAGGGACAGCAGAAGTTGCTGTGAGCTCTGCTGGGCCTGGAACAATTTCTGGAGGACAAAACATAGAATGACAGCGATTTTGCAAGGTATTTTCTTGTCTATCTGCTCTGCAAGAAGTGAGAAGTTAGAGCAAGCAGAAACATGGGAGAGGAAGAAAGGAGGTTGGAGCGGGCACTGACACAGACAGTAAGGAAGATAATAAATAGGCAAATGATACCAGCTTTGATCATAGGTTCACTATTTGTATCTGTTACCCCCAGTGATGTTTGGAATGAGCTGGGCTAGACTAGAAGGTTTCTCTAGAATTTGTTTCAGCAGTAAATTTTCGTTTAATCCCAGTTTAAGTACATAGTTTAAGAAGTTTTGCAGTGAAGATCAATGCTGGAGAAAAACTCTTGTGAATTGCAACAAGGTGCTGCAATATCTGTAGTTCATGAGCGTTGGCATAAACAGGGATGAAAAGACTCAGAGGCTTTTCAAAGATACAGAAATATGTAGGCCGTTCTTTACTTCACATAATTGGTTAAAAACCTCACATACTTATATTTTTGCAGGTATCTTCTGATGTTTTCCCTATCTTATAAATGTAAATAGTGTTGCTGAGTTTTTTCCTACCTGCTCTCTGAAGTTTGATTCTTGCAGTTTACAGGAAGAAGTCTGACCATATGTGTTGCCATTTGTCCTTTGCTTTGTTTATGCAGGCAATAAGTGACAGTTTACCACTCAAGGGGGCTGATACAAAAACAGTTCCATCATCAGTTTCTTCTTCAAAGACAGACTGCAGCAGCTGTCTTAAAACATGGATTTTTCATCAAAGAAGGCAAGAATCTTTCACAATTCTGATCTCCCACAGATCACATTTATGCAAAAGAGATGACCAGGAAAAAAAGCAGAAATTCACAAAAGGCATAATTTGGGTTTTTATTTCTTAAGTTTAAAAGCCTATATGAAAACAGAAGTTAAACTCAGACAATTATCAGAAAGTCTTTTTTATCAGTTATGGAAGCAAAGCTTCTGTCGACCCATGCCTTTCCAGCTTATCCAGAATGTTACAGAGTTTTGGCTATAGCAGTGTAAACTGAGAGAAAAATTGCACGGCCTAGAGACTGGAGGGGAAAAAAAAAAGGCCTTTAAAATAGAGCAGAGCTGAAACATCCATTGGTTGCACTTTTGTTGGCACAGCATGGGAAGTCATAAAGTCTTGTAAACTCACAATGCCTTGTCAGAATCAACAGTGTAATCCACATCTCCTTGAGACCAAAAGGCAGAGGGTACAATCCCAGAGCCCAGGTGACAGACTGCCAGGAACAGTGTTTTGATCCCAAGCAACTGCATTCTGTATGGCCAGCAGTTCTGGAGCCAGTTTCATCTCCAGCTAGAATGTCTTAGAACCAGATCAAGCTTCCCATCTAGTTCAGGAGCCACAACAGTGACATCGGCTCTGGAAGGATCATTGTGCCTCTGTTATATACAGACCTGGACCAGGTTTTACAAACCTACATATCCAAACACTGGCTGAGTGACAGGAGAGATGCATTTCCTTTTGAAAACTGCTTTCAAATGAAAACATTACTTACTCCCCCCAAAAATTCAATCCTGCATCTACATTTGTCTGCATTTCCGTTATTTAAGGACAAGTTGTTCAAACTGAGCTGTTTTCCTCCCTTCCTTCACGCTCTGGCAGGAGGATTCCAGAGGCTGCAGCAGTGCACTTCCTTATGCAGCAAAATGAAGCTATTTTCCACAACAGCAGCAAAACTGAAGTCAAGGAAGAACACATTCTATCCACTCGTTTAGTCTATACAAACATCTTCTGGAGATGTAACTTGGTTTTTAAAGAAAAATAAAAAAAGCATAAAATTCTGTAGTTAACTTTTCTTTCTGTCCAAAAGCATTTGACTAATCAAGACAATACTGGGTTATGGCTGAATCAGCAACTTACAATCAGAGCTGGGAGAAGCAACAATAATATAAAGACTAAACCCAGCTCTGTAATTTTTAATAACCTTGTTTCTCCTTGTATCAGTCTTACCAAGACTGAGGAAAGACATAGCCTTGTGGACTGAAGAGAGATGTTAGAGGTGATGTCTCCAAACAGCAGCTGTTCAATTATTCTTAATCTGCTGTGGAGATGCAAGAAGAGCATCCCTGTGGGAGCATTAAGTTCTAGGAGAAAATACTGGTTTTGGAGAGTGAAAAGGATATGTTCTGAATTCATTTGGTGCTTCCCCACCTCGTCTCCCAAGCTTAAATGGGGTGATGGTTCTTTTTTCTTTTAATTTGCTATGTGTCTCCTTATATGTCCATATGTCTCTGTTTCTTCCTTTCTTGTGTATTAAAGAGGCAGTCTTTCCCAATTCAAATAACTATAGCTTAAAATAATTTCTTGACTCCTTTTCTTATTTTTTCATACCTCCATTTTCTCTCACACTACTGTTGCTTGTTTTCTGCCGACACGTTCCAGGCACTGGGTAGCATTGTACAACTTAGCACCAGTTTATGGAAAACTAGGTGGTCATGCTGTAGAACAGGCTCTAATAAGAAACTTTTTAGTGCATATGACTTACTAACCTTTGTAAACCATCTTCATCAAAGATGAAGATGCAATTAAATATTGATTTTCTTAAGATAGGTATACACTATATATCTCAACACATAATATATAGAAGCTATGGTGATTCTACACAGATACAACCAATAAATAGTTGATCCCTTTTTCTCAGTCTTCAATGGAAAATGCAGTTATTCCAAGCAGAAAAGACTGAAGAATAAGTGACTGACCATCATATTACACAGTCGATCTGCATGGCCCACAATGCTCATATGCATAGTTACTGCATCGTAGGCTTTTAGGACCTCAAACACCCAGTCAAAATACAAAAAAAAAATCCAAAAATATATTAGCCTATTTGAGCAGGCTAAACAAACATGGGGGATCTAAATACATAAAACAAAGACTGAGAGAACTAGTAAGATTCTATTTGAAGGCAAATAAATGCTACGTATCTGTTAGAAAGTGAGAAGATGGCTATAAGTTTCACAATTCATTTCTTTTATTCTGGCTCTGAATGCTCATTGACAGTTACAGGGATGCTTTACAAATATTAAGGAAGAACTATAGCAAAAAATATTAAAAAAATTGGAGTGTAATTTTCTATTTGCCTTTTGTCTTAGTGTAGCAGCTATGAGCACTGATTATGTGGTATAAATCTTGTCAGTTTCAAGATTTGCCATGCAGGGGAAAAGAGGAAAAAGGCTGTGGTTGGAAAGGCTAAGTAAGCCTTTTTACAGCATTTTTAATAATTGTGCCTTAATTGCATTTGTTGCATACATCCTCTTTCATGTACATGGAATTGTTGATCATCATATCTTTTGGAAGAGCAGTAGGTTTCCATAATCAAAAAGCAATATCCAGTCATCCTGTCATATTCAGTTCCTTTTTTCTCCCTGTCACCACATTAAAAGAAAAAAAATCAACAACAACAAAAAAAAAACACAAACAAAAATTAAACCAGAAAGTAAGTTAAGTTCCACATGATTAAAGATGAGTTGAAGAAGGCAGGCAAATCTGAGTAACAAAAGAGAAACTTAACAGCTTCTTGACCCATGACATGACTATTATCAGTTTTGTGTTAAATATCACATGATTTAAATCTGCTTTAAGCCTCACAATGTATCTTCCATTTCCTGTAAGGGATGAAGAAAATAACATGATAGGGGAAAGATTGTGGAAATCACACTATGATGAAAATACTGTTTCAAACCAGTTGCCATCATTAGTAACCATTACAAGACCATGAACATTTAATCCTGAGTCTTAATCACATATGTTTCAGTATTTTGCTATTTGAATGTAAAAAGCAGATTCTTCATTATGGTTTCACATACTGCAGTTTACAAGTCAATCTTTAGTATTGTTGATTATGTCTCATTATGTGGTCATTATCTTGATAATGATGTCTAACTGTAGAATATTTTCCTTCTTGTTCAGGATGAATTTGGTGGGTGTGTGTATTTATGTGCCTGATGCAGGTTTTTTGTTGCCCAAAGTTATCATCAGTAAGTCAGTATTTTACCATTTTAAGTGCACAAATGGGAATTATGATAGGATGCATGATTTTTCAGAATGCAGTTTGTATCTAGCTTAATTGTGGATTCCCATGTCTCATGTGGACCAAATAAAATCAAATTGAAAACCAATAGCCAAATGCTGAAAGGCACTTTGCAGTTAGAGGTCTGGAAGATCAAAACCAAAACCAAACCAACACTAAGTCCTTGAATTCATCTAGAAAAAAAAAAAAAAAAAGCTAAAATACAAATAGTTTTCTTACCAGATTTGTATTTGCTTGATTTTAAGTGCTTACTGAGAATAGGAGAAAAATGTGTAGAGAACTTGTCTAGTACTTTATAGGTTTTTTTTAGCCTATGAGATCCATTTCTGTCTTGGTATGTTTTTTTGGGGTGTTTTTTCTATGTTTTGGGTATTTTATGTGATTTTGTTTTTTTTTTTTCCTCAGACAGTCAACTGATTTTAAACTACAAAAAGAGAAAAATACTATTTAGAACTGTAGTCATTTTGGTGGTGGGGAATGATAAAAAAAATCTTATTCTCTGAGGGAAAATAAATTTATATTTAACTTTGAACCTCAGCAACTTCCTTAATATGATCCAGTACTTTACTATTCTTAAAGTGCCTTAATTTTGGGGGCTTCTTTTGAACTAAGAAGCTGAAATTATTATTTTTCCTGAATCTCTGCTAAAATAATAACAAAAAAAATAGCACCTTTATGCCTGTTCTGCAGGGCATATATTTATTACCTAATGACCAAACACAGAGAAGAACTTTCAGGAGAGTGAATGTCCATGACAACATCAGAATAATTTGCTGTAGTTTTGTGACATATTTTGTTCCACTAAGGCATACAACAGTGCAGTATGTTACTATTAGTTTGAATAACCTTTTAGATATTTAAAGTTATATGATCATTTATGATTTGGATTTGCTGATGACTCATCTCCAGCAGAATCAAAGTAGTACAGAGCTATGCATAGTACCTCTGATGGAAAAACTGAGTTGTATAATAGAAGGAACAAAACCTCCAAAAGAGGCTTAAAGACAAGAAAACTAGGCCAGCACCAGTGAAATACCATTGTGTCATCCACAAGTGAGTAATTCTGACATAAAAAATAATAAAAAGTAGTTATTTAGACACTTACAAGCTTGATAGTTTAAAGAAATATCTTGATTATATAAGTAACATAAGGGAAGTCCTTTTGAAAGTGTGACTTGGTTTTGTATCTACTAATTGCAAGAAATAATTAGCAAATTCTAATTCCACATCTTTTGAAAAAATTGTATCATGTAACATATAAATGTAAAGGAATGTAAAGTTACGTGGCAAGCATAGAGTACGCATAAAAAAGAGATAATTGCCTTTAATGTATTGCTATGAAAAAAGTATTTTTTAATATTCCCTTCTCAAGTGTGTGCTGACAGCTGTTCACTCCCCACATTTGAGCAACCCTAGCCAGGTGTGTGTTATAAAAAGACGAACTTAATTTGGAGAAGGAAGGAAATAAACTAGTTTCATACACTTCTGAAATCCTGCTCTTATATGTTAGTGCAGAACACAATGTGTATCATTACTGAATCATTATTGCTTATCTTTATTGCTTATCATTATTGCTGTCTTAATTGAATAAAATAAAAAATTGATGTTGATACTTAAAATTACATGGAATATATTTAAGTACTTGCTTTAAAAGGTCAAAAAAAATCCATCTATTACCTACATTATCTGATTATCTGAAAATGAACTAATCATATACTATACAAACACTTCAGAATTTACAAGGACTTCTTCAGTAAAATAATGGCAGCAGCTTCCACTATATTGCTTCACTGTGCTGTCAGCAGGAAATATGCTGGCATACTAAAAAAGCTATCTTTGAGTAAGATGTGCTTTCCACCTCAAAAAATGAAAACAGACACAGACTCTTGAAAAAAAGTCAAATCCATCTTTTAAGTCAATATTCCTGTAGCTTTAATACCACAAAAGGATATGCTCATTACAATTACTTTATAACCATATATCTTTTTCTTGGAGAAAACTGTTGTTGTGGTGAAATTCTAATCTAACTGAATTGACAGTATTTGGGATGATTCACTGGAGAACTTAAAAAGAACTTGTTGTTTTGGGATAAAAAGCAGCATTAAAAATATTGATTGATTGTCTTCTTGCTTTTCATTGTCTCTGACGCAAGGTTATTTCTCCTCACATTTACACAGTGTTTTGCTGGCAAAGGTATCAATTACCTCAGGCTCTGTTTACGTATTCCCCACAAATTAGAAGGCACAAGGGCAAATTGTTATAGTTATGTTTTTTGGCTTGTGAATTTCATCAAAATGACTTGCCTTTTTGTGAACTCTGAAACGTATCTCAAAAACCAATTGATCTTCTGATTCAGGGACAGCCACTTGGCAGTAATTTGTGTGTGTTGAAACTGCACAGTGGACCTAAGTTTCTGAACAGGTTTGACCTTATTCAGATGTGCCTTATGCTTTCTCACATCACACTCAGGTTTTGTTCTCTGCCACATCATTAGAAAAGCCACCAGATCTCAGGGACAAGCAAAAAGGTGTATCTAACAAAGAGCATGTGCCAAAGATGCTTCCTTTCTCCCCTCATTCTGCCTTTCCTCTCGGCTCTGAGAAAGCTTATTGTCTTAATATCTTAAATAAATGACTCATCTTCTGGGTCCTTGTAACTGATAGCTCCTGATATCAGATATGTTTAAATGACAGGCTAAGGCCAAATACATGTGGTTAGATTATCAGAGGACAGAAGTATTCTTGCCTCTGTGCCCTCCATTTAACAAGTTGGAGTGATAAATCTTTAGCTTTCTCTTAAGTTTTAGGTTTCTCTTGGCTTAAGTACCTTGTGTTTCATTAAGAAATAGATAATCTTGTCTTAATTTATTGTTTCAAGAAGATGGAAAGGTAGCCTTGGTGGCTAAAATTAAGTAACTCAGTGGTTTACAAGCCTATACAGTTACTCTGGCCCTTCAAGAACCAATTACAAGGAATTAAATGCATGTAGCAAACCCTTAGAAAATAATTTTAAACCATTTAGAAAATAAAGCTCTGTGACCTTACATTATATGCTCCAGTTGTATTATTTTTAATTGCATTTTCTACATAGCTTTTTTTCAAAAAAACACAGATCAAAGGTAAGCTGAACTCAGTCTAAAATAAGTATTTCTGCTGGAAAAAGGTGGAGCTATAATATTTTATTCTGATGCCATTAATCAAACGAAAACCACAGTTTGAAACAGGATGTTTTTTTCTCCTATAGAATATATTAGTATGTGTACTATGGCTCATATTTTTTCAAGTGAATAATTCCAAAGGTCATTACAGATTCGTTTCACAGCAGCAATTAATTTTTGTTTAGCTGTGCTTATGAAGACATGCTCATATTGTCTGCTAGAAAACTGAGCTTTGTGAGCTTGACTGTGTGTATTAAGAATCACAGTGCAGTTCCTTCTCCTGCAGAGGAAATAAGGAATTGAAAATAAGCTGCTGCTGTTTCAAAGTGAAAGTGTTTTGTCCTTTGTAAAGGACTTGACAGCCAAATGGATGGTTTGTTCTGGGACTCAAAGATATTTCATAACAGTGGAACAAACAACATACCCCTACTCCAGTTCAGGTACTGCTGGGACAGTGATTTGGGATGAGGATTTATTAAGGCCTTTTTACTAAAACAGTATCAAGTAAGAGAAACCTATTTCTCTTTGCTGAAAAGATCCAAATAACAGTTTACTTCACTGGATTATCAACAACATGCTGGCTGCTGTGCCATCGGAATTTCAATTTATTAATTTACAGCACAGATTAAATAGAATAAAGCTTGATCTCTGCTGCTCTTTACACTGGGCTTGTCTTATCAAGCATGAAATTTGGTGCATTGCAAAGCTATTAGTTGAGGACCTCTTGAGCCATCTCTGTCTCTGCAGTGTGCTGATAAGACAGCTGTTTCTGTAGCTGCAGTGTCTCTATGGGCCTTGGTCTTCTTTCTGTGCAAACTACAGCTTTGTCACTGTGCCCTGATGATGTCACTTTCTCTGTTGTACTGTAATTCAAGCACAAGAGAGGTTGATGGCAGCAACTGACTGGCAGGTGACACAGTCTTATTTTACAATTAGATGTGCATTTCATACTGCTGGAAATAAAAATCCTCAAAAAAAAACCAAAAAACTACCTCAGCTGTGGTGCAGCAGCAATCTGCCTTTTCCTGGTTGCAGTAGGAAACAAGTAAATATATGATAGTTTAGATAAATAGACAACTTCTTTCAGGTATTACTTTTTCCCAGAGAAATGTTCCACAGTTGTCTGTAGAAAATCTGAGGAGTTGTGGTTACCTTTTGTGGAGATACCTTTTTGGAAAAAAAAAAACAAAAAAGTGAAACACCTCCCCTTTCCCCACCTAAGTGCTAAATTCTTTTTGACAATATTTTTTAATGAAAATTCAGTCATTCAGTCATTGCTCTGTAATAGATTAGAAAATGATGTAGCCTCAGTTGCAGTGTTCATACTATTGCAGTTTCGTACAATGTCTCTATCTTATGACCAAAGAGAGGCTCAGAGAAGAAGTAGGTAGAACAATCCCACACCCATACTGAAGGCCATGCAGGTATGGAAATATGTCTCAAGACTTGGTGTGAAACCCTCTTGCATGTTACTGTTTGTGAAAGTAATTGGAAGAAACATAAGTTATCCCTGGGAAAAGAACCTGCAGAGTCCCGGGGGTTCAGTAATACACAGGCACAACACACACACCCATCCATATGACGGCATCCGAACACCGCGAGTCAAGAGCCATTTGTCTGGACTGCTCGAGAGGGAGTGCCAAGCCCACACTGATAGCACGTACAGTGTCGAGGTGTTTTCCTGAGGGTAGGGAGGGGACATTCCCCTTCCCCGGGCGCGCTCTTCCGCAGACGCGGCAGGGCCGCGCCGCTGTCCGTGGTGCTGAGGCTGTGGCCACGCGGTTCGCTGCCGTGCCAGCCCCTCCCGTGGGGAGCAGGCGCTTCTTCACTTGCTTTATTTCTTATTTTTTTCACTTTCATTAAAAAAAAAAATAAAATAATTATAATTTGTTAAATCCCGCTCTGTGCCAGCCTGTAAACATTTTTCTTCCAGCGCAATTTGCTGCTTTTACTGCCATTCCCTGACCACTCAGTTCCAGCCAGATGACTCAACAATGCCTGAACAACCAGTGCTCTTCTCTCCTCCTACTTCTCTCCTTCCATGTCAAACGCCTATTTAATAACCCATACACATTTTAGCTAAAGGATATGTCCAGACATCCAGCTACTGCTAATCATAAAGACTAATTTTCAGACATATTACTTAAGCAAAGGGGAACTTCACAGGAAAGTATTTTTCCAGGGAGAATGGAAAAATTTAGCTTTCCTTCTGACATTGCCAGAATCAAGGGCCTCTGAATACACATCAGAGATTAGAAAGACCGATGACAAGGCAATTTGCTAAAACAGCTATTTTCTGCCTAATTTCACTTTAGCACTATGTATTGACAAACATGACAGATGTGAGTACATTATTGGTAGAGATATTAAGCCTCAAAAGAAAATGCATAAAGTTTGGATTTTGTCTCAAAGCTGGTCACTAATTATAGTGGAAGATTGTTCCTTTTGGGTGGAGGGTGTTGGGGGGGGGGGAAGATAGAATCAGGAGTCGTTATATCAGCCCTGACAGAGAAGCTGCTGAGAGCAAAGTCCTTTAATTTCCTAAAAGTTCGGGAAGACATTCTTCTGGTTTCTGACGGCATACATTTTTCATTTTGGCATCCACTTTAAACAGAGTTTCTTTAGTTCTAAAACGAGGCGTGTAGTTACACCGTTTTAAAATTGGGGGGTGGGGCAGCTGAGGGAAGGGCCTGACATATTTGGGTGTATTGAGTGAATGCATCAGACTACTTAAAAAAATCATCTAAATATTTTTTTTCTTTAATTTCTCTCTTTTTATACATTAACGATGTTCTCCTAAGGAACACTTTTTTTGCTTAAACACGTGAAGCAAGAAAGTAATAAACAATTAAATCTAGTAATTCTGAAGACAGAAACATTGTGCAAAGTTTTTATAGATGTTTTCTACTTGGTAGAACAAACAATACTTTCAGTACTTTATTTCAGATATATATATAAATATATATAAGACTTGTTGATAAATGTTCCTATAAAATAAAGAACTTGAGCAGCTTAATTTTGGTATCATTAAGAGACTTTCAGAAACAGTTTTGCTGTATCAAAGGGTAGAATTTTCCATAATTAAATAATTCGGGCCCTCAGACATAAGCTCAGAAAATGCAGAGCTTTCTGAGTACTTACACTACTAAGAGCACAATTTATGCATACATCCACAAACTGTGTGTGAATAGACATCACTTCATGTAGGACCTTTGTATAAACAGCTTTGAGAAAGTAGGCATGCCCACCCCATTCCTTATTCAGTCCTTGGAACTAGTAGTTTGGTACTTGTTCCACCAGGGAGTTATTCACCTTTTCAGAATGCTGATTTAAAACGTTGGTGATACATTGTTAATGATCAGATTGTGTGTTCTAGAAAAACATCGAATGCATTAAGCATAGAACTAATTATGTAAAATGTAAAATCAATCTCTGTATAACTCTGTTTTTGTTACAGTAGTTGGGTAGGGAGATCACAAGAAAGAGATGATACACAATTCGTTGTATTAATCATTTATAAACACACAGGGACAGTCTCACTGAAATGCTATGTCTCTATTTGAAATCACATGCCTCTATTTTTGTGCTTGCTACATGCAAATACCAGAATAGTCTAAATAAGCACTTGCTTTCTGCAGGGTGTAAGTGCTTTGCTATTGGAAATACATGACGGACACTTGTGTTACAGAAGAGAGCACATCTAGGAAGCACTTCTGATTCTGAAAAGAAATTATCAAGTGCGGTGAAGGTCAAACAGTATGCAGAGTAAAAGGCATGCTTCAGAATACCATGCAGGTATTCTCGTGCAGGGTTGTTTCTTCCATACAACGTTTGGAAACGTTTCCTTTGCAAACGTTTGTTTGCTTTGCCAAGGGAGGAGTTGTCCACATCATGGATAAAATCTCCTTCCCCTCCTTCCTTCCGTCCAGAATGTCTGCTAGAAATATTATTAATATATTATCATTTAACACTCATTAATATATTCACTCCCAGAAGCGTTCGAGCAGTCCCTGGTCTGTAATAACAACCTTGGCGCACGTGCGGGCAGACCTGGGTGGAGTGGGGCATTAAAAAAAAAAAAAAAAAGGAACAAAACCAAAAAGCCAAACAAAACCAATCCGACAAATAATACAAAAACAAGCAACAACAACAACAAAAAGAGGCCGCCTTATCAGCAGCACTTCTTGCGAAGGAATGGTGGCACCCCGCGCCGGCCGCCCTAGGCATGCCGTAATGCACCGCCCCGCGCCCACGTGGCTGACGGAGCAGGCGGCAGCGGCCGCGCCCCCGCGCTGCTGCCCGCGCCACCGGAGCAGCGCGCGGTGCCCTGCGGGACGCGCTGGGAGCGGCGCGGCGCAGCCCCAGCGCAGTGCCGGACCCGCCCGCACGCGCGGAGGGCGCTGCACCCGGCGCGCTGCGTGCTACAGCGCGGCGCCATGCGCCCTACCGGAGTGGCGGCCCGCGCGGCCAATGGGCGACCGTCGCCTCACCGGGGGCGGGGCGAGTGGGTGGTGGCCGGGCCAATGTGGGCGCGCAGCAGCGCCAGCAGCCTGCATTGCGCCGGGGTGTGGGGTCGCTACCGCGCGTGGTGCCGGGGTAGGCGTGGGGCGGCTGCCTTGCTGGGGGCGGGCGCGGAGGGACGGACTCGGGACGGGACGCGGCCGCCTCTGGGCGGACACACGCCCTCCGCCGCGTCCCTGCGGCCGCGCCGCCGGGCGTGGCACGCAGACGCATGCACTCCGGCGCGGTGGCGGGCAGGAGCTGGGTGGCGGGGCTGCTATAAATCTGCGGAGCGGTCCACCTCCCTGCGAGGCACCGCACGGCGTCGTTTTCCCCCCCCCCCCCCCCCCCCCCCCCCCCCCGCACACTCCGCGATGCTGCAGTTGGCTCGGGTGGCGAGCCGTTAGGAAGTAACCGGCAGGGAGGAAGGGAGAGACAGAGAGAGAGAGAGAGAGAGAGAGCAAGCGTCTTTAAAATCGTCCTTCCATCCTTCTTTCCTTTGTTCCTTCATTTCTCCCTCCCCTCGTTCTGTTCCATTGAGTTGCGAAAGGAGGGTCGTCCTGTCGCTCTCCCCCCTTTTGAGTTCTCCAGTTTTAATTTTTTGATTTTCCATTTTTTTTTACTTTTTGATTTTTTTCCTCTAGTGTCGGACTGTTGGGGGTAGGGGAGGGAAAGGATTTTTTTTGATTTTGTTTTGTTTTGATTTTTATTTGCTTCCTTTTATAGCTGTCAGCAATTTAGCTCTTGTCTGTTTTCTTGAGAGGACTATCCATCTGCCTCTTTCTGCCTCTTACTCGTGATCAGGAGAGCTGCACCGTTACTTTTTTGTTTGTTTGTGGTTTTTTGGGGTTTTTGTTTGTTTGTTTGTTTGTTTGTTTTGGTTTTTTTTTTTTTTTTTTTTTAGCCGAGGAGTGGAAGGTAAGTTATGGCTTGATTCTTTCTATTATTGTACGTGTGCGATAGGGTCCACGCGACCCATTCCAGAGGTGCATGCCTTGTAGAATTATGCTAATCGCCTGTTTGCTCTGTATTGATACGGTTGGTGCCGACGGCGCTGAGTGAGGCTGTTTGTGGCTATGGCAGCATGCCCGCTGAGCTGAGTTGCTGAAAGTGCTTGCACCGTGGGGAGAGCAGCCGCTAAAACTGGGGGACCGCACCGCGCCCACGGAGGATGGCATGCGCATCCCTACCTGGGCTGGCCCAGCCGCCAAGTTCCCAGCGTGACCGCGCCCGTCCAGCTCCGGATACATCTCCTTGCGGGAAGTATCCGAGGGGACGGAGCCGCACCGCGCTGTTGATGGCAGACGGTATCACTTTGAGGAGATAAACTCGAATTTTCAGATTAGCCGGGATAAGGCGTTCCGCGCCTAACTGCATTTAGCCGCACGGCGTTTTGCTTCCTGCGGGGCTGCGAGGCGACTGCGTGGCACGGCGCACAAAGGCGCGTTCGGCAGTATTGTCAGCGGGTGTGGAGGGCGGGCGGTGAGCTGAGGAGAGCCGCTGAGCTTTCCTGGAGAAAAGTCGATTACCGTCGAGCGAGATAGACCCTTGTCTTTTCTTGGGGATGAATAACCCGCCGCGGGAGGGGACGCGTCCCTTTGTTCCGGGCGTTGGGGCGCTGTGCGGCGGTGCAGGGGCAGCGTGGGCGGGGCGGCCCCGATCTCTGTCCGTGGTCCTACTGGGGCGGCGGGGGGACGCGGACAGCGGTCGCCGGTGTACGCGGGGAAAGTTTCCGTCCGGCAGCCATGGCAGGGATCTCAGGGGGGCTCCGGGCAAAGGGACGCATGGAGAGTCCCGTCCTCGGGCGCGTCCCCCGTCTTCGCGGGGGTGGGAGGGTCTGGGCAAGAGGAAAAGGCGACGATGGTAAACGCTGGTGCTGCAGATTGTGCTACCGGCAAAGACCGGCCCCGAGCACTGCCATTGTTTAATTTATGCTGCTGCCACCACGCTACGCCGTAGCCATCTATTTCACATACGAAAATAACTAATGTGATATCTGTGTGAGCGAGGCAAATGGATAGCTAAACCTCAAGTAATTTTAAAGGACCGGTAGTGAGGCGGTGTATTTTGATTAGTCGTTGGAGCGCTGAGAAGGCGGGGGACATGCATTCCCGCGGGGACGGGACCACCCCCCGCCCGCAATGACAGCCCTTTGACCCGCAGGAGCGCAGCCGCGGTGCTCGGCAGCCAAACCTTGCGCGGGGCGAAGAGGGGTCCCTTCGCTGTCGGGCGCCTCCAGGAAAAGGGACGGTGCTTTCAGAGCGCTGTCACCGAGCGCTCGCTGCCGCTGCGCTTCTCCGGGCAGGCGGCGTGGAGACTCGTTCGCCCCGCCGAGGCGTTTCCGGAGAGGAGGCACGGTGGAGCCTCCGGGGCTCGACACTTTACAGGGAAAGACAGCCAGTCGTGAAGCCTTAGGGAGATGGTCAAGGACTGCGGGTATCTTGCCTCTGACCCTGCTCCCGCCCTATCCTGATCAGCAGGCTCCGTGGCCAGGCTCTCCCCCGCCGCCCAAGGTGCTCTGCAGCAGTCACGGAGTAGGGCCCGCCCGACCTTGGCTCTGCTAAGTGCTCGCATTGCCCGGGGGCGCGGCCCTGTGGGCGCGGGCTTCTTGAGTGGCCGCCGGCAGTGTCACTCAGGCGGTGGCCGCGGGGGCGGGCTGTGGGGGCCTTTATCTGCCCGTCATCGACCAAATCCCGGTTGTTGGCAGCAGGGCGAGTGCGGGACGTTAGGGTGGCAGGAGCGTCAGCAGCATCAGGTGAGGCGGCTGCGGGGAGCTGCGCCGTTCCCTCGGGTAGCAGACACCTTTCCCCTACTCTGCTTCCAGCCTCGGACGGCAGCAGTGGTACCCAGGCTCCGCGAAACTCGCCGCTCCTGCAAGACAGCGAGCAGACGGACTGCTGGTCCCGGGCTGCGGAAAGAAGGGCGGGTCTAGGGGTTGGGAACGGAGACGGGGCTTACGGGGAGGGAGACATGCGGTCTTGGCAGAGTCGCGCCGGAACGCCGGATTTGCCCTGGAGGAGAGTGGAGGAGAGTTGGAGCCGGAGCGGGACTGTAGCCCACGCGGGGAGCACGGCGGGAAGGCAGGGCGGCCTGGGCTAGGGGCCGCCGGCGCATGGCCAGGGTACCTTCGAGCAAAGGGTAAAGGTAAATCAAAGCGTGTGCGGAGACCTTCACCGTTCCCTACTACTGTAAGCGACTGGTGGCTTTCCGCCAGTACCGGCTTGTTGCGGTCAGGGTTCAAAACTCCAAGATACTGGTGGTGTTAGATTAAGAGGGGCTTCTTGACAGTTGCGGACAGTGTTTTTTTGGTTTTTTTTTCTGCGAACGGTTACTTTATCCCCTTCCCCCTGTCCCGTACTAGATGAGTTTAACTGCTTTTTGCTTTAACCTTTGGGCTTTCCTGACTGTTTCCTTTGTCCTGCCCTCCCTCCCCCCTTTTAGTGTGGTAATAATTGGGTGCTTAAACACTTGTCCCCTGGACAAAACATTGTTCAATAAACCCTTTGTTTAATCAGTAGCATCTGTCTGGATGACTTTCACCCCACCTATTTCCCTAGCGTGGCCCTACCACTCAAGCGTCATTCCCATTCTCCCCGCAAGCTGCACCCTCCTTTCCGCCTTGTTCGCGTCTGACTTTGCTCTAACCGGGGCGCTTATGTCCACCGTAGTGCATCTACCGCCTTTTGAGCGTGTCCTCCGGCGCGGCAGAGCCGTGGGGCAGTCGAGGGCCGCGGGTGCAGGGCGAGCACCTTTGGCTGGCTGCGGAGGGGCTGCAGGGCTATCTGCCGCTCCTGCGGGGCGCGGAGGGAGTCGAGCCGCGCCCGCGGGTGGGGCCGGTGGGGCTGCGTGGCCGGCGCCAGAACTCCCTCCGTTGGAAAAAGCGCGGCGGCCCCGGCGGTACACCCTGTCCTGTCTGGTGCCGGCCCTCCGCCCCCCCGCTCCCGGGGAGAGAGGTGGTGCGGGGGGTCCTGCCCTGCGAGTGGGCCCTGCTGGGCTGGGGAGTTCCCGCGCTGGAGAGGGGCGCTAGGGGTGGGGGGATGTGGGAGGGTGCACGGCTCGACTGCTTTGTTTTATTTCGGGAATTACGTCGCGCTGAGTAGCCAAATGTCGCACCGGCGTGGCGCGTCCGAGCTGTGTCGGGCTGAGTGGTCGTCACCCCGTCATCTCTGCTTTTTCCACGCAGCATTACTCTGTTGCCTGCCTTTTCAGGTTGCCTGCCCCGGGGGAAAAAAAATCCTATTCTTGCCTTGAGTGCGTGGAGAGTGAGTTGATTTTGCTTCAATTGCATAACGCTGGTGATGAGAACTCGTGGAGCAGCCAGGCAGCTCCGTACCCCTTTAAGCTCGTTACTCCCCCGGTAGCGTCCGCTTAAATTCAGGTGTTACTTGTGAGAACTGGGAACCTGATAGTTATTGGAAAAAAAATCCAGAAAACACGCGCAAGAAGATTTGTGTTTATAAAATAGTCTTTGATGGTAGTTTATTCAATTGAAGTCTCTGAGACAAAAAGGTGTTGGCCGTATTTTTGAAGTTTTGAAGACAGCCTTGGTTAATAAAGCTTAGTACATCAGTGTCTTGTGTTCTTACAAGTGATTCTGGATAAAGTTGTAGCGCCTAATGAATTGAGTATTTCAGAATGTGTTTATTTCCTTGAAAAGTTCTCGATTTTTTTTTGTGCTGAAAAACTCCTTACCATTTGACTTTGTCTTTGCTTTGATGGTAAATTTTATATTAAATGGGGGGCCTAGAAGGTGTTCTACTATGTGGGGACATATGGTTGAGAAGGATAGTGGTATTAGTTTTAGCTTCAATTTTCCTTTTTCTGTTCCATGAATTCTGAATCCTGATGTTAAATTTAGGTTTTCTCATATCTTTCCTCTGACCTTTCAAAAATGTTGTAGTAGGGGTGATAGCTCTAGCACTGGCCTATGAGCCTCATTTCTAGTGATTATGCATAAATAATTTTGTTTGCAAATACAAAATTGTCAATTCTATATACACGGTGTACAACAGAATATTACTTAACTGGAGAGAAACATAGATAGTTGAATTTTTTTCCATTATATATTATTGAGCATTTGTAACTACAGAAATATACTTACGACCTTTAAACTACTTAGGAATTTTATCAGATGTATTCAAATCTGACCAAGCACATCTTTAATGCCCCTTTCAAATGTCTTCTGGTTGTACTCACACTGATATTTCTGCTTCAGCAATAGATGTCTTTATTTTATGTTGTTTTATTCTAGTGGAGTAGTTGATCTTTTCCATATGCAGTAGAGATTTTTAATTGATTCAGTCCTTGCAGTGGATATGTATTAAATATGCTCACATTTACATATATATCTTCCTATTATTAGGGTAATCATGTTAGTGTAATATTTCTGCAAGTAAATTTATTGTGACTTTACCATATTAATGTGACATTGATTTTTATTCTTTTTTCTGGATTCCTTTTAATTGCTGTTTTTTAAATGGGAGGGAAAGATTTACCTGCTGCATTTCCAAAAATTGTGAACTGGCATATTTAAGACTCAGGTAGGTAATCCAGGTTAAAAAAAAAAGACAAGACAGAAAACCTTGCAGAGTATGTCCCATGTTTCAAGATGACGGTATTCAAACTACAGTGAAGACTGAAGCTGAATTCTGTGAAAGTCATTGTAATACTAAGAAGTTTTGAGAGACAAAGCTAAGCATGCTTTAGTTGCGGGCTAGATAGGAAATAGATGACAAACGATCTCGTGTTCAAAAGCCCATAGGATCTCGTGTTTAGCTTTCTTGTGCTTTGTAAAACAAGTCAATGCCCCTGCAAATATAGACTTTACAGCTAAAAATAGTACAAGGATGCAAGCACAAGCTCCTGTCTTGTAACAGCAATGCAGAAATGCTGCTTTTATAGGTAAAACTCTTTGTCTTACAACATAATGGCTTTTGATTATATTTATGGCCAATGATGTTCTTGAAAGCAATAAAGCAAATTGTGAGCTAATGGATAAACTCAGTTTGTGATGAATATACATTTCAATATTGTTTTAATGTTTTAATCTTCACTTTTGCTAAATGCTTTTCTAATAGATACTAGTGTGTGCAGAGGACACTTGAGTGCTTGAGTGTTACCAGCTGTTGCTAACATTTGAAAAGTGTGAGAAAGTTGCTTTAGTCACAGATTTCTTTTTCTGACAGCCCCTAAATCAATTGAAAAATCATGACACTGTCCAGCAGGATTAGCTAATGGTGTTTTGGGATTTGACATCTCTAGTTCCATTTCTAAAGGAAGCTGCTACATGTTTTTTTGATCTTGCCTGTGCAAAATATACCTAATTTGACACTCTCAGAAGGATTAGTTCTGGAGAAGCTGTTGTAAGACAATTTGTAAGTTTTAGCTACTACAGCTGGCAGGCTGGATCAAGATGTTTTGTTACCTAATCCATTCTGAAAGTCATACTGAGTCACTGGTGGCTAAATAACACGAGTCGGCTTCTTAAATGGTTCCTACTGAAGCTCAAACTGCCAATACTGAGCAGGCTGATTTTGCTCAGTAAGAATTGTTTTTTATTTGTTTTTTATTCTCCTTGCATCTAATGCTTACAGAACAACATAATGCGATGTTAAATCTAACAGAATCTGTGGTAAGAGACCTAATTGCTAGTTGTTCATCTTCGCTGTATTTGGAAGAGGAGGATGTGTTTCACATAGACTTTCTGACCTACAGCTCTGCAGTAAGTACGTCTTCGAATTATGACCTCAGTGAAACACTTGGCTTTAGTAGTCAGTGTTTTTATATGGACTGCAGTTTATCAGCTTTAAAATCAAGGATAGGAGAAACGGCTCACAGCAGGCATCTGAAGTATGCTTTTTCAGAAACTTATTTAAAAACCCTAATGCCATGTTAAGTTTTTGAAGTAGCTCACAGTCTAAATTCAACTTGGCTGTTTTAAGAGCAGTTATTACATAATGTGGAAAATTGTAATGGGAAGATCTTACTTTCATATGTTTGAAAATTGTGATTTGGGAACAAGCTGAAGTTTTCCAGATGGAGATTAAATTAGTGTTACACTGTTTTCTATTCTGTCTGAGCCTCCTGGTACTCCTGTACTTAAGCAACAGGTGTTTTAATTTGTTTTGGTAGTCGTAGTAAGCCCCAATGTAATGAGGGTTTGAAAAAAGCTTTGACTTCTTGATGAAAGTGCGGGTGAGAGGTGTTTAAATGTGCTAGCAGTGAGCGTGCCAGCCAGGGATCATAATGAGAATAATTTTAGGCAGTCTTGAACTTCGCATAGAACGTTGGTGATACCAATTCTTCATTCCCTCACACAGTTGTGATATTGCTGATGGCTCAAATAGTCCAGCTGCTCATCAGAAAATGCAGAGATTCTTAGTCTAGATGAAGCTGTAAGATTTGCAAGAATGAGTAGCTTGATTTACTGCAGTTAGCAAAAAACAGGTATATTCATGTAAAGCTGCTTCATGTAAAACTGCTGCTACCCAGATGATGCAGAAGCTTGAAAATACTGAGGTGGTGAAACACGGATCATGTGAAGGATAAAATACACTTTACTTACTTCTTCAAGTGAGCATGGAGTAGAGGTGGAAAGCAAGCATTATACAACAGAAGGTAACCGAATTGCTGTAAATACTGTAAAGCGTTCATTTGCAGTCTTGTGAATACTTGCTACCTAAGCACTGGCAAAAGAGGGAATGCTTTAACATTCAAATACATTGTAAGGCAGTCTACACAGAGGTAGGAAGGCGTACTCAGGCTGTCCTGGAATATTCACTGTGGTGTGTTGAGCAGCCTTTCTCTAGGTCTGTGCTGGCTGCATTTGCTTTCAGATGCTCTGGATGAGTTTATTTAGTTAAGTAGGAGATACATTCCAAACATCCACATTCATGGTACCTGAGTTTTTTTTAGGGGAAAATCTGTTGCTGAGAGTTCTGAGCTTAGACTTGTCTCTCCATATACTGGGATTTGGACAGTCACCTTGGTGTCCAAGAGGCTGTTTCTGTGTAATGTTATGGAAAGATTGCTGTTAAAATACTGTAATGTAAATTAAATTGGCTGAGGATGTATGTCATGGTAGTGTCTGATGTTAATAATGTAACTATAAAGTGCCTTCAAGAAATGGTTCCCTGGGTTAGACGTGGTGTGGTGGATATCAAAATGTATGAATTAAATATCTAAACATCAGAAAAATAGCAAGGTTTTATCTGCTCACTCTTCAAACTTGGCTTTATAAGCTTGCTTCTTCTAGTTTTGTGTTTGTGGCATGTGATTTCTAGTTTCAGTACCAAAGTGGAAAACTTCTCCAGATCTTACTTGTGATTAACTTATTTTCTGAATGCATTCTTGAAGTTATGGTCTTATCCCTTACATGCTTCAGGAACAGCTATGCCTGGACTTGAGCAGCATTATTTTGGAGAAAGGTGTGCTGAATGGTTGAGATAGTTTTTGACAGTTCATGGAACCAGTGGGGCAAAAATGTACTTGTTTACCTGTAGAAGTAATTAAGGCTCCTTACACCACTGCTTCAGGTGACCTTGTGAGAAGTGTATGCAAAGTGGTGAGGAGGAGGAGAAGAAGGTGGTCCTTTATATCTCTCGTCTAGTAAAGAGTATTTCTCTTTCATAGAGAAAGGAATATGGATGCAGGAGAGTTGATATTGTGGCCATCTGTCTTGGCGTAGGAGAAGACTGTTAATGGAGTGTTTAGATTTCTGAAGTTACTTTGACCATATGCATGCATAACCATTGCACTGAAATGGGTAATATATTGCAGGAATGGTAGGATACCTACTTTGTTTCCATTTTATTTTGTAATGAAGTCTTTGTTTCAGTGCCATCCATTTTGTTTGTCCTCTTGAAATGCTGGAAAATTAATGCTGTGACCTCTGTTTTTATTATCTATTAGCATTAAATTTCTTATGCATCAGCCTAGCCCAGTGTAAAGGCACAGAGTAAGATCTTGGGATTTATTTAAATTTTCTGTGTCTGCTATTCATCTCCAGCCCTGATCCAGCAAGCATAACTAGAGGTGAACTGGTTCCATATCACAATTGACTTTAGAAAGGCTTTTAAATCTTAAAATCCTAGTACCTGCTATAATTGTAATTAAGGGTATTATTTTCACCTCTAGCAACATGTGTAGAAATTTCATCAGACATCCTAGTGTGGTTCATTTCCACCCAAATAAGCATTAGAAGCTGCTTTCTGTTTCCAAAAGAGGGACAACTAAAGTCATAACTCTAAAACACCATATGCTGCTTGTAACAGACTATGTGTGTACTGCATGCATGCAGTAGAGAAGAAATTAGTGTATTAATTACTTTGACTTTTTAATTTTTATGTGCTTGTACCTTGAGCTACAAGCCCAAATTGAGGCCCTGACCTAAAACTGCTATTGCTGATCTGGCCAGAGCACCCATTCTGAGGGGATGGTGCTGACAAAATGAACTGCATAAAGTGAAGAAGACTGTAGAAGCTGCTTTTGCATTCAGATAGCTAAACTGTAAAACTTGGCATAGCAATAGCACTTGCCTTGGACTGCATCCATGGTTGAGCTGTTGATAGGCAAATGGTAATTATAGCCTCATTAACCAACTGAGTAGGTGAATTTTTTCTGTAACAGTTGAGCAAACGTAAAGAAATTTAAATGGAGTCATGCTTGTCTTTTGCTAAAGGCTATTTTTATAAGAAAGGTGGTTCTTGTAGTGAAACTCCTCTGAACCACTGCAGCTGAACAATATAAAACTAGCCATTGTGGTGGAGATCACTGTCTTTTTTTTTTTTTTTTTTTGGACATACCTCTGGTGATCAAGAATCTCTTTTTTCTCTGCTGAAATTATAACTGGGCTGTAGGTTTTTTTTTATATGTAGAAGGTTTCTTGTGCAACTCAAATCTTTGAGATGGTGACTGTTTTTTATGTTAAATGGTATAACACAAATGACACATTCAAAACTTTGAGCAACCTAATCTAGTGGAAGATACTGCTGCTGATGGCAGAGGTGTTGGAACTAGATGATTTGAAGATTGCTTCCAACCCAGACCATTCTGTGAATCTACAACGATTTTCTGTGCGAGTTTGGTAGTGTTAGAAGTGTAGAACAAGCTATTAGAAGAGGAATAGATACTGCAGACTTGTCCTGTGGCAAAAATAATGCATGTTTTTCTTTTGTGGATACAGTTTTCTTGGTTTTTACAAATACTTTGTGTGGGAAACCAAGTGGAGTAAGGATTACTTGTTTTGAACATTTTTAGGTGTTATAAGATGATGAATGTCAGTGTTCCTGAAAAACTGCTAAGTCAAATTGCCTATCTTTGGAGTTAACTGTACAGAATGGTTGCATGCATCAGGTTTCCTGCTTGAAGCAATGCATGAGAACAGAAAATAAGTTGATAGTTGTTGCAGGAGAAGTTTGGGGTTTTTTAACTTAAGTGTAAAGCATCAGATTTAGCTTACACTTTTGCATATCAATCTTGAGTAATCTTTGTGTGTTCTGAAAGTGTGTCCAAGCTCAGGGACCTAATTTTTGTGGCTGCTAGTACTCCTTGCTTAATTACTAAAATACTGAAAATGAATTACCATCTAATTGTAGCTGTCCTCCTGTTTTACAGATGGGGTTGACTTGACCTTTTAAAATTTGATTATGTATCTTTTTGTGACTTGCTTGACCTAAGATGGCTCTGTTGTCTTTGTCTGCACATGTCGCAAAAATTCTGCTTGTCAGGATATTAGGAAGAGCTATAGACATGTGGTTATTCATATGTTCAGTCCAAGTTAGGATAACTGTGAGTAAACTGCTATCAAATGCAGTACATGCAGGCAACATTTCACATTTACCTACACAAAAGGATGTGAAATGGTACACTCAGTAACAGCATGATACTGCCTGGGCAGCTTTGGATACGTGAATGTGAGTGGTACATGTTTGCCGTGTTTGATGTGTATGGACTGAAGAGTTAGTTAATTCTCCTTAGGAAAACATGGAAATTGTGCAGCAGGATTAGTAAATGGGAGTAAGAACAACAGTTTCATGAAACATGAAAAGTGTTGTGGATACAGCAAAGAGATGAAGGTACCTTTCATATCTGAATGCAATATGAATAGTTGAGTGGTGCTGAAATTTTGCTTATTGCCTTAATTTATGAATTTGTAAAGCTAATCAGCCTCCTTATCTTTCTGTTTAAGGTATGCTTTACTCCATGTAACTTTTAATGCTGTTTGAAAACTCAGCAGACCTGGCAGTGATGCCAGCAGGGCTAGGGGTAGAAAGCCCTGAGCCATGGCAGGCAGTGAGCTGAGTTGGGCCATAGAGACAGGGAGTGAGGCAAAGCTTTTCTATCCATGAGAACTGCTGGGCAGTGGGCCTGGTGTCCGCAGAGATGGATGGTGCTGTTTGCCTTCTTGGAGAGTTTTCAGTCCATACTGAAAACTGAAGTATAAAGGCCTGAGCAATCTCACCACATGGCTGATCTTGCTGTGGGTGGGGGGTGAGATTGGAGATGTTCTGAAATTCGTAGTGATCCAAATGACACATCTGTCTACCACTTTTGCTGACACAACAAAATGCATTTACTGGACAGAGAACTGAGACATGGCAGAGTTTGGGTCTTACAAAAAAAAAAACAAAACCAAACAAACAAACAAAAAAAACCAAATAAGCAAGCTCATCTGTGGTTGAGCCAGAAACACCAGCACATTATGAAACTACTGCCTGTTCTTATGAGTACATTTCTAGGTGAAATAGAGTCACTTGCACAGTTTTAAGTTGTAACACTGCTTTGACAGTCTTCCAGTCCTTCAGTCTTTAAATATTTGGGACAGTAATTGGACAAATAATGTTACTAGCTACTATATGCTGCCCTTATGAGTCTACTTTACACTTAGACCATATCATCAATCAGATTTTTTCAACAAACTTCCTCATAAATCGTTGTAGACCTAAATGTTTACTAATTCTTAGGGGGTCATATGACACTGTTCTTTTGACAGAAAATAATTTAGTCGTCTTTTCCTCTTTGCAAGTTGGCTTATTAAAAGAATAAACAGTGATCTGTCCAAATTTGTTTTCCTGGTGGGGATCAGCCTAGAGGCACACATATTTAGATTTTAAAGAAGTCTCAAGAGTTCTCTGGGAGCTAAAAGTATGTACGTTTGCATGATCCACTTGAGAGCAGTGGGTGTCAGAAAGCTTTTCTGAAAATCCTTAAGGACAGTTCTGGGCCAAATGGCAGTCCTTTGACAACTGGAATGATTAGTATGATGATGTTAGTGATGACCTCTCTGTACAAGAGGTGAGATATAACAAGCAAGCTACTGGCCAGCAGTAGCCCAATCTGTGTCAAATGGAAGATACTCAAAGTTGTTGCTTATATAGCAGTTTAAATGTGAGGTTTTCTATCTTTTGTTTGGTTTGGGTTTTTTTGGGGGGTTTTTTTTTTGTTCAGTTTTTTGTTGTTGTTGGGGGGGTTTCTGTTGGGTTTTTTGTGTTTGTAGTGTTTTTTAATGTGAATATTTGAATATTGGTTCAGATGGCAAAGGATGTTTTGGGCACACCTCTGGAAGAGCATTTCTGAGTTTTGGCCTTGTTTAGACTTTTCAGAGACGTCTGTATCAGGGTGCCTTGGTGTGGGTAATATCTTTCTTTGCTTGTTAGGTCATGTTTTGGTAGAGTAGAAGAGGAAATGTGGCTTACAAGGTGATGAAAAATGGGAAGATGGAGATGGCAGTCAGGAGATGGAAAATGGCTATAAACAGTGAAGTAAGCCTGTTCATGGAGCAGTATCAGTCTGATATATTTCATGGTTTGTTAGGCTTTAATATCCCTGTTTATCCACGTGTAACTTCTGCATTTCTAGCTTCTGGTTTCTGGAAGTGACTGTGGCAATATATAGTTAAATGGTAACTTAAAGAGGGAAGGCAAAGGACTAGGTACATATATGAGCTTTTACACAAGAGGAACTTCTGTATGGCAACTAAAAACTGTAATACCTTTGTCTGAAACTACTTTTGGCAATAATGCTTCTGTTGCATACTTCTGTGCTCTGTTGTGAGCTGGCAATGTATGAAAGGCATGCATCTTTTCCAATTAACATTATGTGACCAATTGATAACAACTTTCCATAAGTACCTTATTTGCTGTCCATTGTTCTGTGTTATACTAGAGGATTAGGAAGGCACTCCTGACCATGGAAAGAAAGTGATAGCAGAGAGGGCAAGGGTTATAAATAACTGAGGTATTGCTTCTGGCTCACATATTTTAATAATAACTAACTGCCTTTTTTCTGTGTGTACTCCACTTTGCTTCAAAATGATTTTACTTGAAATATGATATGGATAATTCTCTTACACCTTGGAGGTAGAACGGAATGGAATGTGTGTTTAAGCAGCTTATGCCTTCTGTGAGATAAATAGTAGTGGTCATGAAAACCAGGTAACTACCTGAAGGGTATGGAGGATTGGGAAACATGACTGAACATGAAGTTGTTCTTCAACTTCACCTTCATACTTATGTGTTCTTGTCTGCCTGTGAGTGAAGTAATGTGAGTGGCCTCTAAAGGGACTGAGAAATAAGGATCATAGAACAGTTTGGGTTCAAAGAGACCTTTAAAGGTCATGTGGTCTAACTCCCCTGCAAAGAGGAGGGGCATCTTCAGTTTGCTCTGAGTTCCATCTAATCTGACCTTGAATATTTCCAGGAATGCGGCATCTGTCAGCTCTGTGGGCAGCCTGTTACAGTGTTTAGTCCATCCCTATGTGTCAGCCACACCATACTGCTTGGTGTTGACAATGTTGACTTGCACTTCTAGGGTGTTCTGCCTCATGACCATTTTTGCCATGTAGCAATATGGACTGTGTGTGCAGATCAAACCCAAAATGGTGGCTGTCTTACATAATCATGGTACATTCTTAAAATGTATATTAAGATGAACAAGAAATTTTTCTCCTTCAGTTGGAGGAGTTAAATAAATCTAAAACTGTTCATGTGGGACTGCTAGTAACAAGCCTTAGTAGTGTTATCCCAGAGGATTGTAACCAGTAGCACAGGCCCTAGCTAGAGGCCTGTTCCTAGTTGTGTCTCCCATGGTCCAATAGTGGGCCCTGTCTTGTTTAATTTATCCATCAGTGACTTAGATGAAGAGGCAGAGGCCTCCCTCAGCAATTTCACTGACAACACAAAGCTGGGAGGAGTGGCTGATACCCCAGAGGGCTGTGCAGCCCTTCAGAAGGACTTTAACAGCCTGGAGCGATGGGCACAGAGGAACCTTCTGAAATTCAGCAAAGGCAAATGCAGGATCCTGAACCTGGGGAAGAATAACCCCAGACACCAGCACAGGCTGGGAGTGACCTGCTGGGAAGCAGCTCTGTGGAGAAGGAGCTGGGGGTCCTGGTGGACAGCAAGCTCTCCATGAGCCAGCAGTGCCCTGGTGGCCAAGAAGGCCAGTGACAACCTGGGCTGCATTATGAAGAGCATTGCCAGCAGGCTGAGGCAGGTGATCCTCCCCTCTACTCAGCTCTGTTTCAGCTTCGCCTGGAATGTTGTGTTCAATTTGTGGCATCTCAGCGCAAGAGAGACATGGAGCTCCTGGAGTGGGTCCAGCGGAGGGTGGCAAAGATTATGTAGGGACTGGAGAATCTCTCATATGGGGAAAGGCTGAGGGAGCTGGGCCTCTTCAGCCTCAAGAAGAGACAACTGAGGCGGGACCCCATCAGTGAGTACCTGGAGGGTGGGAGTCAAGAGATCAGAGATATGTTGTGGTACAAAGCAATAGGATGAGATGCAGTGGGCAGAAATGGATGCACAAGTTCCACCTGAGTAAGAACTTCTTCATTGAGCATGTGACTGCACACTGGAACAGGCTGTCCAGAGCAGTTATGGAGTCTCCCTCACAGATATTCTCAAGAACCATCTGGATGCAATCCTGTGGAGCAGTGCTTTAGGATGAAGCTACCAGAGCAGGGAGGTTGGACAAGGTGACTTACTGTGGTCCAACATCACCTGTTTGATGACTAACTTCAGTTAATGTTTTGGCCTAATAAAATTAGTGGCAAAGTATTATTTTCTCTCCCTTTCTGATTTCCACTTTTCACAGGGGAAGCTTATTGCTCAGGATTTAATCCTGTGAGTCATTTTGATGCATTTGAGTGACCAGATGTTGTGGGGCTAGCAAACATCCATCTATGCTAATAAAATGTGTGAGTGATATGAAGAAGCTTGCTCTGTCTGTACAAGCTGCTGAATGCAGCTGTGGACAAGTACAAAGAAACTTGAGAAGTCTGGATATAGACTAATATTGTAGGGAAGAATAAATCCTTCATTTGTGTGGCAGTGAGATGAAACTCTTGCATGTCTTTAGTTAATGCTTTTTCTGTGACTAAATGTTGAGATTGTTCTGCCGCACAGTCTCCTCACTAATATCTAGGTAAGATCTCCAATCTCATCCTTTTCAAGTAACATCAAGAAGGAATTGTATAAAACAAGTACTTGATCACCCCCTTCTAGACAAGCTGGCATGAATTTTTTAACATCCTTTCAGTCCAGTGAGCTGTAATAACTTTACAACTTAATTAAAAATAGCCTCTCCTCAAGGTCCATTTCTGTACCAAACCAGGATAATGGCATAAATGTATTAAGGATCATGTCACTTGGCATGCTCTTGATAGCAAGCAGCTGGCAGTCTCTGTAGCTCTTTCTCTAAAAGCACAGTTCATGACAGTTACCTGCAGTATATTTTCTCGGAAGTGCTTTGCTGTTTTATGATTAGGAAGTGCTTATGACCTACTGTACTGTATAGCCAGAGCAGAGCCTTTTGATATCTGTTCAATATTTTCCTGCCTTAAAAAAAAAATTTATTATTACACTTGCTTAAGCTAAGTGTAGTCACGCTTGAAACCTGCAGTACTAGAACTGCTGTGTAACAGCAACATCATTGGAAATGATGTAAAAACGCAGACCTATGTTTTCTTCCCTTCTTTTTCCACATCACACATACTTGGGCTCAAAGTGGATTTTGTTAACATGGGTTGTAGGTAACCCGGGGATTTTGCTACTCTCACGTTTCCCACTCTTACTTGTGAGAAGCAGGTAGCAGGTGTTTTTTTGCCAAACTTATATGTCATACTGTCTTAATTTGGAGATGAAAATGGGACCTGTGAGGACTTCAGGTGGCTGTGTTAGCTGTGGGGACTTTTACCAATGAGAAGATTATTGATCCTGCAGTTGTATACTCCTCACTTCAGTAGCAATAAGCTACTGTTATTCATGTTAAGATATCAGTTGTCTTCATTTTTTCATATATATCTTCTGTGGAATTAATGAAGAAGTGGAATATGCAGCAGTGATGGTGTTCTTTCATGTGCCTGACCTGCTTGTGGATCTCCCAGAAGCAGAGGTGGCCTCTTGCAAATAGTTGTGGCTCATTCTGGTGTGTATTGTTTCTCCTCCTCCAACATTTACTAAGCCAACAAAATGCTGGTAAGGCTGCAAAAGCCAGAGCCACTGGTTATGTTGCATGACTGTTTCTACTTTGTTCTTCATGCATCTTTGTGCACAATGTGTATGACATTGCAAAACCATATTCTGTGTGAAAAATAAGAGTGCATTGAATTACCAGCAGAATTAAGCACAGTGTTTGATTTGTTCAATTTTAATTATTTGCTTCTTGGTATGGGTCTATAAATAGACATGTCTGCATTTTGGCATAGGTATTTTGTGAAAGTCAGGTTGTAGATTTAAGCTAGAAGTAATTAGAAGATGTCTGACTTGAGTGGTATTACTGGACCGTTATCCAGTCTTTTTCATCTTTATCATTTTGCAGCAATGTTTTAAAATTTCTCATTGTGGCATCCATCAGGACGGAGGGTGGTGGATTGAAGCAAAACCACAGTCAACAGGCAAATCAAGTCAGAAGTGCTTGGTAGGTACAGCACTGAAGTGGTGGCTGTAGTGAAAAAACACAAGTGTGCTAGCAGGTGCTCCAAGCAATAAAGGATTAAGCAGATGGGCATGGTGACCATGGAATTACTTCACTATAATAGAGCTGTAAAACAGTGCTTTCAGGAGATGTGTGTGAAGACTGATGAAGAATTACATAGGCAAGATCTGATGTGTGCAGGGGAAAAATCCTGGAAAGCCGGAGCAGTGATGATGAACTTGCTCAATGAATCATGCAACAGTTGCTGTTTTAGGCAGTTTCCTTCTGCTTCAGTTCATTCCCATGTGTGTGTTTACCCTTCTTTTTGTAGCTTGCATACAGCTGTTCCTTAGCATTGAAGAATTCAGTTCTGAAGCCCCTGTAAAGGCATGTCACATCTTGTCTGTCTGTGGTTTATAAAGAAGCTGTCACAAACAGCCTTGAGGAGGTAGACTGCAGTATAAATGTCATAAAAGAACTGGGAAGATGCACCAACTCAATATTCAAGGAGTTGAATCTTTTTCAAAAATTTTGAAGCATAAAGCTTTATTTTCCAAGCTTCCTTGCTAAGTCTGGTAATTCATTATTTGCATTAATTTCCTTAGAAAATGAAGGTGATGTTGGCAGGACTCTTTTGAAAGAAATGTCTTGACACAGCATAAATAGGCATTTGCTTTCCTATTTATGCTGGTAACAGCGGCAGATTGATAAGCTTGAGGGGAAAGTGGGACTTTTTAGGAAAAAATAGGATATTCTCCTGAGCATAAGGGGAATGCTTTATGTACTCTTGAGAATGCTGTTGTTCTGGTCCATGTTCTAGAATGTATTTAATCTGATAAACAGAAGGATGGAATTGCATGTTAAGTGGAAAACTGTGTAGATAGTTGCAATATAATGAGTTCATAAACACCAGTATTGAGCTGATTTTAGAAGTTGAATGCTGGTTTGCCAGGTAGTTTTTCTGGAGCCTTGTTTTCATTAATTCTTTCTCCATTTATGCTGGTTAATGGTGTATCACAAGTATATGCTTTGTTTTACTGTTGGTGCCTTCTCTAAGGATCGTTTTTAAGGTATCAACAGGATGCATGATATATTATCTTTTTATTCCAACATTATGTGGATTATATCACAATGCTAGTTGGAAACTTGGCTAAAAATAAAAATCACTAAACCAAAAAAAATACTAAAAGTACCTTTGGTCTGAGAAATAAGGTCTTGAGTATTCCTTAAGGCTCTCTTCTGCTTTTTCTCATTGCCTTTTCTTGCTTGCTAAGCAGTGTTGCTGTTGACATAATTGTGGAAGGTGAAAGCTGATGTGTAGGTGTACCATAATGTATTCCAGTACCTTCAAATGCTTTTGAATGTTTGAAGTATAGTATAAGTAAGCAGTCTTTGTAATTACAGGTGAAATAATAGGATGACATGGAAACTTGTGAAAATATCTTCCTTTAGTTGTAGAAAAACAGAAAGACACAGATGTGATGTACTCTTCTTGAGTTCAGTGCTATTTTCATTGCCTGGAGCTGATGCTAGTGGTTAATAGCCCTCTACTGTGGACTTTAGCTTTTTTAATATATTAAAAGCTATCAAAGGTACTTAATTTATATTAAGAACTGAAATGATTTAGATTGGCAGGCACTTCAGGAGATACTCTAGTTCAATCCTTAGTTTAAAGCAGGGTCAATGTCCAGTTGGGTTTTGGATGTCTATTGCTTTGCCCAGAGGGTCTGTGTTGTCTGTGGGCATTCTGCGCTTGTCAGTGGTAGAAGCAGTGGCAATAAGTTCTCGTATGTTTAAACATATGTTGTCCTGACACTGGATACCTCTCAAAAGAGTGTCTTAACCTTCTTTACTCCCTTTCATCTGGTATTTATACTGGTTTTATCAGTAAAGATCAAAGCTAAAGGTAGACAAACTCAGCCTCTTCCATGTCTGTTGTCACCAGATTCTCTGCCCCATTCAGCAGAAGGCCCACATTTTGTAGTCGTTCTTCTGCCTTGCTTTTTCCCAACAGCTTTCTAAAGTTGACATGTCTCTAGCAATGCTGGTAAGTTGTATTAACTTCAGCAGTTTTAAAGTACACATTGTGTAATCAATCAGCTTGCTAGCAGTTGAAGAAAAACCACACAGAATTATTTTTCATCCCTCTGTTTTAAGATGTAGATGCTTGATTTTTAAGAGTTTGTGTGACTGGCTGGTTTTAGTTGTGCTTTTCACACTTTGAACAAAAAATTAACATGCTTTCCATCTTATCTAAGAGTAGTTAACATCCTTGTGTTTAAAGATGCAACTTGGGTATGCAAATAGTGTTACACCATAAGTATTTACTCAGTTTCTTCTGTCGGACATTAGACTGTAGTTGTATAGTTAGAGACTTAATATGGTATAGAGTGCATGGTTGTGTAATTTTTTAAAATGAATGTTTTATTTGTAATCTACTTTCCACATTGTGAGTAACAAGGATGCAATACTTACTAGAAATCTGGTTTTGAAAAAGCTTTGTTTGTGCAGTACCAGCTAAGTTCTTGTTGTGAGAACTTGCCTAAAAAATGTGTCTGGTTGGTGTACATGAAGTTATTTTTGACCTTGTCAGGAAGCAAATAACCATCAAATACGTGTAGAGTTTGATTTTGATCTTAAATCTTTAGTGGAAAAAACCTTTCACTACCTAAACAGTTGTCTAGATAGAGGGGAAAAAAAAAAACAGCTTCTGTGGTTCAGAAGAGGAGTAAAGTGTGTTGTCATCAGCAACATTTTCTGCTAAAATGGTGCAGACTGGAGACAATTGATAGCTGAGTAAATTTGTACTAGGCTTGTTGTCTGATACAACAGAATCTATTGTTAAATCTCAGGGAACATTTTTGCCAAGCTGTCTCATCATCATTTTTGCAGCCTTTGACTGAAAATCTTGTGGGGGTAAGAGATCTTCTATCTGGATAAGCTTGTTACAGAAGCTCATTTCCTCTGGGTTCAGGCTTTACTGCAAACATAATCCTTGGAGTTCCAATCTGCATGCAAGACTACTCGAATTGTAGTGGAGCCTGAAATACTCGGTGGGTCTTCTGTAGAGAGATGGCTGTTTCTTTTCCTAAGTTAGAGTTTTAGTTAAGAGCTTGATGGAAGAAATCCTGATTTTGACTATTGCTTGAAAATTTGTCTGCATGTTGGCATTTACCTTTTCTAGTTGTGTTTGACATTGAGGATGTTATATTATGGCTTTCTGTCTGTGAACAGATGTATTGGTAAAAATTACAGATAATACTAAAGACACAAGTAGTTTTCTTGTTACAGAAATAGCTAGGTATCTTTTTTGAGCCAGTGGTCTAATATCACTCCTCTAATTTTGACAAACTCAAGCATTTTATCATCCTAAATTAAATTAATTCTAAATGAAGGGCAAAAATATTCCTGATGAGTCTAGAAATAAACTTCCACAAGTCTTTGAGCTCAGCAAGAAGATTTTGTAGTACTTGTCAAAATCACCCCTGTAAAAATCATAGAATGGTTTGAGTTGGAACGTACCTTAAAGATCACATTGATATAACCCCCCTGTCATGTGCAGGGACACTTACCACTATACCAAGTTGCTCAGAGCTTCATCTAGCCTGGCCTTGAGCGCTTCCAGGGATGGGGCATTCACAACTCCAGGCAACCTGTTCCAGTGCCTCACCACCCTCACTATAATGGTTTTCCTCCTAATATGTAATCTAAACCTACTCTTTCAGTTTGAAGCCATTTACTCGTCTTGTCACTACTTGCCCTTGGAAAAAGTCCCTCTCTGTCTTTATAGTAGGCTTCTTCTAAGTACTGGAAAGCTGCAGTTAGATGACACCAAAGCTTTCTCTTCTTCAGGCTGGGTAGTCCCAGTTCTCCTAGTCTTTGTAGGAGAGGTCCTCCGTCCATTCTTCTGGCAAACTGTGTGGCCCTCGTCTGAACTCATTCCGACAGGTCTATGTCCTTCCTTTGCTGGGACCCCAGAGCTGGATATGGGGTTCCAGGTGGGGTCTCACCAGAGTGGAGGAGAGGGGCAGAATCCCCTCCCTTCCCTGCTGGCCACACTGCTTTGACTGCAGCCCAGGACATGTTTGGTATGTTTGGCCTGTGAGTGCTCATGGCTGGGTCATGTCTAGCCTCTCATCCACCAGCACCTCCAAATCTTGCTCACAGGGCTGCTCTTGATTTGTTCATTCCCCAGCCTGTGACCCAGGCATGGACTTGCTGTGACCCAGATGCAGCACCTTGTACTTGGTCTTGTACCTTGGTATTGTTAAATCTCATGAGATTCCCACTTCATGACCTTGCCCAGGTCCCTCTGGATATCATCCCACTCTATTTTGACGAGTTTAGCAATTCAGAGATGAGTGGAAAAAAATAGTACAGGATACCAAAAGCATGATGATTAGAAGTATCTTAATATTTCTGGGTAGGCTCTGTAGAAAATAACATAAGTTCTGAGCTATTACTGTGTGAGAGTGTGCTGGTTTTGTCTGGGGTAGAGTTAATTTTCTTCGTAGTGGCTAGTATGGAGCCATACTTTAGTGCGAAGTACCTTTGTACTTGGCACTGAACAAAAGTAAAGCCACACTGGCGAGCAGGTTGGGGGTGCATGGGAACCTGGGGGGCGGTATTACCAGCCCAGTTGACCAAAGGGATATTCTAAACCATATGATAACCTGCTTAGTATATAAAGCTGTGTGAAGGAGAGGATATTTGCAGTTACAGCTTTTGTCTTCCCAAGTAACCATTACACATGACGGTTCTGTGGTCTCCTGGAGATGACCAGCTTAGTTTTTGTGACACAGATAGGAAGTCTTAACCTGTGCTTTCACAGGTTTTGTTTGAAATAGCTTTTTTATTTGAGTAAAAGAAACAGCAAATGTCTGGTATCTATTTCCATAGTAGAAGGTGCTGATGAAAAGTAGAAGATGGGTTGAACCTGTGTTATGGTAGTCTTTCTGAGTAAGTCTACTTAGACTTACAGCTTCAGGAAAACAGGTTCAGTGAGCACATCTAAGCTTTTGTGACTCTTTCTCTTAAGTCTTAAGCTCAGAGGAGACCTGGCCATCTGTTTGAGATTGTTTATAACTGTCAGTGTTTAAATAACTTCATTGTGTTCCAAAATTTTGAGTCTTGTGTACCAGTTGAGCTGAGCAGACGCAAAAAATAGAAAACAGAATCAAAAGCACTTTGCCATTCTGTACAGAAATGAAGTGTTATGAGCTAAAGAAAAGTTACTATTTTGTGCCTTATGCCCATTAACACTTCCAATAAGTTTGAATCATTCACTATGTGAGATTTCCTGGTTGTGAGACAGTGTTACCCCTGTATGACATTGGGTGGAGGGGAGAAGGTTAGTATTTAACTCAGTGAGGCAATGTATTGAAAGAAATTCAGTGTAAACACCCTTGAATGCCAATATGCCAGTGGACGATTCAATGCATGACACAGACTACAAAACTGTAGGGTGGTGATTTGGGAATAGTGAAGTTGGTGTAGCATGTTTGACATACCCTGGTGTGATTTTTTTTTTTTTTTTTTTGAGGTTAAGTTTCTTTTCAGACACCAGGTAATAGGTTGCACAGAAGGCTGGGTATCTGATGTACTTGTTGAGGTTTTTTTGTGGTTTTTTTTGGTTTGTTTTGTTTTTTGTTGTGTTTTTTTTTGTTGGTTTTTTGTTTCTTTTTTTAACTCCAGTTGTTTCTGTATGAAAACAACTGCTCTTAAAGTGATATTTTTTTTTTCCCCCACAGAGAATAAAGAGTAGCTTTTAGACATCTCTTAAGTGACAGTTTATGTGCTTTGAATTGGATGAGACTGTTGGTACTTGTATATGAAAGATTAAAGGAAACCTGGTTGAAGAAACAGCTTGTCTGTTGCAGGATTTTTTTGTGCCAGAGGTTTATTGGAGCAATGTCAGGAAGCAAATGGCTTGCCATAGATTTGAGACATAAAACTTATGATGGTGGCAATTATGAGTAACTTTTGATTCCTGTAGATCACTGCTGGTTACCTCTGTCAAATTTGAGGTTTTTCATACTTGAGCAAACACAATATAGAGTTGGAGTTCCAAAACTTTAGGTGTAGAGTGAGTTGCCTTTTTGTTTTGTTTACAGTTGCAGGTGGATATCAGGAATTCTTGGTATGAAAAGACAAAAGAGAACTTCGATGTGCTGGATGTTTCACCTGAGGGTGCCTCATAACAGTAACAAGGGGGGTTGTTATCAAGCTGTGACGCTTAACACAGTGTGCCCTAGGCGTAGTGGAGGTCTTATGTGGTAGCAGTGGAAGAAGGGCTTTTACAGCATTCAGACTAAGGAGAAATAAGATTGTTGGATGAATGTGTTAATAAAGTTAAACATAACATCTTGGTTATCTTGCATTTTGCATTGCTAACGCCTGAAATCAGATATGTCTTTATTCTGCCCATCTTTCATGGAGAGGTCCCTTGCAAGTAGGTCATAGAGACTACTGTTCAGTTATTTTGGACTTTTAGTCCAGACTATTACCTTAAAAGTGGGTAATAGTCTAGCTGTCACGACAGGGAGGTGATTTAAATTATTTTCACCCATAATAGAAAGTTAGAAAATTACTTCTTACTTAAACCTGGCAACAGTCTCCTTGAGTTAGTAACTCTTCAAGTTGAACAAAATGGTCTGATGGTGAAATAATTGGGGAGTGATAGTGGAGGGTTGAGTATGTTGCATTGCGTTCTTAAAATGATGTGAATTTTAGTAAGGTGCTAAGGTAGGAGCTAACGGTATCTTATGGAATCTCAGAACAGTTAGTGCTGGAAGAGACCTCTGGATACCATCCAGTCCCAACCCCTTGCCAAGGCAGGGTCACCTAGAGCAGGTGATGCAGGAATATGTCCAGGTGGGTTAGGAATGTCTTCATGCTTCTTTGAACAGCCTGTTCCAGTGCTCTGCCACCATCAGTGTAAAGAAGTTCTTCCTCATGTTGAGGTTGAACTTCTTGTGGTTTAGTTTATGGCCATTGCACCATCCTCTTGGTACCCGCCTTTTGAGACATTTGTATACATTAGTGAGATCCCCCCTCGGTCATCTCTGCTCCAGACTGATCAGACCCAGTTCCTGAGGTCTCTCCCCATGAGGGAGATGCTCCAGGCCTCAAATCACCTTTGTGACCTCTGCTGGACCCTTTCTGGTAGCTCTTTGTCTTCTACTGAAGAAACCAGAGCTTAACCCAGCCCTCCAGGTGTGGCTTCAGCTAGGGCTGAATACACGGGAAGGATCACCTCCCACCTTATAGGGATAGGATTTCACATCCATTTATATACTTCCAGATTTTCTTGCTCTTTTTCAACTTCTTGAGGTAGATTTCTGTGCTTTTTCAAAATGAAGCAAAGAGGCGGTGGAGTATCCTATGTCAGAGACACTCAGAAGCTCTCTGGACGTGGTCTAGGCTCTTGTTAGTCCTGTTTGAGAAGGGCAGTTGGACTCAGTGGTCTCCAGAGGTGACTTCCAACCCTGAGTGATCATTGTGTGAGTTTAGGTTGTCAGGTGTTCTAAGGATAGTGTATGTGATGCCTTATTGAGCTGAATGTCAGCTTTGGAAAACTTGTGGGAAACATCACATATAATTGCTGGAGCAGCTATGGAATTTGAAACATGACAGGGTTTGCAAAATCAGGCTTGCAAGTGAAAAGTCTCTTGTCTGTGTTTTGTGTGTAGATTCTTTAATCTTCTCTAATAACTCAAATTCAGCTATCAACAAGAAAAAAAAAAAAGGAAAAAAATCCCACCCACAAATTTGCTAAATTCCACTTTTTTTGCAGGTGAACTTGATAAACAAAGGGGTTAAGCATTATTGTTGTTCATTACTAGGACATTAGTCTTCTCATTTAGTAAGAATACAAAGTTGATGTGAGAAGTTTAGAAAGTTCTCCAAAAGGAAGGAAGAAAAGCATGACATGTAGTTGTGGTTTCCAAACAAGATAAGCAGTCAAACCTAGGTGATTTGACTGGCCACTCAGTAGCACTGACAATGTTGGGATGTGTAGTGTATGTATAGAAGCCATTTCATCCAAGCTGTTGAGACACAGCCAATTAAAGCAGATTATAAGTGTTGATAGCTGATAGCTTTTTTGAAAAATGTAAATGAAGCTTTCAAATATGAAAGGTTTGGAAGTCAAGATTTTGTGTAGTAGAGGGCTTCCAGCAACCTTGAGCTCACCTCATGAAGCTTTTGTTGATTTCTTCTCGTTATTACTTCGTTTGTATTAATGTGCTTTAACATTTTATGTCAGTTTTTGAGATGTCCTCCTCTTCTCCTCCATGCATCCGGAAATATTTATAATAAAATGCTAAGTTGTTGAGGCTTCAATTCCTTTATTTTTAAGCTTTCAGGAGCACCTCTGTTTTGCTAGAAAAACTTGACTCGTATTCTTTCTGGTTGGTAGTCTTCTGCAGCATGAGTGTTTGGGGGACACAGCTTTGTGGAGTGAAGGAGTTGTTTCATAGAGGTGGTAATAAGAATGTTTACCTCCCTAATGAACTCCCAAGATCCCATGGTTACATGCTATTCAATCATTGCATCACAAACACTTGGCTAAAAACCAGAGTAGGAACAAGCAGTCCCAGAAGCAGATTGCTCCCTAAGGTGAGCAGAATCTGCTAGGTCAGTTTACACTGGCGCAGTTTATTCTGGATCAGGTAATAGAATTGTGATAGATTTGCAAAACAATTGATACTACTTTTCTCCGCTTGCTTTTCAAGTGCACTCGCACTCAGTGCCAGCTGAATTACATCTACCACTTACTGCTTTCTTAGTTCTCTTGAAAGATTCCTGCTGCTTCTTTTCTGTGCCTCGTCTTAATAAATGCAGAAATTCACCTTAAGAGTTATACCTCTTCTTAGTGCCTCAGAGAAGAGCCTTGCTAGTAATGTTACTCTGAATAGCTAATCCACGTACTGTAGTGGATTCTGTAGAGAAATATAACGATCTGTATTTTGCATAAGCAAAATAGAATGTAAGAGACTGATGTGATACTTGGGAGACTGCACCACTTACTGTTTTTAAAATACTGGGAATAAGAATTGTTTTTGTGGATTTTTTCTCCTCCTCTGCTATTTTATATTTGTTTTTGGGTTGCTATTCAGACATTTTTTCACTTGACACTTTTTTTGGTTTTAGGACCCTGTGGGAGTGGTAGGGGGACAAATAGTGGTACCTGTGTTGTAAATCACTGGTGGGGAAGGACATCACTGAGCATTTTTGTATTTTCTGAAATTTTCAAAGAATTGTGTTTTTGGTAGTGTGTGAAAAAATTAAAGGGGGAGAGAAATACAAGAGAAATTCTGGGGGAAACATTCTTTCTAATTTTAGCATGTAGTGCTTGGGCATGCTAAGATATTTTCAAAATCCCTGATATTTCCAATTAGTGTTTCTTCCTCTGGAAGGCTGTTGAAAGCACTGCTGCTGTGTGTTAGAACTTGATGTGTGGTTAATTTAACTCTTTTCCTTGAGGTTTACCTGCCTTCCTTCTGAAGGGTTTACTGAAGAGTGTTGACTTAATTGTACGTTTTCTTTGATAAATGAAGTGGAAAGCTCAACACTCTCTGTACTGTTGCACAGACAAAAAAAAGGCATTTATTAACTTCCTGGAACAAAATGCTTTTCCTCTGTCACTGTTGTCCCTGTGTGTTTGGGAATCTTTACATGTGTTCTACATACTTCTGTGAAACAGGAATGCACCTGTTGAGTAAATTGGTAAAGTTTCTTGTTTTCAGTGCGTCACTTTTCTGCTACCAGTATTGGAAGGGAGACCTTCCAAAAAAATCGTACTGATTTTTTTTTTTTCTTAGAGCTTTTTGGAACACCTGATATGAGTCTGTCTTAGTCAAAGCTGAAAACATTGAGTCTTTTGAGGCTTCTCTTGTACTACATCCCTCACTTCCCTCTCTCTGACATAAGAGGAAGAAGGTGAAGCAAATGCATTTACCGTACTATTTAGTACTTCAGTTTACTCATTATGTTTTTTGATTTATTTTACGTACTGTTCTGTCTGAGACTTAGAAAATTGCTCATGGAAAAGTACACCTGAAATTTTGGAAAAGGATATGGATGAAGTTCCTTACGGAGCCATAGTCTTAAAATATGAGCTTAAACATATAGTATATCAAAGGCCAAATTCCCAGTGGGGAGAACTGACAGTATTTTAGAGAACTAAGCTTGGTTTTAGTAATCTGTCACTGAGACTTGCTGTACATTGTACATGTTTGCTCATTTTAAATAAAACTTTGATGTAATTCTTTGTGGAATCTCTAAATTATTTTTGTGTGAGTATGTAGAGGTAATGCATGGGTCTGTTTTTTTTAAACTGTTATTTAACGAAGTTGCAGTAAGACCTGAGGTTTCTAGATCACCCATAGTCACTGGTTGTAAAGACGAGACTGAAGATCTTTCAGGCAGCTAAGGGTGTTCTCCTGTCTCCCATGTGGCAGAGATTGCATACTTGTATGTCAAAGTCGTTGTATGAGTTACCATTACAAGTAATGTTCAGTGTTTAAAGCAGGTGAGTACTTCAAGGATCAATAAATACATGCAATCTCTCCTAGCAGCTAACTGTTTGAACATATCTGGTAGCATACCCTACCTGATACCCTCTTAAAAATACATCCTAGAACTTACAAAGGCAGGGGGAGGTGGTGGTGTCTGTTGGCTTTGTATGCTTATCTACACTACACAGTTTATTCAGTAGCTGATGCTGAGCACAGCCAACTAACTGAAGGATGCTGGAAGCTTGGAGGGTGTTCAGCCACTGCAGTAATAAGCTTTTCTTTGTGGTTCATTAAATGCAGCTGCAGTGAATTAGAGCCAGGTTAAGCAAACTCAGCTAATCTGCTTTGAATGTTCTAGGTATTTTTGTCAAAAGTTACAGGCTTGCTTTCTTTTTGGGCCCTTACTGGAAAGAATAGGTAGTTACAGAAGCTAAACAAACTCAGAAGGTGTCACAGTTTTCAAATTTGAACTATGTTAGTTCTAAAAATTATTCCAAATTGCTTTTTCTTTCTGTGAGAGATAAAAATCAGCTGTGGAACTGGTAGTTTGGAGACAGCCATGTGACTTCTCTAACCTCTGATACTTTACACTCTAAAAATAGTTGCCATATGGAATGTCTTTATTGTGAGGACAGCCTCTGCTAGTTGAGAACCTTTTTGTGTTTAAGCACTTTCTTTTACTAAACGTTTTTAGCTGTTATCTAAGTGAAATTGTCATACGGCTTTAAATGAGAGCTGCTGTCGTTGTCCAAAGATGTTGTAGAAAAGGAAGTTATTTTCTCTGAATTTAATAGGGGCAGTTACAGCAGTATTCTGTGTTCTTCTCTCTGTGGAATGCGTATTAGATCTCTGTTAAAAACAAACTGAATAAATAAATCAATGTTACACCTGTGAAAAATGCAGCAAATTCAGACTAACACTTGGCTGAATTTGTTTCAAGCTTTTCTGTTACAGCTGTTTAACCTGCTAGCAACCTAGAGAGATTCTGTAGGTTTGGTGGAGGTTATTTGGAGACGTGCATGCCAAACCCTGTTTCAGCAGTTCTTCCTTGTTCTGCAGGGAGTTTAGACATAAGCTGTTGTAAACAAATAGAATAATTCTTACAAAGCAGTTGAATGTCCTTTCAAAATGTGTAGTAAAGAAAGCAAAGTCTAATGTTGTACATGCTTCTTTGGCAGAGGTTATAATTAGTATATGTAGTCTCTGGTGTTTTTCTTCTTTGAATTTACAGTAAGTTTGGAGATAAGTTACCAATAGTCTATTTTTTTGCAAATGGGAAGAATTACTATATTAAAAGCTGTTTTCATTGTCAGTCAAGTCATGCTGCTCTTTTTTACTTGTGTGGTGTCCCACTCTTAGCCTCCCTTTGTCCTTGACTCTTACAGTGTCATAGACCTTAGATAAAATGACATTAGACTTTGTGACTTTAACTTTTTCAACCTTTCCACACACTGACATCTTAGAAGTCTTTTCAACATCAGGCTCCAGAGCTTTGGTGCGGTTAAATGAACTTTGGCAGTCACAAGATTAAAACCAGTTATTTAAATATTTCTTTTCTACAAATTCCTAGAACTGTAAAGGTTGGAAAAGACCTCCAAGGTTATTGAGTCCAGCCTTTGACCAGACATGACCATTTCAACTAAACTGTAGTAGCACTGAGTGCCATATCCAGTCATTTTTTGAGCACTTGCAGCAATCACGAACTCTGCCATCTCCCTGGGCAGCCCACTCCAATGTATAACAATCCTTTCAGTGAACCATTTCCTCCTGATGTCCCATCTGAATCTTCTTCTGGCCCAACTTAAGGCCATATTCTCTTGTCCTTTTGCTGGTTGCCTGGAAGAGGAGGCTGACTCCCACCTAGCTACAGTCACTTTACAGGTAGTTATAGAGAGTGGTAACGTCTCCCCTGAGACTCCTTTTCTCCAGAATGAATCAGAACTCATTCATCCGCTCCTCACAAAATTTACTCTCCAGACCCTTCACCAGCTCCTTTGCCCTCTCTGGACCAGGCCATCCAGACAGTTCTTAACCCAGTGAAGAGTGCACCTGTTCAAGTTATGGGCTGTGGCTTCTTCAGGAGAAATTGAAATAATTCACTGCAGGTGCAGCTGCATTTAGCCTTAGGCAGCTACTCCTGATGTGCTCTGTCTTCATAGAGTAAAAGAGGTGTAATTCAGCAAAATCTGAACACTTGGACATCTTTTATCTGAGAAACAATTTTGCAGAGCTGACTTGTAGGTTACGTGTGACTGTGCATTGTGTACAGTATTTATGCAATAGGGAAAGCTTAAATCCCTTTTTTCTTTATTGATGCTTCTAGGAACTTACTCTTCTAGTATTTTACCCAAAATCAAAGAAAAGAATAAACTTTTGAAGGCTAAAAGTTGAACATTGACTGAAAGCTACATTTAATATAGAATAGTATAAAATGTCAGCACAGTGAATGAAGTAGATAAAAATCCTGCTTGACTTGCTGGTTTAAAAACAGCCTAACAATCATGTCTTCTTTAATATTTTATCTGTATAATGGGACAATCAAACACAGTTTTGATCTTTGAGATGTGTGAGTTGTTAATACCAGGGCTGCTGGACTCAGAGGTATTGGTCTTTGTTTAGGAAATAGGTGGAAAATGATTACCTGCATTGTGAAGAAGGAAGAGGCCTAGCTTTATTGCTGTGAGACAATATAGCATTTCATATGACCTAAATCCTTTCAAATTTTGCTTATCCTGACTACAGTTTCATTTCCAGAAGTAGTTGATTCTTATGCCTGTGTTTTCATGTTCTTAGTTACACTGGTTTTTTTAAATACCTACACCTGAATTGTGGGCAGAAAGCTTAAATTAAGTCTGTCCAGCTGAATATTGTGAACTAAATACTTTTCTTCCTGATTCACATTGTTTTAGAACTAGAATGTGCTGACATCCAGTGGCACAGATTTCTTCAAACTCATCTGCTTTTTTTATAATGTGAGGAATCTGTTCCAGGGTAATTGGACTGCACTTTTTTGACAATGGCATCTAAGGGAGTTCAGCTCCTGCAAACATAACTGAACTATGTAAATAGTGTAACTTTTATCCTTTTAACTGTCTCGGACATCTGTGTATATTTAATGGAATATATGAGGTAGCACAGTGATTCCCTATGCCTGATACCAACAAGGTTTTTATTACTTACTATAACACTTTGTTCAGATTGCTCCAAAGCACTGGTGCCTCTTGAGTTCTTGACAGCATGTCATCAGGGCTTACTTTGATGTTTGGGGTTTTTTTTCCTGCTGTGGTAAAACATAATCTTGGTTTTCCTGGTGAATTATAGATGTAAGTACTCTGTAGTTTAGGTGATGCAACATAAACCACTGTCATCTTTTTTGCAAGATAAAGTGTGAGGAAGGAAGATGCATACTGTTTCTAAAACAATCTTCATTAACTTACTGATCTCTGTGCACAAGACAGCCGGTTCTCTGCCTATGCATAATATTCAGCTCATGGAAGTGAAACTTCCCTGTTTTGGAAGTCCGCTTCATTATGAAACAAAGGCTAAAATGTCCAAACTTGGGTTCTTCTCTCTATTAGAAGCTATGTTGCAGTATAAAATACGTCTTGTTTATTTTGAGATATTCTTCAAGACTTGAGAAGTCAGCCTTTGGGTGCCATGACAAATAATGTGATTTGACTGATCTCTTAAAAAGGATGCTAGAGATAAAATGAGATTTAACTTTTTATCTCAGACTTGTGTTCTGGGTGAAAGCAGAAGGCTTTCTGCAGTGCCTCAGATTTAGTACATTTCTGTAGTGAAATGATAATAAAAATATGCAGGTTAGCCCATATAGGAAGCAAGCATATTCTAAGTCAGATGGCATCAGTATCCTATTTTTCAGCTGTTGATGTTCTCAAAGTATTTTTTTGGTTTACTGTTGTGTATGTGACCCTTTCCAAGGTCTTTCTTTCTATTCCAGTGTACTACAGCAAGACTTTTGGGGCACATGTGACTTTGTAGAACTTGATACGCATTGATGGGGCAAGTTTTTCCAGAACTGTGTGCTGTTGGTCTGACTTAATTTATGCTATCTTATAAGACTTCTTACCATCTCTTTCACAAACAACTCTCTTAATTTTCCTTTGATATTGAAACTTGAAGATATACAGGGCAATAAAATAAATTGTCAAAGATTTGAAAATTGTTCAAGTATTTAGGATCTCTGTTATAGTGGCATACTTCTGTGGCTGTGTTTCTCTTGCTATGGAATTAGGCATATAATTATTTTTATGTTAAAGGGGTTATTACCTCAGGGTTTTTTATGCAGCAATAAGTATCTAAGTGAAATCATCTTTTTGAAACTAATTGGAAAGAAAATGGCTTAATCTAGATTTTGTTGTTGCAAGATTTAGATTTCAGAAATACCTATATATAATGTTAAGACACAGATGATAGAACTGTCAACTACACAAATTGTAGTTTTAATAGGTTTGGGTCTAAGACACAGCATAGAATAATACGTGAAAGAATAGAGCATGACAGTCAAAATATGTGGGTTAGCCCGTGTAAGGAGCAAAGGTGTATTAAGGCAGTTTAGTGATACATAGTTCAATGGTACTTGGAGTACTGGAGAAAACTGGGAGTGGGAGACAAACTAGGTACAGCTTGCCATGATGAAAAGGTTAGAAGAAAGACTAGAGCATGTGGAAGCCTAGTGGTCCCAAAAACTTCTATGGACAGAATAATATGAATAGAATAATACGAACAGAATAATATGAACTATTTATGGACAGAATAATAGGAAAATCTGATTACCGGTATTAATGGTGATGCATTAAATTATTGACGGTTTTAGCAAGGTGTTCTGACATTTTTGCTTCTCTGTTCTTGAATTCATGTTTGTGCAAGAATTCCCATCCCCAGAGGTCAGAAACCTTATAACCTGGGCAAGGTTTCTGTGGTGACTGAAAGCAAGAGCAAGAGTATTTTAAATTAGCAAATCTTTTAAATATTCATTGCTCTGCATTTTTAGTTGGATTATAGAAATAAAGATTTCTGCACACAAGACAGCACAGCATATGGGTCTGTCATGTTATATCTGTATTGCATTATTCATTACTTGTGGTATATCAGGATTAAGAAATAAAAATTATGTTAATCTGGTATAGGAAGCCTTTCTACTGCTTTCAAAGAACCTACTCCAGTGACTACCTACTACAGGTGGGGCAGGATGGGACAAATCATAGCTCCAGTTAAGCTTGGTTATATAACTAAAAGATGTGATTATTGACTTGAGACCACTAAGAACACTTATTGGAGACTGAATAGTCAGTCTTTATCCATACTAGATTTTGAGAGTAAACTGGCCTTGGCCATGTGTTTTCATGTTAGTGCACTATGGGTTAACAAGAATGGCTTGTTGATGTCTTCACTCTTGCTAATTTGGAATCTTTTTTAAAGAAGTCATAAAATAGAAGCCTTGTAACTGTAGGTTACAAATCTCATCTCATCTTGACTGAAGTGGGCATAGTATGCTGACAGAAAAAGTTTCAGTTTGAACAGTTGTTGTGTTCTTCCAACCCCTCAGGCCCAGCTGTGGGGAAAAAAAAAAAAAAAAAAAAGGTCGGGTCAAGTCAGTTGTTGCCACAAGTCCCTGTTCTTTGCTTTCCGTGGTATTTTGAGGCCCTTCACCAAACAATGAAAGCAAGTATTTATTATTTGGATAATGCTTAACCTCTAAGATGTGATCCTAGGCCATTTAAGCAATTTTGGACATCATGTCCAAGGCTGTTCAGGTAGCTTGTTTGCTGTCATATCTCCTGGAAGGCACATACTGACAAATCCCAGTGCATATTCCCCTGTGTTGCTAGCTGAGCTGTTGTCCTTACAAAGATTTCTTCTTCCCCAGAAGGTTTCCTCAGTGGAAGAATTAATGTTTCCTGTGCAAAAATGACTTGATTCTATGTGTACATAATGGTGCATGCTTCAGTTTGATTTCAATTCAGTTTTTGTGTTGCACATAAGCTTTGCTTGTCATGACTCTTGGAGCTGAAAGAGGGATGCTGTGACATGTCAGTCTATCAGGCCACTGATGATCTGGGCTTATGGAGACATTTGAGTGTGTAGACATTGTGTTGTTTTCCAGCCTGATACCGCTTCGATAGTACTTGTAAAGATGGGTATAGAGGAAGGGCGAGGCATGGTGATTAGTAATTTCTGACTTTGAGTTGCTTGCATTTTCCCCATCTTTGTATGGTGTTGAGGATGTCATTTTTTTGTGCTAACTAGTAGTATGCATGAGGGTTTAAGGGGCAGGGATATTTAGTCATGTACCTTTTCTCTTGTCTAGATATGTGTAAAAGTTCCCTGTGAGAGAGCAAAAACTCTCCTGAGGGGAGATCCTGCAGTTTGAAGGGTCAACTGTGATGCAGATACTGGGTTCATGCCCTGGGGATCTGCTGAGGTGTACACTCTGATGGAATGTCTGTGATAGGGGTGTGTTTTGGGCCTGTCTCTCTCAGTTTACCACTGAGCATTGGGCAAGGAATACTGCCATGAAAAGTCATCACAAGAGACCTGTTCCTGTAGAACCTTATCATCCTTATCCTGGAAGATGAATCCTGTCATCCATCCTCTGTTGCAGTGAAGACAGTTGACTGCATGAGGGAGAAAACCGTGTTGTCCTTCAGGAAGATGCACCAAAGAGTAAATGGAGTTGTGTGGCCTTGAAGGTGACACATACTTTCTTGATTAGAAGAGTGTCTTTTCCTTACTTGTGTTTTTTTGGTTAGTGTACCTCTTCAGCCAGACTAACTTGGTTTGCTTCCTGTTCCTCTCTGTTGGTAAACATCAGCTTTTGAAATTGGCATTGGGGAAGAAGGATGTAACTGCAGTATGAAAGGATGGAAAGTTTTACACGGCCCAACTGGAATGCTGAGGTAAATGCTGAAAAATTGAAGTAGGCATCCTAGCCAGTTCAAGTGGATGTTGACTTTGAAACTCTTCAGTCTATCAAGTTGCTTATATTTGAAGTGTCATCAAGTTGTCTCCTTTTGCCCTACTGAATCTTCTGGGGTTTTTTTGTGTTAGTAGGCTTGAGAGGATTGCAGATGTCTAAGGAATAAGATGCTAACTTACCTCTTGAAGAATACATATGCATTTTGACAGAGCCGTATTGCATTGTTAGAAGGCTGGGAGAGCTAACACAGGAGACTGGAACAGCAAATAAGAGCAATAGATGTAGTTGGCAAGATTTTGTGGCTGGTAGAGTGCAGTTAAAAAATCATTCCTGTTAAAAGTCAGTCTTATTTAAATTATTATTTAAGTGTTGCAATTGTTCACAGCTTATCTGTTTGAGATCTGAATAGCTGCTTGTGATTTTGTGTTCATAATTTTGGTGAAACTCTTTCGGAACATAAATACTGTGTTCTGACAGCCAGCTGTGTCCAAACAGTCCCAACTTGACATTTAGTTAAAATTTCAATTATAACCAAAGTAATAATTTTCCCTTAGCTAGCTTTGAACTTTTTTTTTATATGAAGGAGGGCAATACAAGGAAAAGGTATAATTTTGTGCTGAGTTTTGGGGGTTTTTCTTTGTATATGAGCTAATTCGTAATGCATGTTGATGCTGTCTTGCTCAGGGTATTTGTTATATTGGTACAAGTGGTTGTGTGTCTAAATTGACCTGAATAATTAGGAACGTAAAAATGGTTATCATTTATTGGGGTCTCACTTGAACTGATCCCTTAATGGAATGGAGGTGCTTGTTTTCTTTACAGAAGACTGTTAGAGTTGGCCTTTCTAATATGGGTTCTATGATAACTTAAGTTACCCTATATGTTTCCCTTCCCTTACCCCAGCTGATAGGATAATCAATAATTTCAGTCAGAAGAGATAATTTTTTTTATGTAGATTAGTCCATTGCTAAGCAATGTTCTTGCCTTGTTGTACACGCCTTATTTTTTTAGAACTCCTTACAAGGTGTTGGGTTCATTCCTAATGCATAGTAGCTTTAGTAGGGCATTGTTTAGAGTATGCTAATACTTCTATGTATTTTGCAGAAGTGTTAAGAGTTTCCAAAAGCATTTCATACTGAGTGAAGACATTTTGTTTTAATCTATGTATACATTTTTCGTGTTCCTACATATCTTTACATTCCATAGATAATTTACACTTTCTTGCTTCTGTCCTTCTTAGTGTCATCACCAGCACTATTAAGTTCTTTCACTGCTTACCTGGAATAGGCAAGTCTGCTTCAGGTGCCTCTTCTTTCCTGCAGAAAGCTTCTGCAGATTAACTTCTGCAGCAGCAGTCACAGGGGTGAATTAGAATCCTTTTCCCTAAAATTCATTAGACTTTTTTTTTTAACCATCTTCATTTTATTCACTTATTTCAACTCATCGTGACTTTGAGGCCAAGATACAGAAATGTTAAGTGGTATTACTACTTTAGTGATTCATTGAAGAGTCTGTGAAAAGGTTCTCCTAGTAAACTGCCACTTTTGAGAGGCTAGAAATTGTTTTTTATTGTTCTAAAGGGCTCATGCCTTCTGGTCTTACGCCTGTGTTTACATTAGTAACTTTTAAAGTTACTTTAAGATTTGAGACCACCTCATTATCAGAAAAATTCTAAGTTTTCTGTGAAGTTTTCTGTCTTTCATCTATTGTATCACAGTTCTTCCATATAATTGAGCAGAAATCAACAGGTGCTCTACTGATTTCTTCTCCTGAGTTGCATGAGTTCTCACCAAGCAATACCCTGATCTAGTTTGTGCTGCAGATTCTTTAATAGTGTAATGGAGGGAACATTAATGTACATGTAGGTGGGGAGGGCTGCTAATGGACAAATAGTGGTTTATACTATTAAACAAAAAGTGAAAACAGAGACAAAGAAACAAGTGTTGTTTAGCCTGTTGTGCAGACTCACCAAGCACAAGACGTGCTGTTAATATGTGGATTTCAGAAAAATCATTAAGTGCTCATTGACATTTATCCTTCTTATAGGGAAACTAAGAGTGAGTAGTGTTTTTTTCTGACAGGCAAACTGAAGACATGTTAACTGAAGACATGCCTCTGCCCTTTGTGTGCATTTACCCATAAAGGACCTGGGATATTCAAGCAAGCTATGTAATAGTTTTTGCATATGCTAGATTGAACAATCTCTGTCATCTCTTATTGTTCAGCTATTTTGAATGTGCAAAAATTAGTAGTGTGCTTTTGCATATGCTTCTAAGATACTTGACCATTAGAAAAAAAATGAATCCTTCAAATTAACACTCCAGTAAAGATAAAAATCACTAAAGAGAAAGCATGAAGAACTGGATCTATTCTAAGTATCAATAACTCTGCACTTAAAATTTTAATACCTAAAAAAAATTTGTTCTGCTGAGTTGGACTTTTTAAAGCAAAATTCAGCATCTGTATTATGCCAGGTCTTACCTTTCAGTGAGCCCTCAAATAATTATGATTTTTTAAATTTGACATATTTAGCAATAGGCCACACAGAAAAGAAATAGCTTACCCTTGTTAAAATATATTAATTACTATTGTAAGTCAATGCTGATGGAATAAATCCTCTGGAAAGAGAACAACTTCATTACAAGCAGAGAACAAAGTTCTGTTTTAGATCTTTATGTCTGAAAGAGATAAAGAACAATGTGTGTAGCCAGAGGTAGTTCTTGTTGTGCAGTTTGGTATTATGAAAACAAAATCTGTAATATTTGCTTGTCCAAATGGTGATGTGTCTTGTCTATTGCATGCTTCCATTGCACAAAATCCTAAAGCATGCTCTGAAGGTTTTCAGGTATGTAAGCCTTGAGGAGAATCTTCAGGAGCACATTTGCATCTCTTATGACTTTACCAAGAGCATTGTATCAGCTGTAACCTTTGAGGCCAGCGGCATGTCATGGTCCAGTTTAGGTTGCCTCTAAACAGTGATAACGTATTGAAGTAAGCAGATGTGTTTAGTATCTGCTGTCTTAAATTCAGAGTGCAATCACTTTTATGTGCTAATACTATTTAGAAGTATATAATGTAATTGTGGCAGGCATGTGTACAATGATTTTTTTTTTAGTGCAGTGTCTATAAATATAATTATGTATATAAAACCTGTGTGAAATGATTTCCCACCCAGCAATGACCAGGATGCACAAGTATGAATTAAAACAGGTGGTAGAAAGACTTCAGTCAGAAGTCTGATGCACTAAACGTTTCTCCCTAGCATCTGTATGCATGCGAGGTGGTTGAAGGTTTATCTGTTTTGTCACCTCCTTGGTTCTATCTCAGCACTGCTGGGATCCAGCCTCAGCTTGCATTTTCAGCTGAGCATGAACAGTTGAGTATATTGCACACCAAAACACCTACTTTGAAAGTTAGTAGGCCACTGTGACTATTGTGTAGCAAGTCTTCATCTTGCTAGCTCTACTGTTTTTTCTAAAGCTCTCATATAAAAATCTGGTGTTATAATTGGAACTGTTCTATGGCAACCAGAACTAATTGCATAAACCATATGGCTTTTGAACTTCTGACATCTTTTCTCTTGAAAAACAAAAAAGCCTACTTGCTTCTCTGCTAGGTAAACCTTACTCATGACTTGCTTGAACTGCAGCTAATTAGAAACTGGCATTCAATTAATGCCATAAAAAGTGTTTAAGAATGTTGGGGTTTAAAACTCTACCTGTGCTTGGTGAAATAAAAGTAAGTTTATTGAAAGATAGATGGCTGCTATGCACTGCATGTTAGAGAGAGCCATTTTCCTGAACTGTGTCTTTAATTCTTCTTCCTTTCAGCATTATAAAGAGAGCAGATTTACTCAGTCAACTTGACTTTATTGTTCTTCTCTTAATCTGAATGTGTTTAAAAACAAACTCTTCCTTAGTAGGTATAGAACTCTTTTTCTTGAACATAATGGTTTTATAGGTTTTGATTGCAGCAACTTCTAAGCTGTTTTAATAACCTGAAGTGTAATACTGTCTCTGAGGCTAATAGTCAAAAACTGAATTAGCTTTTTTTAATGGTACTACATTAAAAAGTTCAGTATTTTAAAAATATTTTGGGGGAGGGCAGAAGAAAACTCACAGCTCAAATGCTGTGTTAATCTGCTGGTTTAGTACAGTGTTAAAGCTGAAAACTCATTTCAGAAAGCTTTCTATTTTTTCCTAGAATGTAATTAACCGTATTTATTACTCTTTTTAGGTCAGATGGAAGTGTAAATAAAACGCTAAGAAATGCCAGTTTTCCAAATTAGATATAAGAGAGCAGTCTGTACAGCCTTGAAAGTAATAAAAATGGTAGAAGAACCAGTAGAGTGAAACAAGTTCTTAAGACATAATGGGTTTTTTTAGTCTGGGAACTAACTTGCACGCTGATTGCAAGTACTGTATAGAATGTTGCAATGAAGATAAATGTGCTATGCAAGCTGGAAGTACTTCACCTGACAGGTGGTCTTGGTTTTTTTTTTGAGAAATGCTGCAGTGCTTAAGAGAACAGTGAAGTCTCCAGTTAGTACACTGAAGTCCTGTACAAGCAAGTAAGCTGTTCTATTGAAGTTTTCTGTCTACAGCATGTGGTTCACTGGAAGCAAATAATCTGTGGGGTCACACTGTTTTGCTGAGAGCCGTAGAGATCCAAATACATCATCTTGTGCATATCACTACAGTCTCTGTAGGACAAGAATGTTGGAGACTGCTATTTGAAAGCAGTCTTCTTAATAAGGCTTGTCTGAGCTTGAAAGAAGTCAGTTGAGAGCTCCAGATGTTATTCATGTAGTAAGCAGTTTGTCAAACATATTTGCCTATGAAGTTGTTAGTGTTAGTTTTGGGTTGAGACCACAAAGGATGGCATAAAAACTTGCACTGGATACCAAAGCCTCAGTATTTTGCATAAAAAGGTGATTGAAGGTCATACTTAACGTAAGTTAGAAATAACAACAAGACATTAAGTCAGCTAAGCAGATGGATTTTGGTAGCAAACTGACCTGAAGAGTAACTTGTACCATTTTAAAACAGAAAAAGTTTTGAAGTACTTACTTATAAATCCTGAATGCAGCAGCCTTCTGAAACCTTTTTTTTCAAGTTTAGACTTACCTCTGCTAATTGTGGTCAAGAAGGATCCCTTTACTAACAGCAGTCTCAAGGCTGTGGTGGTGGTCAGGAGCCTTTCTGTTCCTGTTGTGGTTGTATTTCACATCTGGACTACCTGTAATCATCTGCAAATGGCCTATTAGGTTTTGTGGTATCCTCCTAGCATTGTTCAATGTAATTCTAATTGGATTTTCAGTAATGTTTTGGTTAAAGAACAGTCTTCTTGGTTACCAAAAATACTCTCATGAAAATCACTTGAATGTTTTGTTCCAGTTATTCCACTTGATAAATCCTTGACTCTACTGCCGCTTGTATGTGCAGTGGTACTTTTAAACAGCTGTTCCAAGGAAGCTTAGTGAATACCATCTGCACAAGATTTTCATTTAACTAATTTTTAACACCTAGGATTTTAAGAATGGAATTAATTCTAACATAGTACTTTGTCATCTTTGTGTATCTTTTTTTCCCTTTGGGCTGGGAAAGACATGTAAAAGGAGGTGTAGGGCACAATCATTTTATGTGCTGATGGAAAATAAGCTCACTGTACTGTATTTTCTTTTTTTCCTCGTCAGTCTTGAAGATTTAAAGATTTGTTTTGTGGTATAGTTTCTTTTAGGCATAGTGTGGTACTGAAGGTAGTTTACAGGGTAGATGCAGAGGTAACTAGACTGCATTATCTTTTAAGTCTTCTTAAAAATAAGCATCTTACTTCACATAAGAAAAATAATTTTACAAATTAATTTCTTAAGATTAGATTGGAATTGCCTCAAATCCAATTAAGCCACACTGCATGGACATGCTGGGAATATAAATGCAATTACTGTAAATTTGTACAAACTGATTTGTTGCATTACCTTGTTAATCTAACATACAGTACTTTTTGTGTCCATATTGCAGACGGCAACTCCAAACTAACATGGCAGTCAGACTCTGTGATGTGGCTTCTCTGCTTAGATGTGGTTCGTGGGCAGCAGAGCCTTGGACTGGGGTCTGTGGGACTTTTCTTAAATTCTGTAGGCTACTTTTTTACATGTTAATAGTGCTGAGGCCATACCAAAGTCTTTTAACTTTCTATTTGGAATACTAATTCACATATATGTTTCATTATAGGCTGTAGGTTGTGTTCCTATTCTTTGAGAGCCTAGAGCACACTGGCAGACAAGACATAATTTTTTCTGTAAAATGGTGATCTCCTGTACAAATTACACTGCAGTGACTTGCCTTTCTTCTAATGTCAATTAGATTTTAGTACTAATTGAAAATACACAGTGGTAATTGAAGAGGAGTATTGTACTGAAATGGTTTTGGTATGGTCTGAATACTAAATTGCAGTAACTTTGAAAATCTATATAGTTGTGTTTTTGTGATTACTATTTTAAAATTATATTTTAAAAATTCTAAGAGTTTTTTTAACTGTAAATTTATTTCAAAATATTTTTCTGAGTGAAAAATATTTAGTGCTTTGTCCTTTATGAACACTTCTCTTTAGCCTGTTAGTGGGGTATGCATTATTTGTAAAACATTAGTATCACTTCATTCAGAGCAGATGGTTCTATAGCTGGGAGATGCTATAATTTTCAGCACACACAGGCTACTGCAGCTGTTCACTTGACTGTTGGCTTAGGATCCTATAATTGCCACCTGAAAGTGAAAATAAATGTGCAATTAGGAGAGAATTGTTTGTCCTTGCTAAATCCTGCTAATTTTGATTAATGAACATTTCAAATTTGAGAATAAAACACAAAGAAAAGGAAATAGGCCATTGTAACAGAGCCTAGGAGCACAGCATTTGTGACTACTACCTTTAACAGGTATGCTAGTATTTTGAAAAGTAATTTATCTTAATTGGGATAATCTACTTTGTCATCTTTTCAGTGGACTTGTTTCATCAGTGTCAGAAGCAGATTACTCATTGGAGTTTGTCACAAGGGAAGAAAATGTTGTTCTAGTTGCAGCTCTTCAGGAAAACTAGATCATACTTTTCTAATGAGTGCTCCTAATAGATTTTTTTTTTGCATTGTGCTGAAGTAACCTCTTGGAAAATAGTTCTGTATGCACAACACAGAACATAGAAATCTTATTCCCAGGAATATCAAAGTTTGACTTCTAGTAAGAATCTCAATTTAATCCCCTTTTGATTATTAGGAAATTCAGTTATTCAGCATTCCCTGAACACAGCTGACCTCATCAGCTTTTTGTATATGCACTGATTGCATAACAGTCCTTTAAAGAGGACTGTTAGGACAGACCCTTCAGAGGTCCTGATGCTGCTCTGTGATTTTACAAGAGGCTTTTTTGTGAGAGATCCTCTTAGCAGTTTAATTATAAGGTTAAATTTCAGTGATTGATGGATTTTCTTTAGTGAATATTTTGTATTGAAGTACGTAGTACTGGAGAATTAATGTACATCATTTTCTCTTGCATGTTGTCCTAAACAGTTGGTCTCAAACAGGGTTGGCTGTCCAAGTCTTAGATACTAAGATGCCATTAAAAATCCATTGTATTTACCAACTGTTACCATTCAGTCATGGACTGAGGGGGTAGAATGCCTTTTGTAGATGTGGCAGCTTGTGGACAAAGTGCTTATGTACAAGCAGACTCCTCCTAATTATTTCTGTTGCATCTTGCAATCACACAGTCAGTCACTTTGGGGTGAGACACAGTAGAATCAGACTGGTTTGAGTTGCAAGTACCTTGGTGATTGTCTCTAATCCACTTGCCATGAACAGGGACATCTTCCACTAGATTAAGTTGCTCTAAGCTCCATCCCGACCTGCCCTTGAACATTATGAGGGATGTGGCATCCACAGCCTCTGGGCAAAGGCCTTACCCACCTGCACAGTAAAGAACATCTTCCTAATAGGTAATCTAAACCTACTCTCTTTCAATTTGAAGACATTCTTCCCCTTTGTCCTATCACTACATTCTCTTCAAAAATATCTCTTTTTGTCTTTCTTGTAAAATCCTGTCAGGTACTAAAAGGCCACAATTAGGCTACCCCAAAGTAATTTCTTTTCTAAGCTGAATAAACCTGATTCTCTCAGCATTTTGTCAGAGCAGATGTGCTCCGTCCCTCTAATCCAGACCCTCCTCTGGACTCAGTCCCAACTTCCTTTGTTGGGACCCCAGAGCTGGATGTATTTCCAGGTGGGGTCTCGCTAGAGCAGAGTAGAGAGGCAGAATCCCCTCCCTCCCCTGCTGCCCACACTGCTTTGGTTGCAGCCCAGGACACATTTGGCTTTCTGGGCTGGGAGTGCTCATGGCTGGGTCATGTCCAGCCTCTCACCCACCAGCACCTCCAGTCCTGCTCACAGGGCTGCTCTTGATTGGTTCATCCCCCAGCCTTTGTTGATACTGGGAGTGTCCTGACCCATGTGCAGCACCTTGAATATGGTCTTTTTAAACCTCATGAGATTTCCATGGTCCCACTTTTCAAGCCTGTCCAGGTCCCCCTGGATGGCATCCTGAACTTCAGGAATGTCAGCAGCACGCTTTACCTTAGGGTCATCAGCAAACTTGCAGAGGAAGCTCTTGATCCATTTGTCTGTGTTATTAGTGAAGACACTGAATAGCACTGGTGCCAGTATGCACCCCAAGGGACAACACTTGTCACTGGTATCTGTCAAGACTGAGCTATTGACTACCACCTCTGGATGCAACCGTCTAATCCCTTTCTTATCCATCTACTAGTGCACTCATAGATACTCTCCATTTTAGAGTTAACAATGTTATGGGAGATTGTGTCAAAGGCTTTACATAAGTCTAGATAGATAACATCTGTAGCCCTTCCCTTGTCCACTGATGGAGTCATTTCATCACAGAAAGGCCACTTAGTTGGTCAGACAGGACTTGGCCTTGGTGAAGCTATATTGGCTGTCTCAGATCACTTCCTGTTCTCTGTCTGCCTTAGCAGAGGTTCTAGGAGGATCTGTTCTGCGATCTCCCAGGCACAGAGTAGTTCTGGAATGGTCCAGAAGTACATTAAGTTCAAGATTCAAATTTAACTGTTCTCAGAGTTCAGGCGAGGGAAGAAATAATTATAAGAAATTGCCAGTTTTGTCAAATAAAAGCATCTAGAAACCTGGTTCCAACCTGGGGGAATCAGTTGGTGATCCCAACTGAATCAGGTGGTGAAAAAAGTTTGACATGGATGTTGTTAAAGAAGAGTATAATTTCTATCCTAGCACATTCATATATCCTCTAAGTATCTATTTAAAATACTTATCTTGATCTCTGCTATTTTTTACGAGAAATATTCTTTGGATACAGTTAATGCCCACCTCATTTTGAAAATATTCCAATGCTACTTCATGTTATTTCAGTAACTAGTTGTAAGTTGACAGAAATTATTACTCTTGCAACAGGCCAGTTTTGTTTGGTAGCTTCTATAATAGAAAGGCTGTAATTCCCCTAAATTGGAAGAACTAAATTGGAAGAGAATGGAAACTAAGCTTTGAGTGCTGATTTCATTTAGTGGGCTTGTAGAAGATACAGTTTATTTGTTACAGAGTTTTAAAGTATTGAATAACAGTTTAATGCCCTTCTCTACTGGTGTTTGGGTTTTTTCTTGCATGTAGAGGCAGTATATGGCCTTGGCAGTACCATTTCTGTATAGTTGAAAGGTCTTTTAGGTTCTTGTTTGGACTCTCTTACTAGATACTGAAATACAAATTTTGTTGGTTTTTGTTTTCTTTTCAGCAGGTAATTGCTGCCATGGAAACAAAACTGACTAATGGACCAACTTGTAATAACACAGCCCATGGTTCAGCCACCATGAACAATTGCCCATCACCAGTTGATTCTGGGAACACGGAAGACAGCAAGACCAATTTAATAGTCAACTACCTTCCACAAAACATGACACAAGAGGAACTGAAGAGTCTTTTTGGCAGCATTGGGGAGATAGAATCCTGCAAGCTTGTTAGGGACAAAATAACAGGTATGTTGGTTTTGGAGTTTTCTGTATCTTTTCATTTTTCCAAGCAGCAAACTCTCAGATGGTATATTGCAATTCTCTTAAGTAATGGAATAAAGGCAGAAGGAGCCAATGCTGGTTAGGAACCAATGAAGGAACTTATATTAATAATTTTTTAATTGTATACCCCAAAATTAAGCATATTTACTTGCATTTAATTTCAGTTACTTTGAATGCTATAAATGCTAACAGGACACTTAAACCTGGGCTTCAGAGTAGTAGGAAAAAAGATTCACATGTGGAAAAGCAGATTGTTTATACAAAGTTTCCATGAATTGTAATCCAGCCTCACTGAAGTTAGACTTAGTGCTTGTTGATGCAAAGCTGCTTCTTTTTAGAGATGCAGGTAATGAAGCTTGTATCTTGGAAAAAGGGCAGATTATCTTACTTAAAAGGTTAAGCTGCTTTTGAATTGCAGCACTTGAAGAGTTTCTTTAGGATGCACACTTGAATCCATTTATTCTCTGTGGCTTCCTTCTTATTGAGCAGTCTCTGGCTGAATTCTGTTGGCTGAGTGTTGTCTGTGTCCTCTATGGCTCTGAAAAACCAGCAGATCTTCCCACAGCAGATGACTTGTTCTTAAGACATTAGGTAGTGGAATGGCTGGATCTATGAAGCACGCTCCTCCAGCATGGTAGTCTGGGGTATTGAAATCACTGCTTTTAGTTGATCTGACCAAACTTTCAAGCAATCTTTGCTCTTCATTGTGAAGATTACTGAGTGTTCCTGGGGATGCCAAAGAAACCAGATCGGGCTGATGCCACAGCTTGCTCTCTTCAGGTGAAATCTGGTTGATGGAGAAAACAAGCCTGTTTTCTTTGTAGGTAATGACTTCAATGCTTTGAAACAAAAGGTCCCTTCTGTAGGTGTTTCCTGACCTCTTGTTCTGGGAGTGGAAAGATGTAACTGATACTTCATAATGGGATGGCTATTCAAAGATGGTTTGTCTCTATCTTGTATATCTCACATGTTTAGCATGTTTAACTTCCTTATCAAAGATGCTTAGGAATAACCTCAGAGGCTGCTACTTCAGGCCCACAGAAATAACCCTCAAGATCTTCACGATCAATGTTCAAATTGTCTACTTCCTTACATGATGGGTCTGTGATATTCTATATGCCAGAAGCATACTGTTGCTGCTACATAGTTTCAAAATACTGCAGATCTGGGAATGGAGCTGAACTTAATTGTAGACCGCTTGTTTCAAGGTGTGATGTTTTCTATATAAAATGAAGGATGCCAGAGAAGGATCCTGAATTTAAATTACATTCTGAGTAGCAGAAAACTCCAGAGCTGAAATTATTGGAGATAAAGTAGAAAAACTATCAGAGAGCAGCTCCTCAGCTTTGAGATACACTCTCAACTGCCAGCAAAAATGCTGCATCAATCTTGTTCCAAAACATTTTAGTATTATAAGTGAGATTGAGAAGCACAGTGTCTGACCTTTTAACTGCATTGGTTGCAATACTTCTGATTTAAGTAGTATTGGAGCATGATGACTTTGTGTTTCTGGATGCTTAGGAGAAAGCTCTTGACTTTTAGTCCTGCTATTACTCATTTTCAGGTTTTCTTCAGAGAGTTTTGAAAAGCAAATTTTTCTTTTCCTTCTAAATTTAGAATGGGGATTGTTTCCAGGTTCTGTAAAGGAAGACATATGGCATGAATTTCAGATTTTTATTGGTTTAATTCCTCTGTTAAAATGTAATAATCTTTTGTCCTTCTTAAATGAACTGTCATGAGTGCTAGTTACTTGGTAAGTATCTTTAAATTATAAGGTTAGGGTAGCATAGAAGTTGAAATACACTTCTACACTTAGAGTATCACCAAGGTCTGTTACGGCTTGTGTCTCCACGACTCTGTGACTGCTTGTTTGCAAACACATTGGAGTTTGGTGGCAACACATGTGGGCCAATCCGGTCCTATCCTTGGCTTGGAGTGGTACCATCCTGCAAGCTTGATGTGAAAGACTGTGTTTCACTCCATGGCCACTGTCACTGGTGGGCAAGACCAACAACAGGGAGAAAGTAAGCACATCCCACAGACCACTGGGACTGAGATTAACTTTTTTGCCCTAAAGAGCATCCACTGGGGCTGTGTGTGAAGTATGATCTCTGCAGCTGTGCCCAGGTAGAAACTACTGTTCTGTCCAGAAAGAGAGTTACTCCTACCAGGATCACTGGTCCTGTCCTGAGAGTCAGAGTTACTCCTACCATGATCACTTGGTTGCCAGTGCCATGTATTACAATACAGAGAGATTATGGCCAGTCACTGTCATCTTGACCCAAATACTCATTAGCATCCAGTGAATTTAAACCAAGTTATCTCCCACCCTGTTATTTAGTACTCTCTCTGTGATCACATCTGCAACGCTGAAGTGTACCTGCATTCTCATAGAATCACAGAATGGTTTCAGTTGGGTGGTACCTTAATAAGCATCTCATTCCAACCTCCCTGCCATGGGCAGGCAGACCTCCCACTAGAGGTGAAAATGCGGTTTCCTTGAAGCTGTCTGAACACTTCAGGAATGAGATGAGTTGAACTTGAAAGCCTTCCTTGTTTTTTTCCTCTGAAAACCTGTTTGTGGGGAAGGAGGCACCCTGAAGTTCATTTACTAATTTCATGTAAGCAGTTTGAAGTACAGGTCCTGATTATTTTATTGATTTTTAGCTAGAGATTTACTTGTGAATAAGGGAGAAAGCTGATATGTGAAGGTTCCTGATGGTCATCTCCCAAGCATGCACTTCATTGGCAGAACTTTCTGTTGGGGCAGCATTAGCAGATGAAGTCCGCTTTCTGTAGTAGCAGAAAACCATTTCAAGTGTTATCAGTAACAATTAAAATAGCTGATTGCAGTTCTGTTGTTTTACTGAAGGTAAATAAATTAAATGTTGGTAGTATTGAATATTCTAAAGGGTGCTGAACAAGAGTCTCTCTTCATGTGAGAATCCCACTGACAACAGCATCTGATAAGTGGGTCATGAATGTCACTTTATCTTCACTTGCTAACTAGAGAATCTGTTAGGAATGAGTCATTGTGTCTAGGTATGTTGGAGTCTGTGTTAACTCTTACGTGCTTTTGACTAATGCAAATTGCAGAACTACAGTGTAAGTTAATTGTGCTTGTACAATAGGTAGGAGACCCTGGTCTTAACAAAGCAACATAACTGAATTCCAGTGTGCCATTTAAGATAGCTGTTTAGTTTTGTTTAAGTGCTTCTACATATTTAAAGGCAGCAGAGGTAATATGTATCATATAATGATAACATTTTATGTAATCTAATGTTAAGCATGTATGATCACAAAAAATAAGCTAAAAAACTATTAAATATGTTAGGGAAGGGGATAAAATAGGATTAAATTTAATTGCTGGAGCTGCCCCTGGTCAAGCACTTTAAAGAGCAATGCTTTCTGCTTGCACAAGATAGATGGATTTATAATCTTTTTTAAAAAATACAAGAAAGAGTAATAGCTAGCACTTAAAAAGTAAGAGACCATAGTATAGTAAAAATTTTGTAGACCTACTTTTCTGAAACTTGAGTACAGGTAAAAATGTGACTGTAGTCTCCTTAAAAAAAAATGCATTCTTTTAACTAACACTGTCTTTAGTACAATTTCAATTGTACATGTGTAAGATTAATGCTTAATTTTCACATTGTGGAATAATCTCCCAGTTTTCATTGTGCTTGTGGCATTGTTACCTAATCTGAAATTCCTGGAATATAGACTCCTTAATTTCAGAAAGCAGCTAATTCAGGTGTCTTAAATTTGGAAAAGTGTTTGTTTTCTTGGCTTCGAATCCCCCATACTCTTCTCTTCTTAAAATAATCATATGCTCATAAGATGCACAAGTTTTTTTTTCTTTAAAAGAGAACCTGTTCATGAATAGGGCTAGATTTCTTGTCTCCTTAACTGTGTTTGAACTACCAGTAATGTTTGTATATGGATTTCATTTACAGTTTAGCAAATGCTTGTTCTGTCTAGAAAGTGAGTCAGGATATGCTTAGAGACCTAGCCTGGGACTGTATTTCACGTTCATAGACCTGTGTATGAGCTGTGAAACTCTGGTAATATTCTTACATTTAGTTCAAGGAGACAGGTGCTCTGCACTTGAAGACGTCATAAATTCTTACTGCCTTTTATCATCTCTGCTTGAAGATAAAGAGTAAGACCACTTTAGGACATCCTGCTGATCACTGTTACATGGCATTTTTTCCAAAGTTAATCCAGCTGCCACTGTGGAGCTTACATATTTGTTGAAAGCCTGATCCTCTTTACATACCTTTTTCAAAAAAATCTGTGTTCTTGTTTGTCTTATGGTTGGCAACTATCTTGTCAGATTGTGGTGGTATTTTCTTTATGGTCAGCATTATAGGCTCATGGAGTAAAATTATTCAAGTTGTGTCTGTATGACCCCTTTAAAAATTTCATAGGCAGTCTAGGTTTTTGCAGTCTAGAATACAATCCAGAGTACTGTAGTCTAGTCTGCAGTACTATGATGGAAACTCATGTAGAGGAAGGATCACATTTCTGTCTCTTACACATGTTTCCATAAAACAGGATATCTTGCTTAATTTTGTAGATTTCATCTTGTCCTCTCTAAGATAATTGTTTCTCAGATACTTTGAAGTATTCTCTCATTCCTGTGTTGCCCTAAGCAAAGATGTAAAATGCAGCACACAGTTGAGATGTCTAGAACTGTAGTTCTAGAAGAACTGCCTGAAAGTTGAACACTTCCATAAAGTTCTTGAAGCAACTGTGTCAATATGTTTGCAACTAATGTTTGTACAGAGTTTTAGTTCTCATGCATGTTTTTGGTTGTGTTTCATCAGAGCTGAAACATCTGTCTCTTAGAGATGACTCTTACACTTCCTGTGACTTGTACAGCAGTCTTTGGGTAATCATGGGAAAACCTGTTTGTGTCCTCAGTGGAAGCAATACAAACTGCTTCTTGGCTGCTTGAATCTAGAACATGTGAAACTTGTTAAGCTGTGTAGTGTTTGCTCCTTCTATCATAACATTGTAAATGTTAGTGTCTGTTGGAAACCTTATGCCTTGTCAGTGCTACTGCATATCTAAAACTCCTGACTTTGAAAGTGATCTCAGTTGAGCCTGGGCTGCCAGTTTCTTTTAAATCTCTTGTCACTGTTGCTCTGAGCAGTCTTAGCTTTCTCTCCAGCTCTAAATCTTTTACTTCCCTTAATGGAAGTCTTACTTTAGGACATCCAAACTAACCTTACAGGAATATGGAGGAAAAAACATGATCGTGCTTTAATCTGAGGCTTCTAATTTGAGGCTTATTACTGCGTTAAGGTAGGAGGCAAAGTAGACGGGTCCTACCTACAAAGTAGGTTTTCCTTTTTGTGTCCCAGAGGAAGCAGGAGGTGACAGTGTGGCATATCTGTGAAGAGGTTTAGTGTTCAAAGTTACTTTATTTACAGTGTAGAAAGTTTTAAGCATTCCCATGACCAAAAAAGAAGAAAATTTTGAGGTTGGGCAATGGGTAGCCGGAATTTCAGGTACTTCCTCATATAGTAGGAGTGTCTGATACAGAGTGGACCACATGAATGTATAGAGCACAACAACTTCATCATGTGTCAAGAAAGACTTGCTATTTTTGTTAAACTCTTCAGATCATTTTCCTTTTGGCCTTTACTCCGAATGTGTTTGTTTGCAGTCCTATATCACTCCAATGCATCAGATGTTTTTGCAAGGTTTTGTACACTTGGCTGGAGAGTACAGTAATAGAGCAGCTAAAGAAAGAACTAGGTGAAACTGTCGGCTCTTTTGTGGTGTGCTGAGTCCATGACATGAAGGGGTACTTGATAACTGCTGCTAGGTGGTGTGTGGAGATGAGTGAATTTTTGTCAGCCTGACAATTCCTTATTAAGGCAGGGTTGTGGACAAAAGGTGCTGCATGGAAAAATGTCTTGCAGTCGAACCTGTTGTGCTAAACTTTACTAAAATATGAAATTAAGAATAGAAACTGAATGGGATTGGAGGCAAATTTCTATTTATATGAATTAATATATATTTATGTGTGGTGACTTCTCTATGGAGCATCTTGCTCAAGACCTTGAAACACAGATCTTCTGGGGACAAGGAGGGTTGATCTTAAAATCACCTTTTTAATTTTCAAGTTTCTTTTGAACTCTGCAGATGTTAAAATGAGGTTTCTGATGTGGCCTAGGGACTTGCTGAATTATAGCATAAAATTAATAAAGTGATTTTGAACTTTGTGTGCTTGTTGGAGAAGAGTGCAGCAGCAGAGTATTGGCTTACTTAGCTAGCTTGGGTGCTTGAAGTACTATCCTAGAGAGATAATCTTGGAAGAATTAAGTTTCAAACAAGCCTTCTGTGTGGATCCAGAGCACAACTAATGTCTTAAATCTGCTGAGCGGTTTTAATTAAATGATCTTTAAGGTTCCTTCCAACCCTGGCAATTCTGTGGTGTTTTGTATTTCTGATTGCTATTTAATACTACTAAAAAGTAGCAGCATTTACTGTACCTTTTCATAGTAAATGACATAATTGATTGCACTTCAGATGTCTCCTTGAAATGAGTCATGTAAACAGGTGAGGATGAAGAAAATTGTTTCACCTTGTATTACTCAAGATAGCACTTAATTGTCTTTGTACTTTCATATGACTTCAACTGTTACTCAGGCACAACGCTGTTTTGACCTTTCAGAAGTTCACACGCTTTGTTTTTACACGTAAAAGAGGTAGAAAAGACCTGTTTGACTAAACCTGCCAGGGATTCGCTCATAGGCTAACTTTGTGGAAACAAGCTATTTTTAAAATTATTATTCATCATTAATGAGTTGATCTTGATGTATAGCATAAGCAAGAATTTGATGTTTTAAAAATTTAACTCTTTTTATATTGCTAAATATAATTAGGGACCTTTCTGATTACTAAATCACTCTGCTTTTCAGCAAACACTGGGCTTTTTGATGGAGATAATTGCAGTATACATTTTTTTACAGTTTTCTGCAGATTGCCATTCACTTTAGTCAGTTGTTGCCATAACTGACAAGAAGCCTGTGAAAGCATTGAAGTTTGCAAACTGGCATTGGTCCTGTAGTGATGTGGACTGTCTTTTGTGCTTTCAGTTAAGGTTTTGTTTCCACACTGGGAGTCCCAGGCTACCAGTTGGGTGTATCTTACACTGTTTGCTCTTTCATACATATATGTTGGTATATGTTGCTGTTACTTCTTAGTGATCCTGAGCCAGCTGTTTGATTCTAGTGGAAGCTAGTGTGTGGGAGAGACCTCTCATACCTGAAGTTCTTAGAGCGTAACTGCTTTTCAGGGTAACTGTGCTGTGAGATTAGAGCAGAGTATTTATAATAACAAAGGTAAATTTCAGTGATGTCTACCTCAGTTTGGGTAGTGATGTAAGTGACCTGCATGCATTGAAGCTCTTTCACTCCAAGGATGTCACGTGGATTATAGGGACCTGGATATCCGTACAGAAAGTAGAAACTTCCTGTCAGCCTCCACATGCTGAATGGTAGGTCATAAAACTTCAAGCGGCAGATGGCTCCAGCAGGTTCATGACTGGTCCATTATGTATTGAAGCAGCTAGTATATTGTGTTACAGAACAAGACCTTAAAATACATGCAAGGAACTTTCTAGCTGCATGTGTTTATTTTCTATAAAATATATGTATATCTACATATGATATTCTTTTACCATGGTACTTCAGCTGGCAGCTCTTGCTGTGAAAATTTGCCAGAGTCATTGTAGTTTTTCTGTAGAAGAGGGCTTATTATACTAGTCTCTGTGGAATTTTTCGTCCTGGAGTATGTCAAGTCAGAGTGGAAAAAGAAAGCTGCAGAATGCCACAGAAGAAAACTTCGTTTTTAGTGACCTAATACTTTAATCCACAGTAAAGAGAAAATAATTGAGAGGGCTCAGATATTGTATTTCATTTTAGGATTCCTTTAATATTTAATTATTAATATAATAACTAATTCCCACAGTTATCAAGGACACAGCCATATTATCTTCAAAATTTCTACACTGTTGCCCAGTTGTTGAAATTACTTAGTTTTTACTTTTGCTTATTTCAGGTATTTAGCAGAATTTACTGAAATGGAAGGGGATTTGTAATCTGAATTATTTCCTGTCTTCTGAGTTTCTGGATCTTTTGTAGATAAGGTTTTTTTATAGTCTTTGTGGTAGCTGTGGCTTTGTGGATGTTAAACCAAAACTCTTTGAAATGTCCTTGGAGCCGCACAGTGGTTAGGAAGTCTTGCATCTGCAGTAAGATGCATTGATTATTTCAGTTCCCCACTCTTCCCCACCACCTTCTAAACTAAAAAAGCTGGGTTTACTTACAGAAGAAATTCTCTGTGTTCATGTAAGAATTGCTATGGAGACGTAGTTCAGTTTCAAATAACAAAATCTTCAGCTTTTCTCAGCGTAATTTTTTTCCTATGTTCATTTAGCAACTGCAACAAGAAATGAGTTTTCCAGCTACTTACTATTGCAGATTAGTAGTTGTTCTTGTTTGCTAATTACAGCAGTTAAAACTGAAAAAAAAAATGTTCCCCTTGGACATAAATTCAAGCAGATATATTTTGAGTTGACAGTTAAGACCTACACTAGGGAAAGAAATTACGTTTTGAGGACAGTTTATCATTTTTCTACACTCTTTTATTCCTCAGTAAGCACCAGAAAAAAAACAAAACAAAAATAAGCATGTGATTGAAAGTTAACCTATGTTAACCTACAGAAAACCTATTTCCCTGGAGTAGGGAAATATTTTCAAATATAGGATCATGGTGCATTTCAGGATGTCTTTCAAAACTCTGATAATAAGTAGCAGGTAAAAACTTGGACAAAAACCCAAACCAAAACAACCTTTCCAAAGTAGTATGTATTTTGGTGAAGTTTGGGAAAAGAATTTATGTTCAAGTGTGTCCTGGTTTTGGCTGGGTGAGAGTTCCTTCATTCTCAGCAATAGGTTGAGTGCTGTGCTTTGAAATCGGTATGAAAAATAATATTGATAACACACTGATGGTTCGGCTGTTGCTGAGCAGTGTTTACACAGAATTAAGGACTCTTCAGTGTTCCGTGCTCTGCCAGCGAGCAGGTGTGGGAGCATAGCCAGGTCAGAGACCCGAACTGGCCAACAATGTATTCCACACCTTATGCCCAGATAATAAACTGGGGGAGTTACCTGAAATGGGGTGTGCTCACAGGTCAGGGACAGGATTCAGTATAAGCCAGTGGATGATGATGAGTAGTTTTTTTATGTATCACTTGTTTTCCTTGGGGTTTTCTTGCTTTCTTATTTCCTTTTATTAATAGTATTACATGTTACTTTGTTTCAGTTACTAAACTGGTCTTCACTGGTAAGCTTTTTTTTTTAATTTTTCTCCCCTTTTCATCCGGGATGTGAGGGAGGAGTGTTTTCACTTGTGGCTGTGTGTTCTTAGTTGCCAGCTGGGTTTAAACCACAACAAAGTGTCATGCCAGTTTTTTGCTTGGGTGAGCATATTACCAGAGGTTCTGAAACACCCCAGGAGTAGAACAAATTGCTTTACATCCACTTGCTTAAGGTAAGGCTGAATATTTAGCACTGCTGCTGTATTCCTGACAAGGAGTAAACTGACTGCAAAGGACAAACTGCGATGCCTGAAACGTGTTACTACTAATTGTGGTTAAAATTAAAGGGTATAGCTAGCTTTCAGAAAAGTATTTGGTTTTGGAAGTTCCATGGTATTCTTTCACCTTGGAGTGGTAAGGATCTTCTCCTTGTAATATTACTAGCTAGTTTGTAAAAAGGTCTGGGTGTCTAGTTCAGTCTTCATTATTTCAAATAGTTTGTGGTTGTCACTTATGTTTGATCCCAAGGCAATAATGGGCATGATTCTCAGTGTTCCTTCTCCTGTAGTTTCCTTAAGTAAGCATTTGCTGTTTCTTTTGCTTGTACCACAGCATGCATCTTTCCATGCAGTTCCTTCTTTCAACCACATTTTCTGGTGCTGAGATTTTCTGTTTAGACATGGTGGATCTCTGTTAATAACTTTCAGCTGATGTCTCTTCTGGCTTGCTGAACATCTTTCATCAGGTCCATGTAATGTTTAGCATTCATGGTACCCCCCCACCACGAATTTTCTCCTCATGCTGCAGGAAAGAACCAGAGCTGCACCATCACTTTTGTATCCAGCAACAACAGGCTTGTGTTGATGAAACACCAGATGATGATGGCACCAAATTAATAAAGAGTTGAACTAGGCTGAGATCACAGTCTACTTACTGTGTGTCAAATACTTTGATCAGTGTTTGATACTTTTGATCTCCAACTTTCATTATTCCAGATTTAGAGTGATAGCTGAGAAATGGTTTGGGAGACAGGCACTGAAGTATCAAATACTGAAATCTAGTAGTGATCATAGTACAGATGTTTTCTTACAAGCTGCCCAGCCTCACCTGCTCAGTGTTGTATGAACTGTGTGTTCAGTAAATAGAATCCATCTGCTGGAGCTATAAGCAAACTGCAATTAAATTAGGGATTGCTCAGTGACTTATGCAGGTTCCCTTATTTTGCTAAGCTGCTTTTAAAATTCAGTTCAAGCCTTAATGCAAACTCAAATATAGATTGAAACTTGAACAGTAACTTACATTGAGAGTAAACAGAAAGGTTGATGGTATCCTCTACTTACACAGCTCTTTGTTAGACTATAGTCATGTAGGGAGTTTCAGATACAGTGCAACACTTAATTGAGTTGTATGTCTGAGCATGTGCTCCTAGCCTTATTCAGTGTCAAGATAATAATGTGCAAGTGTCCGTGGCACTAATCCAAGATGAGGCAACTTTTTGTAAAAGAGCTGGTACTAGCTGAATGATACCTTGTCTTGGCTCACAAAGGCCTCTGTGGGGTTATCTCTCTGCAGGATCCCTCTTAGCATATTGTAGAGCATTCTGATGTCTTAAATTGCAAATCCACACAGACAAAAGGATTGAATGTTTTGTACTTCTGTATCTGAAACCCTGTTGAACTTTTCATGATTCTGAAGTTGGCTGGAGTCCAGTAGTATTATCTTTTCTGTGACCACGCTGGCTTGCTCTCAGGACAACATAGACTACTGCTTGCAGCTTCTAGGTTGATTTTTACATAATCCTATGGGTTTTCTCTAGTTCCACTTTTGCTTTTGTGTACTTGTCATGGAACACATCTTCACTCTGAAATTTTAGGAGACTTTCAAAAATTATCTGAGGCCATGAGATTAATTCTAATGACAGCTTCATATATGGTCTTCATATGTTGTCGTGGATGTTTCTTTTAACAGCATTTTTCCACCAGTGCATACAACCTTTGGAGTGATAAAAGGCAGAATAAAACCTAACTTAACTTGATCCTGATTTCAAAAATACAAAGCTGGATTTTCATTCGACTGGTTTAGGGGACCTTTGCCAATTAACTTCATACACTGAGACAGAAGTTTATGGCTTTAAACACAATGTAATTTATTGAAAGCAGTGCTTGTAAAATGACCACTTACAGGCTGGAATCAGAAAATACACTACTGTTCACTAGAAAATGGACTAGTCTCTTTCAGTCAAAGTCTGGATGACAGTTTTTGGAGGAGTTAAGCCCTGAAGGCAGTGTATGTAGATGAAGTTACAGCTGAGTTGTGTTCTTCACTGTAATATTGATGCAGATAGTATGTCTGTCATACTACAATGTATCAAACTACAACAATGTCCTATTTGGGTTTTTTTTTTCCAAGACAGGTTTTTTCTCCAGTGATACTGAAGTTCCAACTGGTTTTATTCCTGTAACTTAGTCTTTTGCAGTAAGATCCTTTTTGCAGAAGTTCAGACATATCAGGCAGAAATAGCCTGATATGTCTGAAGTGATGGTATGCTGACTATAGTAGGAAAAAACCCAATATTTTAAATGTATGTTTATCAATAATTTTTCATTGTCCTGTGGAAATGTATGAATGTATTAATTGCTATTCAGACTTCTGATTTTCCAGCTTATGATTAGTCTGTGCTTAGGTTTTGTATTAGACCTTGAAAATTGTTTTATACCTTAGTGGTATGTATTAATTTTAAGATGTATTATTAATGAAGTTGTAAATGTTTAGGGGTTTTTCGTTGTTCTTTTTTTGTTGTTGTTGTTGTTTTATATGCCTTTTAGAATGGTAATTTGTGACAGTTTTGGGTTTTCTTTTCCAAAATTTAGCATTAATAGGATTCAATTAATGGGGCTGCTTTTCTTACATTACGATGAGAACTTGAAACAACATCTCTTCTTGATCCTTAAAATGAACAAGTACATTTCATAGAACTCATTCAGTCTTCTTTGATTAGTACCTTCTGAAGAGGTTTTTAGAGCTTGACTGATTCTAGAATTTGTTATTACTCTGTGTTTTATGGAAAAAATATTACCTGATACTGTTAATTATTTGTTTTGATTGACCTTCAGACATTACAGGAATGTTTAAGAATTCCAGTCAAGATGCAGGATTATCTGGGTACTCTGGTAATGTAATCAACAATTCCTTCCAAAAGTTACCTCGCTCAGCCCTTTCACTGGGTATTCCATAGATCTGATGGGAAACAGCAGTCAAGGACTCCCTCCTGTGGTGTGTGTCCCAGACTTTCAGAAGAATTGTACTGAACTGTCAAGAGCTGTTCTGGTTAATGTGGGTAGAAAATGTGTTGAAATGATGCAACTGGTTGAATGTGGGAAGAAACACAGGAAGGGAAGCTCTTCTAGTGCTAAATTTCAGCACCTGCTAGTTATCTAGTAGTAATACCATTGTATACTAGTGGAGCATTGTTGGGGGGGAAAAAGATACCAGCTGTGTGCTCAAGCAAAGTTTTACAGCACTGGCTCTAGATTCTGTCGGGGAAGATAAGCTTCTCAGATATGCATGCAGGAAAAATATCTTCAGCAGCAGCTATTTAGAGAGGGAAATCATGAGAACACAGGTTTAGTAGATAGCTGGGCAGCAGGAGATGTCAGGACCAGGCTTTATATAGGCCAGAAATGTCTAGGGTCAAACCTGTTGAAATTTCTGGCCAAAAAAACCTTCAGAGAAGACCTAGTAGAATACCAAGATGCTTTAATGAAATAAAATACCGTATTAGTCAGCTGCTGTCTAATCATGGTGTTAGGCAGAGGGCAATATCCTTTCATCTTTGGAGCTGTAAAACTGCAGGACTGCTGAAAAGGCAGCATTTAAGTTCACTGTTCCTCATTTGTGAGGAACTCCATCTCTTTTGAAAGGGCTTATTTTACTGCTGTTAGGTTAAAAGTTGTATTCATCTACCTTTCAAGTCTTACTTTTAATGTATAGCACATAATTATTGAACACTTCCATGCAAAATGAACAGTTCAGATAACCGAACTCTTAGAAATATAAAATAGTTCGTTTTGGAAGGGAAAATGAAAGGTTATCTAAGAGGGACACTTTCCCCTAGAACAGGCTTTTCAAAGCCTCATCCAGACTGCCCTTAAACTTGTCTAGGGATAGGGTATCCACAGTTTCTCTGGGAAACCTGTTCTGGTGTCTCACCATACTCACAGTAAAGCATTTCTCTTATACCTGATCCAGTTTAAAGCCATTCCCCCATGTCCTATCACTATATGCCTTTGTAAAATGTCACTTTCCAGCTCTTTTAGACTCCTTTTAGGTGCTGAAAGCTGTTGTAAGATCTCTCCAGAGCCTTCTGGAGGCAGAACAAATGCAGTTTTTTTAGCTCATCCTCACAGGAGAGGTGCTGCGGAATCCCCTTGCTCCCCTGCTGGTCACGCTGCATTAGATGCAGCCCATCACGTTTGGCTTTCTGGTCTGTGAGTGGCCATGGCTGGGTCATGTCCAGCCCTTTCATTCAGCAGAGCCCCCACATCCTCTTCAGCAGGGCTGTACTTACTCCATTCTCTGCCTACCTTGTGTTTATCCTTGGTATTGCCCCAACCCAGGTGCAAACCTTGCACCTGGCCTCATTAAACTTCATGAGATCGTCACAGTTGTATGCACCTTTCAAGCTGTCCAGATCCCTCTGGATGGCATCCCTTCCCCCAAGTGTATCTATGGTGCCATGCAGCTCAATGTTGTCAGCAAACTTGCCAAGGTGCCCTTGATCCTATTGTCCATGTTGGCGGCAGAGTGAAACAGGGCCAGTCCCAATAGTGACCCCATGTGAACGCTACTTGCTGCTTGTCCTTGGTGTCCACTTGGGCAGTGAGACATTGACTGCAACTCTTTGAGTGTGAACATCCAGCCAGTTCCTCATCCGCCACTGAATCCTTGTTTCTCCAACTTACAGACGAGAATGTTGTGTGGGACAGTATCAAATGCTCTGCTTACCTGCGGGTAGATGACATCAGTAATTCTTTCCTCATCCACCAACACTTCAAGCCTATTGTAGAAGACACCAAATTTGTCTGGCACAATTTGCCCTTAGTGAAACCATGCTGGCTGTTGTCACCTCTCTGTTTGTCCTGTGTCTTACGGTAATTGGAGGATCTGCTTCATGATCTCATGCTCAGAGATGAGACTGACAAGCCTCTACTTCCCCTACTGTAATTATATTTCCCTTTTTGAAAACGGAGGTTATGTTTCCACTTTTCTACTTAGGGGGAACGTCATCAGACTGCCACAGCTTCTCAAATATTATGGATAGTGGTTTAGCCATTTCCTCTGCCAGGTCCCTCAGGAACACCCTGGGATGTATCTGACCAGGTCTTATGGACTTGTGCACCTTCAGGTTCCTTCAATGGTTTTGAGCTGGATGCATTTGTACAGTAGGTGGTTCTTTGTTGTCCCAGTTCCTTCTCTGTCTTCTATGACTTGGGCAGTGTGGCTGGAGCACTTGCTGGTGAAGACTGAGAAAAGTTGTTCAGTATCCCTCAGACTTTTCTATATCCTTGTTTAACCAGGTCATCTTCCTGTTCCAGAGAGGGTTCACATTTTCCCTAACCTTTTCTTTCACCAACTTTCTGTGTAGATGCTTTTCTTGTTTGCCTTGACATCCGTGGTTAGATTTAATTCTTTAGCTTTCAGAGAAGGCTCTATCCTGCTTTAAGGAATGTTGCTGCTACCTTTAAAAACAAAACATTAAAAATGGATAAATGTCACCTCTGTTCCATCTACTTTACATTACCTCTTTTCTGTCTGGATAGTGTCTATTTGTTCTGAATATTGGGCGGCAGAGGATTTTCTTCAGGCTTTTGTGTGTATTGTTTATAGTTTACAGGAAACACGAAACAACTTGGGTAACATACAACTAGTTTATTTGTGGTTCTTCTCTGATAAGTATTTTGAATTAGCCTGTGTATTTCTGAAGCTAAAAAAAGGTCATCTTTTAAGACAAAATTGTAAATACCGGAGTACTGTGACCATAGCTATGATTTCCTGCTTACTTCAACTTGAAACTTTCTTGGTCTTTTGGTGATAGGTGCCTGTGAAGTCTGTCTGCTTTTCTTTCCTAAATATTGAATCAGTCTGTTTAGTGCGTGTTTTTTAATAGTAAATTACTTTTCTAGTGTGCACTTGGATATCCAATCAGTGTCTTGAGCAGTCTGATTAGACTGATTAGAATTAAATTGTAGGAAATAACTTTTTGCCCATGCCCTTCAAAATCCATTCCATATATTTACTGTGGTGCCATTCAGACTCTTGAGTATCTCCATGAACGGAGACTTCCCAACCTCTCTGGTTGCCTGTTTCAGTGTTCTACCATTGTCATGTAAAATCATAGAATAAAATTGCATAAACTATTTCAGACTTGTTCTGAATAAATTACTGTGTTTTTTGGTGCACCTTCATAGACTAGTGCCCTAATATTTGTCAAGTTCAACTCAGAGAATGTCTCCAGACAATGGTCATGAACTGAATTCTTTGTAACAGCTGGGTAAGCTCTTTGTCTGCAGGAGTTTGGGTGTTTTTTAATATGAAAAGCAGAATACATCAACAGAGAGGGACAGAAGAAATAATTTTTTCCCATCTTTTTCTGTTGGATCTGGAATGAGTGTTATGTTGGAAACATCCTATATGAAATTGCTTTCACTTTGAGATTCTAACATCTTTTAAGGTTCTCATTTAAAAGAGCTTCTCAGGAGATTAATAACAAAACACCTGAAATCAGCTTTTCTGTATTAGTAGGTAACACTGAAATCACATAAAATGAATGCACAAAAAGAGAGATTCCTCTTTTTTGGAGATGCTATTGGGAAGAGTCTCTGCAGCCAGTGCAGACAGTGGGAGTGATGGAGGTGACAGGTATAGAAACTGCTCTGCTGTACTCAAACTAATAAGTAAAAAGGCTTCTAGGTTTAGAAACATGGCAGTATCTAAGCAGAGCTGTAAATGAATACAGAAATGCTTTTGGGTATTTCCATATGCTTTGTTACAGAAACATGACAAACTGCTGAGGCTAAAGGCATTGAAGATCATGGTGTCTAACCTCCTGCTCAGAGCAGGGTTCTCTAGAGTAGATGCTCAGTCTTCTGTCTTGTTGGGGCTTGGATTCTCTGGTAATGTGTGTATTAACACATAGATCCATCTAGAGAATTTGTGTTTGCCTGAGGTGTTTTGAGGAGGAGATGTGAGAGAATGGAAGTAGCTTTGGGGAGTGGGGTGGTGGTGTCTTCTGGCCTTTGGCATCATGGTGGGCATAATAGCTGCAAAATTGTAAATGCCAGTGATGATGGCCTGGTTAGTAAACCTTTTTGTGGTATTTAATTAAGTGAAAATTTTCCTGTTGTTTTTTTTTTTTTTTTTGCATTATATACTGTTTAATGCATACTGTATAGATACCACACAAGAATTTGATACAGCATGAGTTCCATTATATCTTTCTTGGACAATAAATGAACATGCCATTTGTGCTTTATGAAATGTTGGTTGTCATTTTATATTGTTGTGTACCCAAGCTAATCATTCTAACTAGCATTTTGTAAGTTAGATATGTCAGATGCTTCCCTATGGCCTGTTGACAATTTTATTTTACCTTGTTCTAGTGTCTTAAAAAAACCCAAGAACCTCAAACTAACAAACAAAACCACCTCAGAGTATGGGAGTGTTTCTGGAAAGATTTGTGCTAATGAAGGATAATATTCTTGCTTAGTATATCTTTTCACTATGTTAAAATTTTTCCACCTATTTGCATTATTACGCACTTAAAGTACTTCTAAAGTAGGATGCTAGTTAGGGATCGTATACTGTAGGTTTTGAAGCTGTCAGAAGATGACTACTGCTAGACTGAAGTGTTTAATAAGTGCTTAAGCAAAATTAATGGTTAGAAAGGGGCTGTTCTTCAGAGATAAGAATTAGTGAAAAATGCTTTAAGTCCATCTGTCACATGAATTTCCAACACTAAAAAACCCAAAAATTATTACTGCATCTATGGCTGATACTTAGTTCTTGATCAGATACTTGCACCTGTTGTTTTGAATATTGGAACAAAACAAGCCTTTAACTCCTTGTTACTGAAAGGCTCTATGTAGTGTATGAATGACATCTGTATTCTAATTTGGCTCAAATTCTGACATTGAATGATTTTCAAATGTACTTCATTTTCAAGCAGTAGTCCAGAATTTTGCCACTGTACCTCTTATATTCAATAAAAAAGTTTAGGAGTGAGTAGTGGATTCCTGGTATCACTTTAAACTTGATGCTTCTGCACATCCTCCGGTGTCCAAGAGATCATAATACACTTCTGAACCTATTCTGCATATCAGTTTTAGTGTTAAAATGAATGTGGTAATTTCTGTGTTTAACACAAGAACAGAGGAAACTACTTGAAATCTACCAATGTTAATGGAAAAATTAGATGTTGTGACCCACACCTTTAGAATGGGTACTGTTTTTTAATATTAGCATTATTTGCTCAGCATGTGTCTGTAGGTTTTAAATAATTAGCTCTTCATTGTGTGGCACTGGAGTACTAATGATGACTTATGTCTTTTTAATCAGGACAGAGTTTGGGTTACGGTTTTGTGAACTATGTTGACCCCAAGGATGCCGAAAAAGCTATCAATACCCTGAATGGATTGAGACTTCAAACTAAGACTATAAAGGTATGGAGGGTTAAAATAATTTAAAGAAATGCAACTGGTTTGACTTTCTGATTTGTTTTACAAGTGTAACAAGCATTCATTTATGTCAGTAGAATAAACTAGGATTTAATGTAGTGAATGATCCTTTGTAGTGTTTAAAGTTAGATTAAGTAAAGAAGGTATAGAAAATTACATTTTCTTAACCAGCTTAACACTTAAGATGTACAGTTGAATTGCTTTAACTGAGGAATTGAGGAATTGTTATATACCTTAATTGAAAAAATGCAATATTGTATGTTGTTTGAACAGCATGTGCTTCCTCATTTTCTCAAAGATGGTATAACTTACTTAATAATACTTCAGGTTTTATGTTAATACTTGTTTTGTTTGTTTTACAGATCCTTAGAATGAAATGCTGAAATAACTATTGGTTATCTATGAATCACTCTCTTTCTAGGGCTCTGGGCTTTACATCTCTAATCTTTGGTATTCCCATCTTTTTATTTTATGTTACAACTCCTCACACACTTGTTTACTAAATTCAGTTTCTGAAAATTCTAGAAACAAATCTTGAGACTTACTTTTTTCATATCCTCTTTTAATCCAGTAATAGAAGACTGAGGATACTCATTTAAGCAATTGAGCTCTGGAATTTTGAAAGAAAGTTGATTATATAAAATTGTCAGGAAATGCAGGCTTTTGAACATGTTTCCCAGGTGCTGGTGCCTGAAGGCAGTATATATTCCAATTAGCTCATTCTTCCTAATTAAACAGCAAGGCTTGCTAGCTGAGCACTTGTATAGTGGCTGCCTTCTAATTTAGGAGTGTGTTTAAGACTTGAAATAAAGTCCCTCTAAAAATATTTGTACTTAAAAAGCAGTGTGAAGCCACTGGAAGACAACTGAAACAAAAATAAGATACCAGTAGTTTTTGGCAAAAGTGTCTTACCTGTTCTGTATTCATAAGATTTAATGAAATGGATTACACTATTGGAAACTTAAAATACTACTTCGTAACTCATGGCACACAGGTACAATGGATGAAAGACCTGGACCAATGCTTAGATAATGAAAGCTCCTTGTGAATTTCTGGCAGACTTCTTGCCCACAGTCCTCTCTAATTTTCTACTTTGGGGGAAATTGAGCAAAGTAATTTTGTGCTCCAGGACTGTTGAAGCTATGTTTTGTGTGGTGGTGAGAACGGGAATCTGTTTGTGTTCCAGTAGTATTGTTTGGCATGTGATGCCTTGGATTGAGCCAACATGACTTGTATGTCCAGGATGGTAAACTGGAATTTCTGTTGATTATATAGGCAAAAAAAAGAAATTAGTTGGAGAAAATCAAACCCAGTCTCCCAAATCAAAATGTTCCCTTCAGGAAGGCTGTGGTAACTTACTTTATGCTGGCCATATTTGAATTTTTAATCCTCCTTTACCTTGCTAAGAGATTAATTTAATCAATTTTCACCTTTTAAAAAAAAAGGTGAAAATTGAGTAGACAGATATGAGTGATGACAGTGATGCTTTTTATTTCCTGCCTTCCCAGGACCAAAAAGTGGAATTGTAGGTTAGATTCCAGACAAAGATCTTAACCGTGAGACTAAACTCAGGTGTTTATACATTAGGTCTCTTCAGCTAAAGCAAAGCTGAAACTCCAGAGTTGTCACAAGCCAAAATGATAGCCTCTTTGCCAAAATAAAGAAAATCTCAGTTTAATATGAGAAAAAATATATTTAAATGCTGGCTGTTAATGTTGCAAGTAAATTCTGACTGTAGCTACTCCCAGTCAGTCCTGCTGAACTTCAGCAGCACCTTTCAGTGTTAGTGGGCATGACTTGAGTGCCAAAACTGCTTTACCGTCTTCTCCTTTATTTACTCCTCTTCCTTTTTGGACATGGGGTTTCAGGCCAAGTTTTTTGTGACTGGATTTTCCAAGATCACAGAATCATAGGATGTTAAGGGGTTGGAATGGACCTTAAAGATTATCCAGTCCCAACCTCACCGCATTTATCTGTGAAGCAGTAGAAATGCCCAGCCTAGATGTAAGCATTTTGTAGCTTACATGTTCCTCAGATCAGTCAGGGAGCAGTAGTAGGCAGAGGTCAAGGTGATGTCTGAGGTCGTTTTTGCCTCAGGTGGCAGCATCTTGGGTGGAGGAAGTATTTTATGAGGTCTCAATCCCGAGGGCCTTCGTAGAGGTTACTTCCTTTTTATAGACTACAGTGTTCCTGTTTGTTCAGAGTTGGTAAGTCAATGACAAAAACAAACATACAAACAAAAAAAAACCCTACCCCCAAAAAACCCAAACCAAACAAAAAGAGATCCAAACCAAAAACCCAGTCTGTTTGATAAACTCAGACTCTAACCCATAACTTTCAGCTTCAAAAATGCATGTAATTGAGATGTTTATGTATACCTTCATATAAAACATTATTGAATAGGAGTGCTAGTGTATATTTAGGCTTCAAAAAAAAAATTAGGGGTTTGTTCTCTCTCTGAATTTTTTGGGGCTTCTGCAGGAATGCTTAGTACTTTACTAGGTAGATAGTTCAAGTTTGTTTTCCATGAAGATATAAAACCGGAAGGAACTTTGCTGGTTCAGTCATAGTGTGGTGTATCCTCACATAGTGACTGAACTCAGTGTAATCCTACTGAGAGGAAACTGACTGTCCTGACCCTGATCTCTGATGCTCTGGATTGGGGCTGTGACAGATACCTCTGATCCACAGCTTCTATACTAGCCTGCACATCACTGGATATATTTTTTCTTATCCCTAAGGGCATGCCATTTAGTGTTTTCTTGAAATAAAATACATTGAAAAATGTGGATTTGCAAAATGCTGGATTAAGGGTTGGGTTTTTAAATATTGATGGCAACACAAAATCCTATTACCTCTTCCCTTTTTTAAAAGAAAATCCTGTGGAATGCTTTATGGAATACTGTACTGAACCTTTTGCAAAATATCTCAACCAGTTTTCAGGTGTGTATCTCCAAAGCAAGGATTAGCAGTCTTAGTCTAATTTGATGGCAGTTGTATTGCCTTCTGATTTAACTGAATAGTAAGGGAGGGTATATACTTTGCTGGTAAAGCCACTTGTGAGTGTGTTAGATATGTGAACCCTGTTCATCTGGACAGTATGCCTCCATTATTATATAGTGCCCTTTGTGGCATAATATATGGTTTACTTGCAATGTAAACTGTGAAGTCTGGGCTTCTCTAAGTTATGCAACTTTAGTGTGGAAACAAGTTGCATCTTATAAAACAAAATATTTTCTGTGGCTTCTCTTTCGGAAGATGATGCTGCTGACGAGCTTTTTATCTCTGTTCTGCTTAAGAATTCTATTGGACTTTTGTACCTGGAGTGATTTCTCTTCTTACCTGCTCGCTTATCTGTGACTTTTTTTTCATTTAGGTTGTCCCGGAAAGATCAGTTCTTCATAATCTTGGAAAACTCAGAGAAACAAACTGGTTATGAGAGTCACTGAATTACACATAGGGTTAAGAAAACATAGGTTCTTGTTGGCTTGGCTTTTGCTTGGGAGAGAAGTGCTCCATGGCTTCCCCTCCACTTTGTTAGGGGGGTTTTATGAGAAAATATCTAAAAAGAAAAAATATACAAGTGAATTTATTAGGAGATTATCTGAATCAGAATATCTTTCAATGTGAAGTAAAAGAGTTGTACATTAACAAGAGAGTGTTTTAAGATTCACTGTCAAAAAGAGCGGGCAAATAAATGGCCTCTCTGGACTGGCTGAGAGCCATGTGGAATGGTGAGTAGGAGGCAGCTTTTTACTTAGACAGGAAGACACAGGACAACATTTTTGACTTTTCTTCATGGATGTTAGGCTGCCTTAATAATGGATACAGTCCTTTGTGGATTATAGCTGCCCAGGGGACAGTAAAGATGACAGTAATGCTCTGCTCGTTCCTCCCTTTTGAGGTCTTGAAGTGGCAGAGCCCCTGCATTCAGGACCTGCATTTCTCTTAACAGAGAATGCTGGTGAGACATGTGTAGACATGTATGCAAGTATGTGTTGGAAAGGGGGAAAAAAATAGTTTGTCCAGGCTAGAGGCCTTGGAGTTGTTTTTTCTATAAGATAGCATATATAAGATGCATGTATTCTCCTTAGCATAGTGCTGCTTAAAAGTCAAATTTAATAAGGTTTGCCTTCTCTGAAGTTGTTTGGATTATTAGGATGTTTACACGGTAATTATTACCTGTCAGGGGAATCGAAATTAAAGGAATTATTTTATCTAAAGTATTAAATCTGTAGGTTTTCTTCCCACTCCTTTATAACTTTGCATGTAACAAAAATAAAAACAGTCTTAATGTGTAACATTCTTCCAACTTCTGTTAGAATCAATTTGACAAATTCTTCAGCTACAAACACAAGATGGCCTATTTTGCCATCATCACCTAGTTGACTGCCCTACTATAGAAAGTTGTGCAATGAAAAGAGCTGTTACGACTTCAGTTGAAGTGTGAATACTAAGCATTCAGCTTTACAAATTCTCAATAAAGTGCTGTATAGCAAAGGGGACTTGAAATGAGGGGTGTGTTGCAAGATCATTAGTGTTTGAGTCATTCTCATGAAAACTTGCATTATGCAATGTGATTTCACTTGGTATCTTGAACTACTACTTAGATTTACAAGAAGATTCATTAAAGGAAATATCCTCTAACTTAACTTTTCAGTAGCTGCACCCTTAAGAAATTTTACCAGTGATAGTACTCTTGAAAACATTTTAAACACTTAATGGAAAACAGCAAAATATTAAAAAAAAGAGAGATGCTGGTTTGATTTTTGACTTCAGTGCAACAGATAAAAACAATTCGGATTATTCCTGTCTTTATCACTGGTACTTGTAGAGAAAAATTTTGGTAGTGTCCCTTTTTTGTAGTAATTCTTTGATTGACTAATATTCTTGGGTTGCAACGATATACGCACAAGTTGTGTAAAAACTCTATTAAAATACCAGAGATGAGTGATCTGTAAAGGTGAGAGAAACCCTTGTAACGTTCTTAAAAAACATTGATCTGATGTTCTAAGGATTCTAAGGAATCTTCTAAGGAATTGATCTAAGGAGCAAAAGGGAATCCTGTGTGGAAGTTTAATTTAAAGCTAGTAAGTTTTATGGATGTTTTCAGTCAGCAAATGCAAAGACAGGAGCTATGATGCCAGAACATTTAGCATTCTTGACAGGGTAATACAGTACTGTATGCTTAAGGTCAGTTTGCACTGTTCTAGCAAACCTGAAACAGAACAATTTTTAATTTGAAGAAATATAAAGGTGGGGTTTTTTATTCCCTAAAATTTCTGCAGGTGTTACATAAATTATAGTTATGCAGTCTTTTACGTATGTTAACAGTTAAAGCTTGGACATTATTTTGATTTTAGTACTACACACATGCACACACACACACATCTTTTCACCCCCAGGTAAAGTTTGTTCTTCAGTGAAATTCAAATCTCCTCAGCCTTTGAATGTTACTTACCCAGCTTAAGCTGGCTGGTTTGTTTTTTTTTTTTTTTCATGTAGCTGAATAATACTGAGAGCAGGATTCAGTTCTTAATGCACATTGCTGTCACTTCCTGTAAACCACATTATAGGCAGGTGGTTGGTTGTCTGCTCACACAAAGTTTCAGGCCAAACCATAAAATTTGCTGTCCTCATGTTTAGCAACGACAGTTTGTTTTCTGTTTGAGCCCCAAGTGCCATGTTGCTGCTGATGAGAGTGCTTTAAAAGAGTCTGTCTTTGTTTCTCTGAGGGAGAGAGTCCTTTGACCATTGCAGCTCACCCTAAGGCTGCTGAGCAGCTTTCCAGCCAGAACACTTCAGCAGTTCAGTAAGGTCCTTCCTGAGTTGCATAGAGGATTCCTGACAAAGAAATGGAGATGTTTGAAGGGGCCAAAAGTACTGTGTAGAATTGGTGGAAGTCTGCAAGATTGCTCAAAAGCCAAGTCTTATACAAATAAAAACAAAACAAAACAAAAAAATACTACAAAACAAAACAAAAAAAACTCTGCTTCCTTACTACTAAGATTGCGTAGCATGGGGATGTCAGGGTACAAAGATGCAGCATCAAAGTCCTCTAAGAAGGTTGTGGCTTTTTGCATGGATTCAAAATGCGGTAAATGTCAGGCATGGAGATTTGTTACTGTCTGTTGTTTTGAAGGCAATTTTTTTGTTTGTTTGATTGGGATTGTTTTACGTATTGTTATTTGGTTTTATATACAATATCTGTTTTCTTTGTAAGAGGATTTTTTATTAATTTAAAACATGGTTATGATTACTTCTGAAATTATGGTAGTCTTGAGATAAATAGACCTCTGTTAATCTAGCGGCTTTCAAGGTTTTTTGTCTTACTGAGTGTTGACTCTGTTGTCTTTCATCCATGCAGTAATAGTTTTTCCAGAAAGGTTGTAAGATACTCCAGTTAGCTGTAAGTTGCAGTAGATGTGTTTTGTGCATTTCTAGATGTGTCTGTGGAACTGTGCAGGAGACACCCAAGGGTTTTACTTGCCAGAGTCTCTGTCAGTAGTAGAAGCTCCTTAGGTGTGACCTGAGGTTTAATCATTTCCTTCAGGAGAATAATTGATGTCTTGTGTTTAAGATTCTCTTCCTGTTTGTATTATTCATGTGGACGGCTTGATATTATACTATGTACTCCTGTCCTCCTTGAAAGGTAACTGCTTTCTTTATTCCTAGTGCATCTGAAATTCCTGTGCTCTCATTGTTTGGGCATGCGTGGGGATCAGAAACATGAATGTGAAGTATGAGGGGAGGTCTTTTGAGACTCTTAAGAATGTAAAAATTATGAAATGGAAAATGTTTGGAGACTTGATCTCCTTTAATTTCATATATTTTTATTTGTACTTAGAATTCTAAGTTGAGTATTTCTTATTTTTAGCAAGACAGTGATAGTTACAGACTGCAAGTTCTAAAGTGCTCTTTTGTACTGGTCCTTCTAAGGGCAAAACAGATTTGCTATTCTGTGATTGTAGTGCATAACTGCCATCTCATGTTTTATGTCAGTGAACTTGAGTATTGTTTTTCCTTTATCAAATATTTATGACCCTGATTTAAAACTGTTACAGTATCTTGAGACTTCTGGGAAAACCTCCTCTTCTGTTTCCATCAGTGGCAGGATTTCCGGCTGGTTTCTGTTCTTAGCACATAAGTACATTTGCTTCAGTTCACCAAGTGGATTTTTTAGGTGGCAGTTGCTTTAGACCAATTCTTCTGAATGCCTGTTTCTGATCTTCCTCTGTGCTACGCATAGCAGCATTTTCTTTGAGCAGTGTGCTGTCCTTAATTGGTTATATCCTGAGGATATAACCTGGTACTTATATTCTGTATATTCTGGTACTTATCCCCTGAGATATATAAAGACTGGCCTTAAGTCTGAATTTGTCAGATCTGTCCATTTGTGCCTTCAGCTGAGTGGCAACAGATGTGGATCCCATGACCCACCTCAGGCCTTTGACTCTGGTGTGGGCTGTAGCTGTCAGAGCTGGAACACCTTTAGGGGTGAACTAGTATAGTGAAACTCTTGATAATAGTGCTGAAAGGCTGTTGCTTCAGTTTTTTCAATAAATTCCCTATTGTATAGCAGGGTGTAAAAGCAGGACCTTTATGGGATATGGTTGTGTTTATCAGCTTAATCTAAACTTGTAAGTGAGCTGTGTTGAGGTTTTTTAGTTCTACAGAGCTGGGTGTAAGTTGCCTTTACAAAGGGAAGTCTGGATTTCCATTTTGTTCTGTTCACAGAAGCATGCTACTGCAGGTTTCCCCCACGAACTCAGCACAACATGTACATGTTCAGTAAGGTAGTCTTGTGTATCGGGAAAAGTGGTCTTGAAGCTTTGTTTGGAGTGGAACAGTCCTTTTTTGAGGGGACACGGGGAGTCAATTTGATGAATATACAGCAATGTACTCAGCTGTTTCGGCCAGCAAGCCGTCACTGGCTAGTGACAGCTGAGACCTCATCTCTGTAGTGTGCTGCAGCATCTTCTTACTAGAAATCAAATTAAGAGGAGTTCTTGAATCATGGTATCTCATACAAATTTAAGTGCAAGTTGAGAACACTTGCCTGGCACAATAGTTTCTGAGAACATTGCTGTAAGAAAAAGTACTATGTCCTTGTTTTTTTCCTTGTTTGCCAAGGAAGCATACTTGTTCTTAATGTATTCCTTTTCTCAATATAAATCTGTCTGCTTTGGAGGTAGATTTAACCTATTTTCATCTGGATGTACTAGATGTTAGTTTCTTGTTGGGAGTTTTTTCCCCACAGAAACGTGTATTTTAAAAGAACTGGACACTACACTTAAGGGCAAGTTGTGTTTTAAGCAGAAAGATTGCACCTGAGCTAGTGAAAGTGAATATTTACTGAAATACTGATTTTAGCATTTAAGGATTTCAGATTTAAAGTCTTGGAAGACTACATTAAGTAGAGGTGTTTAGGAAGAAATTGTATTAACTTCTCAAGTTTTTTGAGAGAATACAAATAGTTTGTATTTGTACTAATAATACTACTACTCTACTAATAATGAGTTAAAAGAGGTTGAAGCATGGTACTGAGGTGTCTATAGGTAGTATAAGATAATAAGAAACTGAAACATTCACTTGTAGGGGCTATGCCTCTCTATAATTTTTGGTAACTTCTTTGTTTAACCTGCTTTCACAGTTTCCACTTGAAAATTGTGAATCAGGTCATCCTGATGTTAAGAAATTAAGTGTTAAAGGAATGAAAACACTTTGACTTGGTGGTATAATGTTTGGACTTCCAGTAACAAGTCTTTCCTACTAACTGCAGTAAAATTGTTTTTAAATTGGTATCTCCAGAGTAGTGCTGTTTAGTGTTGTACAGTGTTACAGTGTTTGTCATCATTAAATATTTAAAACTGCAGGCTTTCAGTCTGTTTCTTGACTTGCCTTGTTCAGTGGTTTTGACATCACGTAACTGAAATGTTCACCTGTTGAATTAGCTGTGGAATGAAAATCTTGGCACAGTTGTTAATTCAATCCATATAAAAGTTGTTTAAAAGAGACTAAGTATAGCAACTGTATTTAAACTATCTGCAAGTAATTACTGAATGAGCAAACTGACAGGCTGTAAGTAGGGAGATTAGTTTGGAGAGTCTCTGTTTTAGATGTGTATCACAATGAAATTACTGGACTTCGACATCAAAAATTAAGAGGGAAATGTATATCACATACTCTAGGCAAGGTTCTTTTAATAAAAATTTTATACCAGTAATATTTTATGGTGTCCTTGTTTTTCACTAGTGGTGCTGACTTAAATTACATTGCATTTCTGAAGTTACATGTTTCTTTCAGATTTTTTGCCTGACCAGTAGTGCTGGTGCTTAGCAAGATGGTTAAATAGTGTGTACAGATATTGGTGATTAATCACAGATTGTGGTTTAATATGTGTTATTATTGTGACTAATGTGCCCAAATTCAGTGTGTTGGAATAGTCACTTGTAGGTAATAACAGTGAAACTGGATATGTGAGAGTAGTGTGTACTGGTAAGAGTATTGCTTCCATTTACTTGCACCCTTGAAATTCAGTGTAGGCATTGACTGCTATGTCAAACTTTTTGAAATGTTTTTAACCAGAGAGGTCATGGGCAATACTGGACCAGCTGTCATAATGCAAGAACTCATACTTACTTACCAGAGGAAAATGAGAGAGTTCTGCAAAAACTGCTTTGTATTTTGACACGTACCAGTTCTGTAGGATAAGGTAAACCTGCAATAAGTTAGCAAATATTTTTTGCAGGTTTCTTCTCTTCTGATAGACTTTGTATGAATTTATATTTTTTTATGTAACAGCATGTGTCCAGCAGTGTGAATTCCCCCTTGAAAGACAAGAGTCTGCATGGGTTTGGTAATTCATTATTTTATGGGGACTAGTCCTACTCCCCAGGCAGACTGTCTCCATTCCTTGGCCTTCGGTCTCCTTAAAGTCTTGTCAAGTGAGGCATGGAAGTTTATTTCTTAAAGAAGCTCAGGGACAGATGGGCAAGTTGAACAAGTTTGTTCATTCCTTAGCTATTGGGGTTTTTTGCATGGTAAAAAAGGGTAACTGTCACTGTCTTGGTTGCTTTTTTGGCTGAATGCAGACAAACTTTACACTGTTTTTCTGTAACTTTGATCGTAGGGCTTTAGCTCTTATGTGGTTCTCATGTGGAAAGAGCAAGGCAGTCTGACTTACAAGGTTCCATGCTGGATAGCTACAAGGTTTTGAGGTCAGTCCTCCTCAACCAGCTTTTACAAAGCCTCTGTGTGGAACTTGAAGGATCACAGCAGTGTTCAGGGTACTGCTTGTTTAATCTCCAGCATACTGTCTTCTGTTTTGCTTCCACAGCAGTCTTAAGAGTCTGCTGATCTGCACGGAAATGAGACAAGGAAGGATTTGAAAAGAAATACCAAAGAATTAGGCAAAAAGACAGAATGACAGAATCAAGTTCCTGTTGCCCAGTATTGGCTAACAGTATATAGAATGGGAGAGGAGATAAATCAGACTACTTCTTGAGGATTCTTTTTACTTTCATGTTTTACATAGGTGAAAAGCCTAGATAAAGTATTTTGTCCTGTTGGAGAGGCACAGATGTTCTAATCATTCTTGTAGTAACACCACTGGTACAAACTTTGGTAGGAATAGTGAACATGCTGGTTTTTAGCATGTGTCTAAATGTCAAAGAATCTACTTAATCAAAGAATCTACTGATGCATCAAGGCCGCAGGTAAAAAAACTGTCCAAAAGGATCTGAGAAGTTCACTGTTAAATGGCAGTTGTGTTTAAGGCCTCTTACAGAAATTGACAAGCTGCTAAACAGGCAAAATACAGGTTGCAGTCCTACTTCTGCCATTCATTCTTTGGCCTGTGAAAGTGATGTAGCAGAGTTTATCTTGATCTCATGAGTGGTTGTGATTATGAGTCATTTGGTAACAAGCTCAACACATACAAAAGACACAGCACCTGAAATACACGTGCAAACCTCTAAGTGCTTCAGACTGTCTTTCTGTGCCTTTGGCCCACATATTACACTGAAATCTTAATTTTTTAATATGTTTTAGTGTGTTTTAATATGAATTTATGGAACATGGGACATTCTTAAATTTGTTGCTTTAACTGTACACTTTCTCCACCAAGGCTTGCCTAGCTTTTTCTCATTTATTTAAAAGTATATATGAATTCATGTAGTGAGCAGCTCCTGTGTGGTCTAAGTTGCCTTCCTTCCATGTTTTGGAAGCCAGCTCCCAAAAAAAGCCCCAAAACCAAACCAAACAAACAAAAAGTCCCACTGAACTGGCTTTGCAAAATAATTGTTGTGTCTGTTGTTGGAAATGTTTTTATGTCTCAGAACAGATGACACTGTCCTATTTCAGCTGGTTTTAAAGTGTTTGTTTTCTAGGTTTTTTTTACATTTTTGTTTCTTAAGGTTTCTTATGCACGACCAAGTTCAGCTTCTATTAGAGATGCAAATTTGTATGTTAGTGGACTTCCAAAAACAATGACCCAGAAAGAACTGGAACAGCTCTTTTCCCAGTATGGACGTATTATTACTTCTCGTATTCTGGTTGACCAAGTCACTGGTAAGTAGGCAGTTTTGCATGGCCTTTCATGGACTCATAGTTCGAGATACTTCATCTTTCAGTACAATCGTCTTGTCTCTATAATGTATAAAAGGTGTATGTAGGCCACATAATGCTTTTTTCTCCTGGAATTGTTCATAAATATGCATGGACAAAAATAGACTATGTAGTGTACCAAGCCAGTTTGAGTCATTTCCACCCTGAAGGTGCAGGTCTGAAGCTTGTTTGATGAATTGTAATAAATTTACAGCTCCCATAATATTCCTTTCCAAGCTGCTGTATGAAAATAGTTTCCCAGTGCCTTACAAAATGCTATTAAATTTTTTTTCCTAAAAAGAACATTTTATGCAGAAATGCACAGCTAATTCTCTGAGGCTAGGATTACAGAAGCCCTAGATGAGCAGCTGTTAAGACTGTTTTCAAGGCTAATGCATTAAACTTGGGCACACACATGAACTTTGAGTTCCTCAGAAGCAAGTAAGTGCTGTGATTACCCATGCTGTAAAGTACTAAGATGTAGCAGATTATTTGCATTATTACAGTATGTATGTCAATCAGGTAATGCTTGTCAGTGGTTACTCTTCAGGCTCGGGACAGTAATGCCTGTGTTTTTTTGCTGTCTCAGATGGCTGATCTGGAGGATCTTTATAGTTTTCTGAATCACCTGCTGTGAGGTTTATGCCAGAAATAAAAAACTGAATGAGAAGCCAAGTACATGACAGGAGCATGGAATGTACAAAGCAACACACAAAGAATCAGGTTTGGAGAACTCTCCAAGTTCTCCCTCTTCCAGAACATTAAGTGGTGGGACAAATGAAGTAATATACTTGCATAACTATTCCTTGAATAAGCTGGGTTTGATTTTTTTTTTAATAGTTGTACCTTCTCAAAGCTGCATATCCTCTTGGCTTGCAAGCAGCTTTCAGCTCTAGAAAGTCATAAGATTTTTTAATTGTCTTACTTTGAAAAGTTTATACATGCCAGCATTTGAGTCTTGGCTGACCTTTAGAGGAATTTGTGTGTACTCCTTGTACTTCCACTAAGTCAAAAGAAGGCTCCATGTTGAGTACTTAGAGAGTGTTCTCATAGGTTGAGTTGTTGAGAGTGTAGAGAGGCCTGGAAAAGAAAGCTAAAGGCCGAATACTGAATTGTAGATGTAGCAGATTTGCGGGACAGATTCCTAGTCTTTGTGCAATAAATAGCTGTTCACTGTAGGTTTCTGTATATTCATACATAGAAATAGATGGCATTTAACAAATGGACAGATAAGTAATTATAATTGAACTTCTAATATGTGTTACAATTATATTCATATTCATAAATCCTGCTATTTGCAGCATGCTTTCTGGCATACAGATTGTTGTTAAGGCTTAAGCTTTCTTGCCTCCTTCTATTTAGTAATTTGGAAGAAGTAGGGTCCGAATGGTATGAATAATAAGGTTGTAATACAAACGGACAAATAAAAAATGCAAAGTTGAAGCTGTGACATTTGCCTCTTTAAAGCTTTCTTATGTCTATTCATTGTCACTTTTGATGGCTTAAATCATTGTTTATGAACAGAATACATTTCTTGTCATTAATGTCTTTCTCAGTTGAGGACAAGTGTCTAACTCATTTGGTTATTCATGATCCAAAATGTAAAGGGGTTCCAAATGGCGCTACAAATATTATAACAAAACTTTGATCTAACTAATGTTGTCTGTTAGTAGCTTTAATGTTAAAGTTCAAGTATCCAGTGTAGCTTAATGTGTTTATGTCTAAGACACTTGAAATTTTTGATGTGTGATATTCCTAAGAACTTGCATAAACACTTTTGGATTCCTTTGCATGTTGCCTTTGACTTTTCTATATCAAGAAAAGTTTCCTTCAAAAGTAACACCTAGTGCTATATGGTGATTCACCAGAACCAAGTCTTTTACTTAGAGGTAACCACTGACTCTTAAATAATGGCCATAATCCCCATTATTGCAATATAGTATGTGCATGTCATCATCTTCTGAGTATATTTGCTCCAAAGAGAGCTTCAGGTGATACTGCAGGAGAGCAAAAACCTTTTTTTTTTTTTTTTCCTGCTAGAGAGTAGAGAATTAAGCTATTTCCAGAATTTTTGTCAGTTTAGGTACTGCAGAGTAGCATGAGCTGACCAGAGGTAGCAGTGCAGCTGGTTTGGATTCATCTCCATCCAGCAAAATTGCTTTGTTTCTGAATTCCAGTTTGGCTCACTATATTTGTTTTCACTGTTTTCCCTCAAAGTTCCAAGCTTTTTACACAAATGTGTCTTACATCAGTTAAATTAAAAATTAAAATCAAAATTATAGTAGAAAATTTTTACTTTATGCAAAAGCTCAGTTCTATTAAGCTCAAAGTTATCATGTGTTCACAGCATTTGTCCATCAACATAGCAACTGGCCACACAAATAAAAATTAACATCTAATATTCTGGAGTCTATGAATTCATTACTGTATGCTTTTTTCACCTTGTGCAGGGGTGTCACGGGGCGTGGGGTTTATCCGGTTTGACAAGCGAATTGAAGCAGAAGAAGCTATCAAGGGCTTGAATGGCCAGAAACCTCCAGGTGCCACAGAGCCCATCACTGTAAAGTTTGCTAACAATCCAAGCCAAAAAACCAATCAGGCCATTCTTTCCCAGTTGTACCATTCTCCAAACAGAAGGTATCCCGCCCCTCTAGCTCAGCAGGCTCAGCGTTTTAGGTAAGTCAAATAATGTGCACAAGTGTGCTGAAACTTGCATGTTCCCACAGACCTGTTTGATTGCCTCCGCCCTTATTCATTCCTGCTTGTCGTTCTGTGTGGGAAGGAAACACGTGAATGTTGAACTTGAGCTATGCTACCACAGTACAGCTAAAACCAAAATGCATGCCATCCTATTGATAGCATTTCAGTGTCTAATAAGCATACTTACTTAAACCAAGGTGGCATCTCTCTTGGACTCAGTCACTTAATTTTTTTTCAAAGATTACTTTTCATTTCGTAGGTTATTCTTGATTAATGTGCAAGTTGATTCAGTTAATATTGACCTAGGAAATACAGTGTTTTTTTCTTAGCCACATGGCATGCCACAGCCAGCTTCCTCTTTATCTACCCGTACATTTTTCCTCCGCATTCTGGCTTTCAGGTTTTTTTCCTGTTTAGTTGTGTATGTTCTTCATGCTGCACTTTATCTTTTCTTGTTACAACCTTTCCTAATGAAGATTGCTCACATATTTTCTGCATGTACTTTTTGGGGACTTGCATTCCCATCATGTTGAAACAGTTGCTATATAGTTCCCTGTGCTATTTAATGTATTGAACAGATGGTGAGAACAAAGTGAAACAAACACTGTACTATCTATATCCATGAGTACCTTGGTGGTTTTTTTTTTGTCATCTTGATTATTTCTTCCCTCCCTCTGCCCTAAACAGTGTGACTGGGTTGTGTTAAATAGTAATACACTCAAAGAATATCTCTGTTTTGTTTTTTTAAGAAACAAAACCAGTTGACAGCTTTCTTCAAAGAGAATATACTAAATTTCAAATGCTCCGTATTGGCTAGGCTTGCTTATACCAAATATTCAGAGCTCATGACTTGCACTTCTATCAGAATTTTAAAATTTTTTCTTCTATTCAGCTTTTTGGCCTTATCTGCTGCATCTCACAGGTGTGAGGAGTAGGTGTTCTGCTGTAGGAGAGGGGATAACAAATTTTATTTACTTTCTTGTAGCTCTTTTTACTGTTTCTTAGGTAATAAAAGGGGTATCTTACAACAGTGTTCTGAATATTGCATAAAAGTAGTCTTGCCATTATTCTATAGACAGAGTCTGAGGGCAGAAATTGCAGGATGGACTCAAGTACGTTGTATGAAAAAAGATCATCGGGTTTGTGTCACAAGCTTGTTCAACATACTCTGGCAGTGACCTGATGCAGTTGCCCCATCTCTGTTAATAGCTGACAGAGGCCTGAAAACAGCTTAGATTTTAATAATAAAAGCAACAGGATCAATACAATCCTTCCTTTTTTCCTTATTAAGAGAAAACTTGAGCTGGACTTTCAAAAGCAGATCTATATCATTGTTTCTCAGTTTCCGTAAGATGTGTAAGTTAAAGCATCTTTAAAAATTTTCCAGTGAAAGTCCCTGAGAATATTTCCAGAGTATTTTCAAGTCTTTAAGGTAACTTTTGAAAAATCATACAAGTGATACAATTACTGTATTAAGTCCTCATCTCACAGCCCTCGTAACAAGGACCTGTAAGTGGTGGTGTTTCTAGAACTCCTCACCTTGCTCTCCACCGCTCATGTCAGTGACTGTAGACCTTGGTCATCCACACTGTCTACTGCTAGTAGTCAAGTATTTTTTAGTTTCCTTTTTCTGCTCTTTTTGGGGTTCAGTAGTTTATTGTCAGTGTATTCTGCAAACCCAGCTCACTGCAGAATCAGTGCTCTCTGGAAAACTAAATCAAGGGAACGTTTTTTACCTAAGCTCATATTTTATTGAGTCTTGATCTATAATAAGACTACTTCTTTGTGTATCTGGGATTTGCCGAATAGAAACAAGAGCTTCAGGGTGAACATATTTTGAAAGAAGCATTTTAAGGGACTCCAGGAATAAGAGCAATAGGAGTGGTATGCACTGCATATTTCAGATATTGGCTAGATTATTTCATGGGGTTTAGAGTTGTGGTGGCATGCTGTAACTGGGGAAAGGTGAAGCAAGAATCACATGGAGAAATCTTGAAAATAATATATATATTATAGAAACACTATATAATATATATATTTTATATATATATATATAAATATATTATAGACACACTTCATCCTGGAAAATTAGAGCATCATAGAATATCCTGGGTTGGAAGGCACTCACAAGGATCATCAAGTCCAGCTCCTGGCCCTTCACAGGGACAAGGTCCACATCATGTGCCTGAGGGCGTTGTCCAAACAACTCCTGAACCCTGGGAGGCTTGGTGACATGACCACTTCCCCAGGAATCCTATTCCAATGTCCAGCCACCCTCTGGGTGAAGAACCTTTTCCTCAGGCACGACTTCAGCACAATTTCAGGGCATTCCCTTAGGTCCTGTCACTGGTCACCACAGGGGGGAGATCAGTGCCTGCTCCTCCTCTTCCTTCCACTCACAAGGAAATGTAGCATGTGAGGAGGCGACCCACCTCTCAGGCTCCCCAGGCTGAACAAGCCAGATGACCTCAGCTGCTGCTTGTACAGCTTCCCCTCCAGACCCTTCACCATTTTCTTGTCCCTCCTTTGAACACTAATGGCTTTATATCTTCTTTACATTATGGAGCCTAAAACTGCCCCCAGCACTTGAGGTGAGGCTGCTGAGTGCAGAGCAGAGCAGGACAATCCCCTCCCTTGTCCAGCTGGTGATGCTGTGCCTGATGCCCCCAGGATACGAGGGTCCTGCATACAAGGGCACTGCTGACTCGTGCTCAGCTTTCTGTTGACCAGGACCCCTAGGTCCTTTGCCATGCTTTTCAGTGCCTCATTCCCCAATCTCTCTGTACATCCTAGTTTCCCTCATCTCAGGTGCAGAATCTGACACTTGCCTTTTTTAAATGTCATGTAGTTGGTTATTGCCCAGACCTCTAATTTTCAAGGTCCCTGCAGAGTCCCTCTACCTTAAGGGCAGTCAACAGGTCCTCCCAATTTAGTGTCATTGGCAAACTTACTTAGTATATGTTCTTTAAGTCCTCCATCCAAGTCATTTATGAAAATGCTAAAGAGCACTGAGCCTAAAATGAAGCCCTGTGGAATCCCAGTAGTGACCAGTCTGATGTCACCCCATTCAGTGTAATCCTTTGTGCCTTAGCCCTGAGCCAGTTGCTCACCCATCCCATGATACATTTATCCAGCTGTGTGCTACACATTCTATCCAGAAGGATAGAGGCAGTATCAAAGGCTTTACTGAAATCCAAAAGGATTACATCAGCTGACTTCCTTGGTCAGCTGGGTGGGTTATCCTGTCATAAAAAGGAATTTAAGCTTGACAAGCAGGACTTTGCCCTCATGAAGCCCTGCTGGCTATGATTGTGTTTTTCAATACTTCCAGAAATAATCTCCATAATTTTACCAGGCACTGAAGTGAGACTGATAGGCTTGTAGTTTCCAGGGTCATCTTTCTTGCCCTTATGGAAAATTGAGGTAGTGTTAGCTAGCTTACAGTCAACTTCATATTCCCAAAATTATTAAAAAAAACATTGAAAGAGAGCTCACAAAGACATCAGCCAGATCTTTGAGTGTTCTTGGATGAATCCCATCCAGGCCCATAAATTTGTAGGGACTCAGTGAGATCCCACACAAGTTCAGGGTTGTTCACCATTCTTAGCTAAGGACACTGGAACCCTCTTAGCCCATCATCAACATAAAGATGAAGGCAAAGAAAGAAAACTTCTCTGTCTTGTTTGTGTCCCTGTTTGTGGGGTGACCATTTTCATTCTGTAACAGGCTGTTATTTTTGGACTGCTCTTTGAGACTGACGCATTTTAAAATCTCTTCTTGTCTCCCACATTGCTGGCAAGCTTCAACTCCTTTTGAGCTTTGGCTGTGTGGCAACAGAGAAAAATATGCTTACTACAGGCCAAATTTTCTCCCTTCAGCGGCAAGCAATATCTCTGTATTCTTTCTATAGCCACCTGACTTTGCCTTCACTGTCTTTACAGTTACTTTTTTGCCTTAGCCCTACTCGGGCAAACTAACCTTTCTGCCTCCCAACATTCTGGACTTGTAGAAGGAGTAGGAACATGAAAAATCTTATTTCGGAGTTTATGTTACAACAGTTGTTAGTGATCCAAAATACTGCATCTGTCTTGATAGTTATGTCAGCAAACATGTCAGAAGCCTTAATAAAAGTCCTCTTCTCAACCAGTTTAGTAATGTGGAAAACTTGACTGATGTGGTCACTGACTGTAACTTTATGGTAACAGGATGTGATTCAGGCTAAATTTGCGTCCGTGGCACACTTTATAAAATTAATTTCTTATGATAATGGTTACTACACAAGAATTGTAGCAGTGTGGGGTTTAGATGGTGGATGCTGCTAGTTATTTCTCAATAAGCATCTCCCCAAAGTGTATCTGTTTTGTCTTCACTATCAGGTGTAATAAGGTACCATGGCTCTTTCAGTGGTGATACTTCAACATTCAGTACAGTATAATGGATGTGACAGTAATACGCTAAGTTTCCTTAATCTTAAAGTGTGGAAAAGTCTGAAGACTGAACATGTTGCTAAATGTTTTGCAGGTTGGACAATCTGCTCAACATAGCTTATGGAGTAAAGAGGTAATAAGGATTAGTTGGTTCATAATAACCAAATTATTTTAAAGTATTTTGCAAACTCTTACTTTTCAGTAAGACTTATGTTGGATTTTTGCATGTTGAGACTTCAGCTGAGATTGTTCATTTTGATGCATTTTGCATGAAATAGACAAGCCTTTTGTAGAAGTTCCATTGAATTCCTGTTTCAGATGACTTGCTAATTCTCACTGGTTTTATAGCATGCTTTCCTTTTGATTTTCTGTTACATCATTTCAGACATACCTAGCACTGTTCTCCCTACTTGTATATAATTTTTTTACATAGTAATTGCACAGTTAGGGGGCAAAAAATATTTCTGATCTTATTTTTCTAGTCTGAGCAACATGTTCATTCTGTGAAAAGCTCTGAATCATTCTCTTTTATTTTGACATTACTTTGCTGGGGTTTTGCATGAACAGATATATTACAATTCTATTTTGCTTTCCCTCATTCTTTAGTAGGTTTCCTCCAGTGACCATTGATGGAATGACCGGTTTGGCTGGAATTAATATCTCTGGACATGCAGGAACTGGGTGGTGCATTTTTGTGTACAACTTGGCCCCTGATGCTGATGAGAGTATCCTCTGGCAAATGTTTGGACCTTTCGGAGCCGTGACCAATGTGAAGGTCATCCGTGACTTTAACACCAACAAGTGCAAAGGGTTTGGATTTGTGACAATGACAAACTACGATGAGGCAGCTATGGCAATAGCCAGCCTGAACGGATACCGCCTTGGTGACAGAGTATTGCAGGTCTCCTTCAAAACAAACAAAACGCACAAAGCCTAACAAGTTATTCTCAGTGCATTAATACATGAAAACTGTACAACAAAGGCAATTTACAAGAACCTTTATGCATTAGTAAATGCCTTTGTTGTTTTCCAGTGTGGAAATGGGGATAAAATGACTACTTAGCATCCTAAGAATATGTGAGATTTTTTTATTGCTAATATTTGAATTAGAACTTCTTAAATATCTTTTGTCTTTGAGTATTGACAAGAGGTACAGGGTTTTTACCTGTTACAATGCTTATTCTATTGCCTTCTTTGAAGAAGGTGGAACTTTTAAAATGTTTCAGCTAAGGGAAGAAGTTTTTTTTCTTTATACATTACTTCCTTTAATTTATGAGTAAATATAGAGGCTTTGTGTAATACTGTAATTTTTTTGTCATTTTTTGATTTGCTTTTTGTTTAATTTACCTTGCAATGCATTATTGTTTTCTTGTTCAAGAAAAGTAAAGTTTACGTTTTATTTATAAAGTTTAAGCAGTATTTATTTCATCATCTTCATTTGGGCTGGGGAGTGGGAGCACATTATAAAAGCTTATTGTAAGAATACTGGAGAACTTTTCATAAAGCAGTACCTTGCCAAAGAGATAAGAGCCTCTTTGATGTGGGTTTAAAAAAGCATATATTTTTATAAAAAAAAAAAAAATTTGGAGAAACTTTTTACTGGTCCTGGAACAAATATTTTGACTTGAATATTTTGAGAAATCTCTTCATATGACACCTAGTGAGCTTTTAAAACTTACCAGAAAATTTGCAATTGTTGGGAAAAAATTTAGAAAGATTTATGATGTAGAACTACTTTTGAGACCTTTGTATTAAGAAGTAAAGTCAATGGGATGCACTGTTGGTTTCATTTTTTTGTAATCATCAGTGGAGTCATTGATCATCCTGGTTATTAAGTGGTAGGTGGCTCACTTTAATTTGTGATTTTGAAGCAAATGAAAATTTAAGAAAAGAATATAAGAGCAAGCAGAAAACTTAAAACACTGAGATATGGGGGAAATAAATCTGCTCTTCCTAAAGAATTCCCTTCAGATAGCGCTCACGGTGTTTAGTGATGTACTTGCTATTGTTTGAAGAATTGTTTTGTCTTAAGACATCAAGCATGATTTGTGAAGTAGCAAATCAGCAGAAGTGGCCTGAGTTGGATGCATTAGGAGGCATTTTGAAAGTTATGTTCAAGGCTAACACCTGAGCTTGTGTAATGTAAATAAGACCTTAAGTTATGAACCTTTCAGCTAATTTTGATTATAGTTTTTTTAAAAGTTACATGCCAAGTGATGTTCGATTTTGAATGTTTTTGTATAAGTTTTTTCTTTGTAAATGGCATTAACATTGTTACTTGAGGTCTGCTTCTTATTTTCTTTTTTTTTTGTCCTGAGAACTTGAATTTACAGTGCATCAGATCTGTTGCTATTTTTGTCTGTAGATAGTCTAGCTTCAGCTGTTTATGGTGATGCAACATTTTTGTTTATGAATATGTTTGTGGTAAAAAAAAAACCAAGTATAAACATATGTTTTGAGCAAATTTCCTTACAATTTTCATATGAAAACCATAAATACCTGTATGCTATTGAAGTTTAACTTTGTATGATGCTTAAATCACTCTTTGGGGAAATAGAAAAAGTCTTTGCCATGTATTGAAGAAATTTAAGGAAACAAATACAGAATATTTTCTGATTAGCATCTAGCTTATAATTACATTTTTTTAAAAAGTTGAGGGTTTGGTGCCTTCACAAGGATGCACTGACAACTACGTAGTTACATCCTGCTTTTTGCATAAACTGATATGCTCATATGCTTCCCCTTAGAAAAAGCAATGTTCTATGCATAACATAGTTGTACACTATCTTTGCAGTTGGTTTTGGTTCTTATTCTTTTAAATTGTAGTTATAAAATTTTCAGCATAGTACAGTACATATACTGTGAAGCGTGTGCTAAAGTGAATAAGCAAGTTTTCATGCTGACCCACTCAATGCTATTCAAAAATCAATTGGCTTCCTGAGTACTTCCTCATTCTTAGATGCATTTAGATTTTTAAAGCTAATCCTCTGCATTAAAAGTTGTATATAGTATAGAAATCACAAACTTTCCAATGTGGGAGAAATAGTAGCTTTCCTGTACTTCTTTCCTGTACTACTGTAGCAACTAACAGCATTGATGAGAAGGCATGTAAATTGGGCTTAACTTTACAGTGTTTATCAGAGCACTTAGTAAAATATAAGGCTGGTATTTATTTGAAGTTGTATAGTATGACTTAATTCACATTTGTTGGGATAGAGAGTATATTCTGTTGGGTATTTAAGAGGTTGTACATGTTTTCTTTTGTGTTTGGATTCTTTGTACTTTTTCATGTTCAGTACATCAATAAACAAAGTTGAAGGGAAAATAGTCTCATAAGCTGGTCTTTTACCATATTTTCTGTTGCTTTAATGAGTAACCAAGTGAAAGGTTTCTGCAAAGCTCTCAAGCTACTTGTAATTTAGGTTAGGATCCTGGTCACCAACAAGGAAGTAAGACAGTGGAGCTCTGTACCAATTCTGTTACCTTAGAATTAAGTGTAGAATCTTTTCACTTTAATTTTGTATTAACCACTCAGTACTTAGGCTGAAGTAATAAATGAGTGCCATTAAATGCATTCAGTAAAAATTAATTTGCTGTCTGTCTAGCAGGCTGCTATGTCACTTAGTGTAACTAAGTGAATGCCCTCGTGTGTTTTCCAACAGATGACATAGAAAGATTAAGAAGTATCAGGGATTTGAATATAGAGATGCAGCAGTTGACCTGTGCTCTGGCCTTCCTAAGACAGGAGCAGAGACTAGAAAAAAAACATATCCAGAGCCTTGTGTAACCCCCGCCCTGCCAGGCTGAAGGTAGTAGATCAGAAGGAATGAGTGAATGGAGGCAAGTCCTGCTTTGCACAACAGGCAAAAGCCCTTCTTGTCCACCTCACCCTCCCAGGTGCCTCTGTGCAGTAGTTGTGAAGCTCTTGATGTGAGTAGGAAAATCAGTGGATGATTAGGACAAAGGTCCTTCTCCAGCAGAAAAGTCTGCCTCCCTGGGGCATGAGTTACGGACATCACCAGGAAACTTCCTGGATAAGCCATCACACTCATACTACTTGTTGCTCCTCTATGTGCATGGTGACAAAGCCACAATGCATAGTCCAAAGGCTGTCAAAAGAGACTTTAAAGCACTGGGATGGTTGGAGAGGTAATCAGGAGCACAGGTTGTTTTTTCCTCTACTTTTGTTAGGTGTAGGTAGTGACATTGAAAAAAAAAAATATGGACCCATTCTTAACACCTGACTCCGGTGTTGGTTGCACACTGCCACAATTTTGGTTTCTTTTGTATAATGGGTTGCCTCCATGGTCCTGGACATGATGAATTCAGATGGGATTCACCTCTCTAAAAGGGGAAAGGGCCTTTGTCAAGGGCTCAGGGAGCTAATTGACAGGGCATTTAACTTGATAATCCCTTGGGGGAAGGGGTTATAATCAGATTCAATGGTGAGAAGGTGTGGGGTTGATGCACCTATCCTCCTCAGGCCCCCGAATCACCAGGCCAGCCCAGATATATGGGGCCTTGAGGTACGGCGAATCAGGAGATGGGTAAAGATACAGAAGAGGCTCCAGTTCCCTGATGTGATTCTCCAAACTTTTTTAATTCATGCGATGAGGGGGAAAAGAGAGCAAACAGGAAGGGACAGGGCCTTATCTAGGCTCTGGACAGGGAGGGCTTTCTGGCTCTCTGCCAACTCAATCGGGGCAGGAAGGAGGGGACCCTGCTTATCTGATCCCAGTCACAGGGGTCCCTGGAAAAGGGGAAAGCATAGCCCGAGCGCACTGTAACACCTCCCCCTTTTTTGTTTAACAAGGTTACAGGAATTCATTGGGGTCAATTTAACCGTGAGTATTGGTTTTCCACCACCTACATTTGGCAGCATAGTCCGACCTCCTTAGGTTTGCCAACTCTATGTGGTTGACTTCTGAGGTAAAAGGTATGAGACCCTTGATAGCTTTGAAAATCAAGTGACACAGGATCCTGAATGCCAAGCTTACAAGGAACAGAGCAAGAAGTAACGAAATTGATCTAACAATAGAAGGCCACCACCCTGTGAATCCCCAGCCCTTGAACAGTTCTTTGAACCAATTCTTGGATTCTTGCTTCACTTGTCCAATCAGACTGTTCATGCTTCGAAGGGCAGCATGGATGTTTGGAGCTTTTACAGTCAGGTCAATGCAAGAAAGTCCTTCGAATTCCTGGCATTCATGTCCATGCAGTAACAAAAGGAAATCTATAGCAGCACGGTTTTGAAGCATGGCCTGTCTGGTAATTTCCTCGTCTTCTAGGAGGAAGCTGATGGCAGCAGATGTTAAGTTTGTCTGTTTGACTATCCAGCACTCTAGGTGGACCAATTCACCTAGAGCCTGTGTGAATGCTGTGACCCATGGAAGGAGCAGGGACACAGCAATTCTTTTTGACTTGGCCCAATGAAAAATTTCTGAGTTACAATTTGCATCCAGATTCTGTGCACTCCTCTTTTGAATTTTGTTTGCTGATTTGTTTTTGTGAGTCCATTCGCCAATTAGAGTTTGGTTGGGTGTCAATACAGACAGCCTCCCTAAGGTACATGGCCCTGCTAAAAGCCAAGACAGAATTCTGCCCAAGCCGGATCCCCACAAATCAAGAACAATCCCTTAGGGAGACCTTTGGGACTTGAGTGAGATCGGTTGTCTGCCCTGATATGGCTCGTGTTCTGACACCACCTTCTTGCAGTAAACTCCCCACTATGTTGTTTTATAACATGGTACTCATTAGTGTTAGAAAGTTTTGGGAGGACAGATGTATGCAGTAAACTGCAGGGAAAGAACCCAATAGCTCTAACTGTTAGGGTTCCTGAGCCATCCTGGGCAAACCTCGCAACCACTCCTCTAAGGATTTCATCATAACCACAGCTTGCCTCTGATGATCTTTGTGTGGTCGGGGGGTGTGTGACTCTGGGATTTCGTTGGACCTATGTTTATCCAAACCTGATGGAAATTCTCCAGTCTGCCATAGAATTCCTACCAGACAGGTGGACATAGGGTCCTTTCCTGCTGCAGTGGAAAAACCGTTTTCCTGTTGAAGTGTCTGTGCCAGGGTCACCCAGATGTTTTGATGTGGCTGAGGGATGATCCATACAGCTGCCTTACTGTTCAACATTAGCAAGATGACAACTTGAATGGGGTTCATCACAGGGTTGAGTGAGAGGTAGGTTGCCGTGGCCTCGCTCCCAAATAGTCCCACTCCCGATGGAGCTGTGCCCCGGCTAGCTCCTGCCGTAGGCGAGGCGGGCAAATCAGAATGCCTGCCGCTGGACCACCGAGTGGCTTTAGCAGGCACCCTCGTGGGCTTCGCGTGGACACAGGGCAATACCCAGAGCAACGAAGAGGAGACTCTCTCTGGTGTAGCAGCTTTGGTTTATTAACAGACAGGAACCTCCAGAGCACAACCCTAACAGGACGGGTGCTCACCAGAAAAGAGCCCCGAACAATGGGGAGCAACAGTTTAAATACGGCGCGGGAGGGGAAACAAACGACCAACAGTGAGCCAGCAGGGGACGGCCAAGGGCATGAGGGACAAGGGAAACCCCCAACGGGGAAAGGGCACGGGAGGGGCCCCAGGTCCCCGTCCAACCGCTCGGCGCCCCGGATGGAAGCCCCCAGACGCGCGGGAAGGAACACCGAGCGACAGACAAGGCACCCGGGAGGGGCAAGGGGGGACGACCCGGCAAGGGGGGACGACCTGGCACCCCAGGGAAGACCGACACCCACTGGAAAGGCGGGAAAAGGGGCACAAGGTGGGAAAGTCTGGGAGGGACCAAGACATAAGAGGGGAAACCGGAACAAACCATTACAATATTAAATAAGAAAACATATAACTTAAGGAACATAAAAACGCACCACCACATCTCCCCCTTTTCTGTTTTAAACGAAAAGAAATGAAAGAAACTGGGATTGTCCATGAACATAAAGTCTTTAAACTGGGGATTCGCAGTCCTGGGCCTCATCTTCGAACCAAACCTCTTCATCTTCCTGTTCTTCTCCTTCTTGATTCAAAGGTTCTCTCTCTTCCGGCGTGGCCAGGACTGTGTGGTTGACGTGTATGGTGGTGTTGATTGCTTTCATAACCAAACCTTTTATAATGCTAAAACCAATAATAAAAACGACAAGGGCTAAAACAACATAAATTCCAGTTTTAACAATTGATTGGACCCAGCCGTCCAGGCCCCATCCTTCAAAGATCGACCCCAACCAGTCCGACGATTGATGAGATGACAAGAAGGATGGGGATTAAATGTTGGTCCATGTTGGGACGGCTGGATCACAGGATGACTGAAAAACAACTGAAAAGGGGATTAATTTTCAGCAAATAAAAAGTCTAGGGGGAGATCAAGGCAAAAGGGGCTGGCCACTTCGGTTTCAGGAAAGGGGGAAAGGGATGGGTCGGAGGAAGATCGGATAGGGGGACTGAAGGAGGACCGGCGTTTTCTTCGCCATTCGGCGTGTGCCACCTGAGGACCTATTGCCGTTTTTGATTGGGGCCGCGGGACATACGGCCTGACGAATTTAGAAGGGACCCACCTCAGGCCTGAGGGCGTGGACACGCAAGCGTATCCCCGTCCCCAGGTGACTAAGTCATAGGGCCCCTCCTGCCGCCAGGTCTCGGGATCTTTAACGAGCACTGGCGGCTTTTCCCTGACCTGAGCCTGTTTGTTGGTGTTGAAATGTCTCACGATCAGCAGGTTCAGGTGCTCAAACGAGCAGTTTAAAAAAATGATAGTAAATAGTGCCCTGGCAAGTTGGACCTGGGGGGACTCAACCTTCATTGTCGGTTGTTGTTTCTTGAGCATTTGCTTAAGACTCTGGTGAGTCCGCTCCACCACGGCTTGGCCTGATGGGGAATAGGGGGTGCCAGTCTTATGCTCTATTCCTCATTGCTGCAGGAAGCCGGCAAGCTCCCTGGACGTGTAACCTGGGCCATTTTCAGTTTTTATCAATTTTGGGACGCCCAGCATAGCGAAGGCCTGCACAAGGTATTTGATGACATCTGAAGCCCTCTCCCCTGTGTGGGCAGAGGCAAAAACTGCCCCAGAGAAGGTGTCAACAGAGACGTGAACATACTTTAGCCTCCCGAAGGAGGGGACGTGCGTCACGTCCATCTGCCACACCTCACAGGATTTGAGCCCCCTAGGGTTTGCTCCTGCGCTGATCGATGGTAGGGGGAGGGAGCGACAGGAGGGACATGTGGCCACGATGGCCTTGGCCTGGTCCCGGGTTAGATGGAACTGCCGGACCAGACCAGGCGCATTCTGGTGGTAGAACTGGTGGCTGAGTTTGGCCTGATTGAAAACATCAGGGAGCGGGGCGACCTGCGCGGGGGCGGCAGCGAGGGAATCGGCACGCCGATTACCCTCGGCCAAGAACCCAGGCAGATCGGTATGTGACCTGACATGCATTACATAAAATGGTTGCTCTCAGTGGGAGACAAGCTTAATTAATTTCGAGAGCAATTCGTATAGAGCTTTGTTAGGGACCTCCTGCAGGATGGCATCCTGCGCTCTGGACACTACGCCTGCTACGTATGCCGAATCCGTGACTAGATTGAATGGTTCAGAGAACCTCTCAAAAGCCCTGACGACTGCAGCCAACTCAGCAACTTGAGGGGAACCTTCCACCTCGGCAATGTCTGCCTCCCACTGCTGAGTCTGAGGGTCTTTCCAAGTCACTACTGACTTGTGAGACCCTCCAGACGCATCAGTAAAAACAGTCAGAGCTTTCAGAGGTTTTTTTACTCTGAATCCTTTTCAGTGATAAAGCAAATTGAACATCCGAATTGAAAATTTTGTGGGCTGGCCGATGAATAGAAATTTGACCGGTGTAGCTATCCAGAGCAAATTGTAATGCTTCATTTCCTGCAAGAGGTGTTCTAACATGGCTTTTGAAAAATGGCCCGATTCCAATTTTAAGGGTATGTAAATGCACTCAAAGTCACACCCCGACAGCTTCCTGATCCGCGATCTTCCTTTGCGGATCAGGTCCGCCACCAGTTCTTGTGGCCTTGTCATTCTTTTGGACCGTTGGTGACTCAGGAAGACCCACTCTATGATCAAGAGTGGATCCCTCCGGTCCTGGTCCTTCCCTAAGAGTTTCGCCCACTGGAATATCATTCCATGGAGGTGTGGCAGTCTGCCTAATATGATGAATTTGAATGGCAGGCCCGGTTGATATCGGTGGGCCTGCCTGGCAGACATCGTCTCCTGTACCCTCTCTAGTGCAGCTTTGGCTTCTGGGGTGAGTTCCCTGGGAGAACTTGGCTCTTCCCCCCCTTTCAATAAATCGAAAAGAGGGGCTAGGTCCTCGTTGGTGATACCTAACCAGGGTCTCACCCAATTTAAGGAGCCACACAGCTGCTGAACGTCTGACAGGTTCCGAATTGTGGTTTTGATAGCCAATTTTTGCGGAACAATGGTCCGCTTTGTTATCTCAAGCCCTAGGTACCTCCAGGGAGGCATCCTCTGAATCTTATCTTGCCGAAGCTCGAATCCTGCAGCAACCAACGCATTGGTTGTTAGGTCAAGCACGTGGGCAAGTCGATCATCATCGGGGGCACAAATTAGGATGTCATCCATATAGTGCTGGATGACCACGCCCTCGGTGGCTGCACGGACAGGGGACAGCAATGAGGAGACGTACCACTGGCAGACGGTAGGGCTGTTCTTCATGCCTTGCGGCAGCACCCGCCAGTGGTATCTCTTCATCGGGGCTTCTCGGTTGATGGAGGGAACCGAGAAGGCAAAGCATGGGGCATCGTCTGGGTGAAGGGGAATTTGGAAAAAGCAATTTTTGATGTCTATTACAGCCAATTGATAATTTTGGGGCAACATCGTGGGAGACGGCATCCCCGGTTGGAGAGGGCCCATATCTTCAATTACGTTGTTTATTACGCGGAGGTCGTGGAGGAGCCGCCACTCGTCTTTGCCCGGTTTTTTGAGGACAAAGACGGGGGAATTCCAGGGAGATGTGGTTTCCTGGATATTCCCTTTGGCCAATTGCTCGTCCACGAGTTCCTGGAGCGCTTTTAATTTTTGCTTATTAAGCGGCCACTGCTCTACCCATGTTGGAACGTCGGTTAGCCAATTGAGCTTTCGGGTAGGACGCTCCTCAGTGACTGCTGCCCGAAAAACCTGAGGGGTCGGAATGTCAATTGTGACCCCCCATTGGGCCATCAGGTCCCTCCCCCACAGGGGTTCCGTATAATCCAATACGAATGGGCGTAGATAAGCCGATTGCCCATTCGGCCCCTCAAATTTTATGATGTTTTTCGATTGTTTTGCCAATTGGGTGCCCCCGACACCCTGGATCTGTCCGGCCACGCTTTGCAATTCCCAACATGACGGCCAATCCCGCGAGGGGATAACCGTCACGTCTGCCCCGGTGTCCAATAACCCATTGAGGTATTTGTGCTCACCGCCTTTCCACATATAGCACGAGAGTTTGGGCCGTTCCTTACCAATCACCTGGGCCTGGCACGCACGGTAGATTTTTTCAGGGCGCTTCCTCCACAGATCTTCAGGATGGACGAACTGCCCAGGTATGGGAATCGCTTGCGCGATCACTTGGCCCTTTGGCAGGAACAGCGGCGGGTGAGCACAGTGCAGCCACAGCACCAGCTGGTCATCGTGTGCAGGTGTTAAGCACGGTGCTATTGTTAAATTGAGTGGCGTGTACTTTGTGTCCCCGAGGACGATGTACCTACCATGGAGTTTCCTCCAGGTCCCCGGGCACTCGGTGTCGACTGTGATGAACCACCAATCGGAGTCAGTTAGGTGAAGAGGCTCAGTCAGGGCCAACCTATATGGGGAGAAATGAGAGGTGGTATTAAGGATGGGCCTGGGATGGTCGGGGTCCCGACCAAGCCAGGCCTGGGAGATAAACTCCACGTCCTCCCGCATATAGGCTGGTTCACCAGCCGACGCCCGCGAAGAGTCACATCCAGTGTAGTTGTCATGTCCAGTTTGGTCCTCAGGTGGGTCCTCCTGCGAATTGTCCCTCCCCTCTGATATTACTGTAATGGGTCCCACCAAACTTGTATCTTTGCGCAGGGGGGAACTGCGCTCAGGATTTCGTTTTTTCAGGTAGCATTGGGGGTGGAATTGCCCTGTCCCTGCTGGCTCCTAAACTTATGGAATTCATTTTTCCAGGGGCACTGCCTTGCCCAGTGCCCTCTTTTGCCGCACAGATGGCATGGCGGTTGTTCTTGGCTCCCCGGCGGTGGTGGATGGGTCCTGCAGAGCGACCCTGGCGTGGATGTCGGCGTGACAGGGGCAGCGAAGGAGACCCTCCTCGATGACATTCGGGGGGTCCCATGGGAGTCCTCTGCGGTCACGATGACTTTCTTTGCGCAGACCTCCAGCATCTGCTGGAGGGTCGGTTCCGGCTCGAGAGGCAGACTGAGAATGGCTTGCCAGCAGGCCTCATTGGCGTTCTGCCGGGCCACCTCAGTCAAGATGCCCTTCCGGAGCCCCTTGTCCGGAACCTGCGCCTCGACCGCCCTGCAGAGGCGGTCGACGAACCCCACAAAAGACTCTGCTGATCCCTGTCTCAAAGATAGTTAATAATTTGTCCACTTGGCCGCATCTGCAGGAATGCTCGCTCGGCCGCCCTGGCACTCGCCTTGAGTGCCTCCCTTGGGATTTTCTCAGCCTGCTTCAAGCTGGAATCCCAGTCCCCCACCCCGCACAAGTGGTCAATTGATAACCCTGCCCCATCTGCATCAACAGAATTCTCTGCAGAGGCCCAGAGGTCTGGCAACACATCCCTCAGTTCCCGCCGCCATGCGGATTCCCAGACCAGAAACTCGGCCTGGGTTACTAAGCATGACACTAGTGTCCGCATGTCGGCAGGAACGTACTCGCTGGAGGCGAGTGTTGCTTTCAACAGACCGCGGAAGAACTCACTCTCCCTCCCGAACTCTTTTTGGGCTTTGCAGAGATCCTTAATTATTGAGTGAGGGATGGGGGACCACTGTGTAAGGGGCCTACCCCCCTGCCGTGGGATGAATGTGACCGGCGCGGCAGAGAAGGCAGGAAGGGACTGGGGCAGGCTGCAGTTCCCACGCTCCTCCCCCCCCCCGCCCCCCAGAGCCCAACCCGTGGGAACCAGAAGGTGGACCGTGGGAACAGGGGGAGGGACTGGATGGGGCGTGGCAAGCAACCGAGGGTGTCACCGAGAAAGCCGGGGAACCTGCCCCCTGGGAGGGGCCAGAGGACAGGGCGTTGCCATAGCTCATGGTGGGCGGAGAGGAGGGAGTGGGTTGGGTCAAGGGAAGGAAGGGGTTGGACGTAGGGTGAAAGGGATTGTGGGAAAAGGAGGGAGGATGATTCTGGGAAGAAGGAGCACAAATGGCGGGAAAAGCCATGTGGTCACCGCCATCTTGTGCCCCAGGGGAATGGGTGGAAGGGACGCCATTTTGTGGAAAGTTAGGGAGAGGGGTAGAATTGAAACAGGGGTTAACACTAAAACAACCAACATTTTCTCTAAGGAATGGGGCTGTACATGACGGGGAAGTGGGGGTTTGGGAAGAAGGCAGAGCAGTGTGGCCGGCACTACTCTGCCGGGGGACCCGAGGATTCCCGGAGAGGCCAGAATCAGCCTGCGGCGTCAGCCGGGATGCCTGTCCGAGAATCCCCAGGAGATGGGTAGAGGGGGAGGAAGGAGGAGTAGGGGCTATCGAACTGGGGTTAGGTTTGTCTGAGGGTGGCTGTGGCAGACTTTCATGATTTCTCTTAACAATATCTCGAATTTGGAGAGCCAAGAACGCATGAATGGAGAGAGAAGGATCCCCCTGACGGAGGATCTCCTCCCCACTTGGTCCCAAAAGGAGACCTGATATAATTTAGGTGCCGAAATATCTGGAAAAGTCTGCGACAGCCATCGCACAAACCTTTTCACATCTATCTTTTTAAACTTCTTTTCCCCCCCACCAAGGATACCCACAACCTGGGAATAAACCCTCTTCTGCGGCACAGACAGTTTAGCACCCATGACTGTCCGATGTTATAGTGTGCCGCACTGCACCCACCGCCGAAAATCTCAACAAAACCAAGAAGCCCGGATCCCACAGCTTAACCCTCCCAAGTACACTCCTCCCGCTCCCCACACTCCGGGTAAGGGAGAAAAAAAAAAAAACCCCAAATGTGGGACTACTTTTCCCCGGGAAAGGATACCCCCCCAAGGAAAAGGACACCCACCCACGGGTCCAAAATGTGGGACTACTTTTCCCCGGGAAAGGATACCCCCCCAAGGAAAAGGACACCCACCCGCGGGTCCCCCCCTTTCTTAAACAAAAAAAGGGAAAGGAAACCCTGAGGAGAGGTAGGGATTAAGCCCAGGGGGCTGCTACTCACCCTTCACAGCACCCGGAATGGGGATCCTTGAACAGAAAAGCGGCGGTGGATGGTGGCTCTGGTGGCACGGACTTCGCCGGTGCTAACGAAGCTGCCCGTGCCGGTCCCCGGGAGCGCCACCCCTTAAAACAGGGGTCTGCTCCCACCGGGGTAGCTTGACGACCAAAGAGGTATTCCAGTGAGTCGCGTGGAGCTCCACCAGTCACTCGTCTCCGTGAGTTCCACGCGAGTGGGCTCCACGTCTGGGTGCCAAACTGCCGTGGCCTCGCTCCCAAATAGTCCCGCTCCCGATGGAGCTGTGCCCCGGCTAGCTCCTGCCGTAGGCGAGGCGGGCAAATCAGAATGCCTGCCGCTGGACCACCGAGTGGCTTTAGCAGGCACCCTCGTGGGCTTTGCGTGGACACAGGGCAATACCCAGAGCAACGAAGAGAAGACTCTCTCTGGTGTAGCAGCTTTGGTTTATTAACAGACAGGAACCTCCAGAGCACAACCCTAACAGGACGGGTGCTCACCAGAAAAGAGCCCCGAACAATGGGGAGCAACAGTTTAAATACGGTGCGGGAGGGGAAACAAACGACCAACAGTGAGCCTGCAGGGGAGGGTCAAAGGCATGAGGGACAAGGGAAGCCCCCAATGGGGAAAGGGCACGGGAGGGGCCCCAGGTCCCCGTCCAACCACTCGGCGCCCCGGACGGAAGCCCCCAGACGCGCGGGAAGGAACACCGAGCGACAGACAAGGCACCCGGGAGGGGCAAGGGGGGACGACCCGGCACCCCAGGGAAGACCGACACCCACTGGAAAGGCGGGAAAAGGGGCACAAGGCGGGAAAGTCTGGGAGGGACCAAGACACAAGAGGGGAAACCGGAACAAACCATTACAATATTAAATAAGAAAACATATAACTTAAGGAACATAAAAACGCACCACCACAGTCGGTTTTCTCTAAAAGGGAAAACCAGACATTTTTAAAACATTTTAAAAGTTTCCATTTCTGCTGGAAAGAATTCACGTTTAGGAAAATTCTCCTTCTTCCATTCAGCAGCTTCTACTTGCTTCTCATCCCCTTCTGTCTGATCTGGATTCTTGGGGACAAAAAGTTTCACCCACTTCTGGGGAATCCACCGAGGGCCTGAGGGAGTAGCCACATATGCATAGCCATGACCCCAGGTCATGAGCTCATAGGGACCCTTGGTTTCCCAAGTTTCTGGATCCCTGATCAAGACCGGTGGACACTGAGAAAATTTGAACTGATTGCCACTTAAAGTGATGTACAACTGGTGGACTCATGTTTTCAAATGAACAGTTCAGTAAATTAATGGTAAACATGGCTTTGCAGAGTTTCTCCCATGGAGACATCCACGGAGCTGAACTGCTCTGTCTTTTCAATCCCTGTTTGAGCATCTGGTGCGCATGCTCAACTACAGCTTTACCTGTTGGGGAGTGGGGGATGCCAGTCTTATGTTCTACTCCCCACTGCTGGAGAAGTTCCAGAAACTCCTTGGATATATATGCTGCGCCATTATCTGTTTTAATAATTTCTGGAACCCCCAATACTGAGAATGCTTGCACTAGGTTCTGTTTGGCATGAGCAGCCTTTTGTCCTATATGAGCAGAAGCATACACTGCACCTGAGAATGTGTCCACGCTTACATGAATGCATTCAAGGCAACCAAAGCTTTGAATGTGTGTGATGTCTATCTGCCACACCTCACAGCTGCCAAGGCCCCGGGGGTTTACACTCATGCCCAATGATGGCACGGCCTGGAGCTGGCAGTTGGGACAGTTGGTCAAAATGCCTCGAGCCTGACTCCCTGTTAGCTGGAACTGTCAGATCAGACCTGGCACATTGTGATGGTGATGCTGGTGACTCAGCTTTGCCTGTTGGAAGACATCAGGGAGACCTGATTTTTTGACTGGTGCAGCAAGGGAGTCTGCTCTGTGATTCCCCTCTGCAATCTCACCTGGCAAATCAGTGTGTGACCCTACATGTATCACAAAGAATGGTTGCTCTCAGTGAGAGATTAAATAAATGAGCCTTGAGAGCAATCTGAAGAGATGTTCATTCTCTATTTCTTTGAGCACAGCCTGCTCCGCCCTGGACACTACTCCTGCCGCGTAGGCAGAGTCTGTTACCAAGTTGATTGGTTCAGAGAACCTCTCAAAAGCTCTTACCACTGCAGCCAGTTCAGCCACCTGGGGGGATCCCTCCACAAGCTTGACATCAGCTTCCCAATGCTAAGTCTGTGGATTTCTCCAAGTCATCACCGACTTGTGGGAAGTCCCAGATGCATCTGTGAACACTGTGAGAGCATTGAGTGGTCTCTGACTCCTTTTCACTCGAGGAATAAGGTGGCATTTCTCATTGAACAACTTGTGAGACGGGGCATGGACTGATATTTGTCCCCTGTAGCTGTCCAGAGATAACTGGAGAGTTGCGCTGCTCTGGAGCAAATGCTCAAACATCCCTTTGGTCAGTCTCTCAGGAGAGTTCCTTCCCTCATCAGAAAGCCTGACTGGGAGGTGAATACATGTAAAGTCACAAACCGCCAATTTGCATAAACTGACCCTTGCCTTCCGAATCAGCTTTGCTACCAGCTCTTGTGGCTCAGTGATGGTCTTGGATCTTTGATGCGAGAGGAAAACCCACTCTATGATCAAGAGTGGATCCTTCTGCCCCTTAATCCATTGGAAAATCAACCCATACAAATGCAGCAGCTTTCCTAGAACAATGAACTGAAAGGGCATGTTTGGGTCACACCAATGTGCCTGCCTCTCTGACAAGGCCGTCTGTACCTTTTCAATTGCTGTCTTTGCCTCTGGGGTCAGCACCCTGGGGGAGGCCAGCTCCCTCTCCCCCTTCAATAAATTGAAGAGAGTCTAGATCCTCATTTGTGAGGCCTAGTCAGGGTCTTACCCAATTCAAAGACCCATACAAAGAGTGGATGTCCGCTAGTGTTCTGGGGTTGCAACTGATCTCCAATTTCTGCAGGACAATAGTCCTTGCAGCGATCTCCAGACCCAGGTATTTCCAAGGTGGCATCCTTTGAATTTTGTCGTTCTGCAGTTGAAATCCAGCAGAGGTTAAAACCTTAACCACTAGGTCAAGCATGTATTGGAGTATAGAGTCATTGGGGGCACACACAAGCACATCAGCCATATAGTGAAGGATGATGGCATCCTTTCTCTCTGCTTGTATCGGACACAGTAGTGAGGCTATGTATTGTTGGCATATGAAAGGACTGGATTTTACACCTTGGGGCAAAACTTGACAGTGATAACGTTTCATTGGGGCTTCTCAATTGATTGTGGGAACCAAGAATGCAAACCTTGCAGCATCTTCAGGGTGCAATGGAATTTGGAAAAATAGTCCTTGATATCCAGGACAGCCAATTGCCGATCTCAAGGGATCATTGTTGGCATCCCTGGTTGGAGAGGACCCATGTCCTCTACAATTTTGTTTATTTCTCTGAGATCATGGAGCAATCTCCACTTGTCCTTCCCAGGCTTCTTTATTACAAAGACTGGGAAATTCCAAGGGCTATCTGTCTCTTGTAGGTGTCCTTGAGCTAACTGTTCCTCCACAAGTTTCTCAAGTGCCTCGAGTTTCTCGATACTCAAAGGCCACTGTGTGACCCACCTTGGAGTGTTATCCAACCACTTTAACTTGTGGGTAGGGCACACCACAGTGGCTATTTCCAAAAATCCTGGGGTGTCCTAGGAAAGATTAACTGGACTCCCCACTGGGACATGGTGTCTCTCCCCCACAGAGGAGCCTTATGGTTTGCAACAAATGGGCATACACTTGCCAATTTCCCTCAGGTCCCTCAATTTGCACAACGTTTTTTGATATCTTTGCCAATGTAGTTGCTCCTCTGCCCTGAAGTTTGCCTGCCACAGGTTGCAACTCCCAATGTGATGGCCACATGGTCTTAGGTATTACTGTGATGTCTGCACCCGTGTCTAGAACCCCTTCTATCTGAAAGTGCTCTGACCCATGGGCTAGGTTGCATGCCATCAAGGGTTTATCCTCTCCCACCACCTCTGCCCAGTACACGGTCGATGATTTTCTTTCTACTGTTATTTCTACTGGGATGTGAATGGCTTGGGCCAGAATTTGCCCTTTTTGTAGGTAAAATGGTGGGTGCATGCAGCGTGCCAACAGCCTAAGGCGTGTTATCTTTCCCTTAGTAGTCATGGGAGCTACCTCAATCTCTGAAGGCATGTGTGCTGTATCTCTAATGACAAAATACTCACTGTTATGTTCCATTTGGTACGTCTGCAGGTCCTGTGAGCTGTTTGACAGGTCCACTATAATGACTTCCCAATCAGTGGATCTGAAATGAAAACCTTTGGCAGTCACTAGGCAAGCTTGGCCTAGCGGCTGCCAAACCTTGTTAGTTGTACATTTGTCATTTTTATTTTTCTGCCAGCCCCCCCCCCCCATGAGTCCCATCTTCCCCTTTATTTGTTAAGAGACATTTTCCCATATGGGTCCCGCTATATTTATATCTTTGCACGTAGTTGTATTAGCAGCAGGTACGCGCTGTGCACTCAGGTTTTTTTGTTGGTTGAACTTTCTCTGGTTTTGGTTTTGAGGACAGTTTCTGGCGAAGTGTCCTGGTTTCTTACAGCGGAGGCAGATTCTGTGTTGCAGCTGGGTTGCCTCTTTAGACCTGGTACAGCCATGGCAGCAGGCTGTAGTTGTGCAGATGTTGCATTTCTGTCAGGGGTATCAAACAGCTCTGATTTCCTGGTACACAAGTCGATCATCTGAGCAAGACTAGGTGATGGATCTAGAGGAAGACTGAGGATAATTCTGCGGCAGGTCTCATTCGCATTCCTCTGAGCCATTTCTTTAATCAGCTCTGTCTGTACCATAGGGTCTTGCACTTGTCTTTCAACTTGTGTTCTCAAGCGATCCACATAGTGCAAAAAACTCTCTGAAGGAAACTGCTGCCCTTAGCCTCAGTTGTTAGTAATTGTTTTCTGCAGCACTACAGATCTTATCTAAAACCGACCTAGATAGCACTCAGGTTTGTTTTTCTGGACAGTGCCAGTCACCTGTGCCGCATAGGTGATCTATTGTAATAGGGTTATCATCATTATTGTTGGCCTCACTGGGCTTTTGTTGTATCTCCTTTAAAACTGCTGTTAAAGCCATCTTCCATCCCACATCTCATACTCAGAAGGTGTTAGCAGACATTTATATAAGTCAGTAATATCCCTCGGTACCATCTCATTTGAATTAAAATTTGCCCTCATCATCCCTTTGAAAATCGCACTTGATCTCCAAATTCTCTCTGTATTTTACAAATCTCCGTTTTGTCTCTATATGGTAGTGGTTGGTAAGCTCTGGTACCGTTTCTCCTACCTAAGTATACAACAGGTGCTACAGATGGTATGGATTCATCCTCATTTCCCTGAGTTTCTGCAGCAGGAATTTCTGCTGCTTTTCCAATGTCCATAGAAGTAGGAGTTTTCTCTGCCACACACGCCTTGGGTCCAGGTGAAAAGGAGCTTCCCCCCACCTTCCAGGCTGCCGGTGCCGTGGGGGAAGCCGCAGCCGCTCCAGTGCTGCGGGCTGGGCTTCCCGGCCCCGCCCCCCCCTATAGTCCCGGCTGGGAGCTGTGGAGGGGCCGGCCCCTCCCCCGTTTCTGTGGCAAACCAGAGGGAGCTGTTGATAAGGAGGGTGGGGCGGTGCTGCCCGAGGCCGGAAAGAGTTGGGGGAGGGGTAGGGGGCTGTGGGGAGGAAGGGGTTATGGGGAGAGCATTGGAGCACATGGCCGCCACCATTAGTCTGCATGTGTCACAGAGACACTGCCACATCACCAGGGCTGTGGGAAGAGAACTTTTCACTTTTGGAGAAGTCCGGACTATATGCTTGAGAAGAAACAGGTGTTACAGGGGGATAGAGGGTGGGTAAAGCGATATCAGGGCTAGGGTATCGAGGGGGTGCATCGGGATTGGAAAAAGGGTTAGCCGGACGCTGTGTCTGTTTCTGTATGCTTTTTTTGTTTCTAAAATCTGTTTTCGAGCTTGTAAAAATATCGGAATAAATAGAGAAGCTTTATGTTCACCATTTTCAACTTTTAAAGTTAATATCTCTCCAATTTGGTCCCCAGATGAGATGGAATTTATTTCTTGCACAGTAAAATTTGGTATTTCCTTAGTTAACCAGGATACAAAATGCAGTAGAATCTTATTTGGGAATGTAACATTGGTTAAAATATTGTTAAGGTGTTTTAATGTGCTTTTTTGGTCCACCGATAATTCTGCACCCATTTTTTCAGTCGTATCGGTGGGCTATCCACCAACCAGACTCTAACACAGCATGAATTTTCGAATTTCCCGGTCTTAGAAAGCACGGGAAATGGCCGGGGGGGTGGGCGCTGCGCTGCCGCCAGGGCAGCTCCTGCTCTTTTTCTTGGCTCCCCTGGGGCACGGGGGTTTCCTCGCCAACCTCCCAGGGTTAGATACCCCTCCTGTGGCTTCCCCACCCCGGGAACGTGGGCTCTTGGTTGGAGCAGCTTCTCCGCTGCGATACACAAACCCGCCCGTTCCAAGCTATGTGCACTGGGTTCTAGCTTACCCGAGCTCGCGGCTTTCCATGGTCACTATGGTAACACCCCTTCCAGCTAGGTGCACTCCTGGGAAAACGCAAAACGAAGGGGGTTCTTACCAATCTTGTTGAACTGTGGGGTCGTGCGTGGAATAGTCTGGGGTCCCAGCTCCAGCTGGCTTGCCTGGGGCACTCAGGTAAGGTCCTGACCTATCCCTGTCACTCAAAGCCACTCAAAAGCAGCTGATAAGGAACAGGGTAGTTGACTTTCCCAAAGAGCTTTTGAGACCCCTAAAATAAGGGCTCCAGCTCCTGTGTGGGCTTTTAGCAAACCCACATTGGGGGCCAACTGATGCGCCTATCCCCCTCAGACCCCTGAATCACCAGGCCAGCCCAGATATACAGGGCCTTGAGGGAAGGCGAATCAGGAGATGGGCAAAGATACAGAAGAGGCTCCAGTTCCCTGATGTGGTTCTCCAAGCTTGTTTAATCCATGAGATAAGGGGGAAAAGAGAGCGAACAGGAAGGGACAGGGCCTTACCTAGGCTCTGGACAGGGAGGGCTTTCTGGCTCTCTGCCAACTCGATCAGGGCAGGAAGGAGCGGACCCTGCTTATCTGATCCCAGTCACAGGGGTCCCTGGAAAAGGGGAAAGCATAGTCTGAGTGCACTGTAACATGGGGTGACATGCTCTTCCAGTCAGCCAGAGGTTCTTATAGCCTGGAGAGGGTAAGCAGGGGAGCGCCTGAATTACAACATTAAGGAATTCCAGATACTTCAGCCAGAAAGTTTCATAAGGGTCCAACTCAAATGCCTCTGTGCTAATGCACACACAGCAGGGGAAATAAATAGGAAGAATTAGAGATAGGTGCAGGCCTGCAGAACTACAGTCACTGGCATCATTGAAATGTAGGTTGAGTGCTGTGACTCAAATGGAAAGGTACGGGCTCCTTAGGAAGGTCAGGCAAGGGAGATGAGAAGGCAGCGTTGCTCTCTATGTCAATGACCAGCTGGAGATCATGGAGCCTCACCTGGGGATGGATGAGGAACTGACTGAGAGTTAATGGCCAGGATTAAAGGCAAGCAAGGAACAGGTATCTTTATAGTTTGGTATAGATTGTCTTACAGAAAGACAGGAGTGGCCTTGCCAGGACTTGAAACACACAGGTGTCTGTTGAAAGGACAACACAGAGAGGCATAAACCTCTTGCATTAGGAGCTTCCTGGACTTCTTTGTTGATAAATTCCTGTACAGGTTGGATAGATGCACCAAGGAGGAGAGGTGCTATGGTGAATTTTGTTCTGACAAGGAAGGGCTATAGTGGGGAATGTGAAGCTCAGGGACATTCTGGGTTACAGGGTCTATAAAATAGTGAAGTTTGAGATCCTTAGGGCAGCAAAGAGGTTGCACAGCAAGCTCACTACTCTGGAGTGCAGGAGAACAGACTTCAGCCTCTTCTTGGTAAAGTACCAGGGGATAGAACCCTGGAGGGAAGGGAGCCGCAAGAGAGGTGGATGATGTTCAAGGCTGGTCTCCTTGCAAGGGAAATCAGACAAGGATGCAGGCGGCCTGCACATATGAACAAGGCACTCCTGAACACTTAAAACACAGCTTATAGACAGTGAAAGCAAGGAAAGGTAGCCTTTCCTTAAAGGAAGAAATACAGAATTGTGTTTATATCAGCTGCTACTGCTGTTCCATCACTGTTGGCTCAGCCAAATGCAGTTTCTTCAGCTCTAAAAATTGGCCTTGCTCACCTTGATCCCCTGCTCTGCCTCAGGATGTCCCTGCACTAGAGCTGTTTTTCCTGGAAAGTGACAGTTTACCATCCTCAGCTTCCAACCCTAATCTATGATTTTATGAAAGACAGGAGGATTTACTCTTTATCATTTGTCCATTTGTTGTTTAAATACTGCAATAATTTCTAGGCTCCATTAATTGGATGTAGTTTGCTGGAGGTTTTTTTCCCCTTCCCAGTACTTCAAGTAAATCTTTAAAAGCTAGTCAACTCAACTTTCTTCTGCCCTTTTCACGTACATACACATATTAATTAATTTGCTTTACTCAGTTGAATGAGAGTGAACTGTCATCAGTGGGAACACAATTCCAAAAGTGGTTTATGCAGTATAGCTTTTATTTTTAAGTATTTTCTTTCACCTTTTGTTTTTCATCTTTACTATGAGATTTTTGATACAAAACTGTAGCATGTGTTGTTGAGCATCACAGTACAGTGTTGTGGAACTGAGATTACACGAGTGGTAGGGTCTTTGAACAACACACATAGATAACAGCACCTCAAGATGTCAGTCATAGTTGATAAAATGACTAATTAGAGAAATAGTGCTGATAGCTTTTTATATAGTTATGTGCTTGGATGGCTAGAGTATTAAGAGGATGCAAGACACTCTACTTGGCAGCAAATGAGGAGCTATACACCAAGTTCATACTCCAGCAGGGACATACGTATGTTCAGCTTTCACAGAAAGATAGCTTTTAGTTCTCAGCTTAGACCAGTTTTAGTACAGTGTAACTATCCATAGTTGAAGTATTTTGCTGTATGAAAATGAGGACAAAATATGTTTATGTAAATGTCTTTAAAATCAAAATTTTTTTAGCTGCAGAGAAGGCAGCAGTTGAGGAGCCCTAACAATTAGTTAAAAGCACAGTTGCACAGAGGAGTTGTCAGTGCTGAAAAATAGAACTTTGATTATATGTAGCTGACCATCTTATACATAGATATATACTTTTCTTACTATAGCAAAGTTTTATAAAGCTAAAGGAAAAATTGTGAAGCTATCTCATGCTATTTATGGAGGACTAGTTCCTTTTGTATGTAAATAGTAAGAGTTCAAGGAACATCTGTAAATACCTGTGAGGGAACTGGAGTGTTAGCTGGGGCCCCTGTGGAAGGGCTTTGTTACTGCAGAACATACTCAAGGTTTGTGTGGCCTCTTCTGCAAAAGATACATGCAACAAGATCGATCATGACAGGTGACCTTCCCACCTACATCTAGGAAAGCCTTCCTTTGGCAAGAGAGTGTTTTCCCAGCATGAAAGAAAAAGATGCATTTTTAAAGTGGCTGGCTGTTCTCTAGGGTTGTATGTATGTAGTGTGCATTCTTTGTTTTCTCCAGCACCCAGAGGTCATCGGCTGCTAAGAAATCCAGGGTACTCTTAGCAGTACTTCTGAGAAAGCCTGAGTCATATACCCTTTGTATTTTTACTACATTAATGTGGCTAAATGTATAGAAGTGGTGACTTATTTATGCATTAAAAAGCAGCAACTAATTAGGACTTGAATTATAGATTTGAATTATATATGTATTATATTGAATATCATATATGTATGATACTGAATTATATATGTATTTTATGACTAGAGGTAGTATCTCTGTTTTTTTATCTATAGCAGTTTGAGAAATTAATACAATTTGAGAGATGCTCCATCATGGATAAAATAATAGCCTGAGACTGCACAATTTCAACCACATCAACACTGTTGATCCAGCCATGCCTGCACATGCATTTTAACACTGGACTTTTTTTGCCCATTTGTGGCATTTGGACCTCAGCATTTCATTGTGTACATTTCATAATAAAGTGCAGCTTTTTTTCACACTGGCACTTTCCTAATGAAACTTCACTGTAGAGGTATGTTCTGCTAAACTACTGCTGTGATGGCAGGTGGTTTGGGCCAGCAGATGTGCTAGCACATCAGTGGTCAGCTGGGCCAAACAGCTTTAAAACTGGAGGAGAGATTGGGTGTTTTGGTGGAATTAAATAGCACATTGACATAGTCTTGGAAAGGCTGGTGTTGGGGTAAAGAACAGTTCTAACCTGAAAAGCTGGACTTGTTGCCCACAGTTTCAGTAACTATAGTAGCAATTAAGGAAGCAATGCAAACTTTTCAGGTATTTTCAAAGCAATATGGGCAACTTCATTGGATTAAGAGCTTTTTTCTAACTTCATTACATGAAGTTAGATGAATTACTGTCTCATCTTGTAATTAATATCTTTTTTCAACCAACTTTCTGCTCTGAGACATAACTGCGAACAAGGAAAACAATATCCTTTGTATTATTTATAAGATCACTCTAAAACACAGAGTTAGTAAAACTTGATTTCTTATTTTATGTGTTGTATCATGTGATTCCTATACATAAGTGAGTTTAGATCAATATGACATTTCAGGGACCTGGTAATACTGTAAGTGAAGTCATTACAAGTGCTGTAAGAGTATTGATTATAAACACTGCACACTGCATACTTTACAAAAACTTAAGATCTGAATTTTCTTTTGAAGCAATTCTTAGTAAATTATTCTCTTATATAGAACAGCATTGGTATTTCTGTTGCTTCAAGTGCAAGTTTGTTCTTAGTTTTAAGTATTTACTTGAATGTTAACAGCTTCTACAACTGTTAAAAACTTCTTCTATTAAAAACCCTGATAAAAAAGTGCTATTTTCCAACACATATGAAAGACAATATTATCTAATAAAAATTAAATATCCTTGAAAGATGATCCACCACATCTTGATATCTACCTGTCTCAAAAGTTTGGTATTATCTTTTAGAAATACAAGGTACTCTGTAACAACCTGTAGTATCAAGAGGAAGGTGAATCTAGGTCAAAGTGAAACACTTTTTTCCTACTGCTTATCAGTGCTTTGTGCCGTCATTCAAAATACAAGCAAAAGAGTGGCAAATTTATTTTTTCTGTCCTTCATTAGTATGGTCACAATATCTGATGGATCCAAAATGGTTCAGTTGTAACCTTCACTTCAAGCTGTTTGCATTCCCTGTTCAACAGTTCATGTTTTCTGATAAGTTAAGGTTCCAGAGACTTTCTGGTTGAATTACTCTTTTCTTGAAGTGTTGTATTGCATATTCATTGTGCATAGATACATTATCCAGTTTTATTACCACTAACTCAGATACGTTGTATTTCTGAATTTTGAATGTAAATGCAATGCATGCAGTAAATGATGGCTGTTGATGATGGGTGCTTGGTTTTTTTTTTTGTTGTTGTTGTTTGTTTGGGGTTTTTTTGGGTTTTTTTTTTTTTAAGGAAAGCTATTTAGTAACGTGAATTTAGGCTTCCTCAGATTCCTGTCTGTTGTGCTTATAGTCACACTTGACTGTCCCCCATCCCACTGCTCTGGTCTGTTATTAATCAACCCTGGTGCATTGCACATCTAAGCCATGAAAATAGATTTGTGCATGCAACGTAGGCATCTTTGTGTTTTACAGACTTCAGGGGAGACCAGAAAGGTAAAATTAGTCTTCAATTAGTTCTATTAGATTGCTTGCCCATGGGTTAACAAAACTGATCCGTAGCTGATTAACAAGTTACTTTCAAATGTGCTCATTCCTGAATGATACTGGTTACTTTCCATATTGAAAACATTCTTCTACATTCAAAATAGCTTAACAAGACTTGCCATAAACATGAAGTTGATACCTTAGGATCTTATGTGGCCATCTCTCAGAGCAGCCAGGGGAAAGAGAGGAGGAAATCCCAAAAGTGTCAAGTCTGGACCAAAAAAGCTGTCAAAGTTGTTGAAAATTACGGTTTTGTCTGAAGTTTATGAAGACTTCTCATTTCAAAGACTACTCTCTTTGGTCCTTGGGCGTGTTATGACTTACTCAACGAAAACAGGTATTTAACATGCTACCAAGATAGCTTATCCAGAAAAGCAGAAACAAAGCTAAATAAGATATGAAACCACTGTAAACAAAGGCAGAAGCATGAAAAATATCTTTCAAATTGTAATACCAAATTTCAGCAGATCTGTTAGCTGATTATGTGCTTGTTTGAAACTTGCACAAACATGGAAAGCAGTAAAAAAAAAGGTAAAAATTAAGAAGTGAACTGCAAATAAAATTTTAATAAATTAAAAGTGAAGTCTGATCGGCTGAATTGCCACAGTAAATGTAGTGATGTTTGTAAAGTTCTGGAGAACTTTTTGGTAAATTTTTGAGAATATTTTGAGAGCCTCTACTGTAAGCTTTATTTAAAATAAAATTTGGTAGCTATTATTTAGAAAAGAAAATTTACAAAAAATTCATGCTCAAATGTCTTCCCTTAGGATGGAATTTGAAGTAATTATTAAATGTATCAAAATAGCTTACTTTATACTCAGTTCCACACAGATATTTTACCTTAGCAGTGACTCTAGAAGAGGATTTCTACGGTATCATGAAGGAAGTTGTCCATGCCAGCCTCTCAAAGGGATACTCAGTTTTCTTGGAAAGTGAAAAAAAAAAAAAACACCTTTGAAAATTCCTGAAGATTCTGCTGGAAAATCTTTCTTTCACCTCTTCTCTCAAAACTAGCAGATACTTTCTTCCATTGATGGAGATCAATTTCATTAAATATGCCAGCTGGGAATGTTTGTGCTTTAACATCAGCGTGCTAAAGCTGCAAGCATCTTACAGCATGGTCTCATTCTTAATATTTTGCTTTTACAAACTTTGAACTGGAAAAAAGCCATATAATGTCTAACTCAGAGCATATATGGTGTATGATTTCAGGTAGTCCTGTCAAGGCATTATGAGACCATATTTGCTGCTAATTGATGTAATTTTCTCTGTAGATTGTTCCTAAATATGAAAGTTTCTTCAGTAGTTGTACCAGATGTTGCAAATATTCATTCTCAAATTTTGATTTTTAGCTTTTTTCAAATACCCTATTTAGAAACAACCCTATAATCGGATGAGTCTACCTTCTGCCAAGTATTCCTTCAGCAGAAGGGACTTTGAAGAGTTAATGGGTAAACTTGCAAAATTAGTTATTTGTCAGAATCCAGAAGTAGTCAGAGTAACAAGTACCAGCAGGTTTTTGTATTGGAAATTTATCTGTATGGATTTTGGCAAAACAGTCTTCTCCAGGTGTTAACACACTGGGAGAAAGAAGTGTCAGGATCTCAGAGAGACAGGTTCCTGACATTTTCTGACTTTACTTAGTCGCTAAGACATGTGGGAAAGAGCTGATACTTTGGGTTCAGAACATGGCTTTGAACTTCTATAGTGTTTCTTCAAGAATTCATACACAATGCAGTGGAAGTCAACAAAGTGACAGTAGAAAATGGGATTAATTGAGCAGCTGTGTACTTGAATATGGGAGCCTGTTTAACCAGAAGAGATGCACTTCAGCTTCCATAACAGCTCAGCCTGGCTGTGGAGGAGAGAAGACAGAGACTGTTGCAGGTATTTAATGTGAATCTTCTATCAGACATGCTGATGTGCTCTTCTTGACCTAAATGGACCTACTTGCACACTAGAGCTTTGGGAACATAGCTTCAGTTTTATTCATGTTGGTACTGATCACTGGATATTCACAAACCTTACAGATTCTGAACTGTTCTTTCTAAATCTACACAGCTGATCACCAGCTGTGCTGAGGGCTCTATTAGCCCTCTTAAGAATCAGTGTTTCCTAGGAAATCAAGCAAAGTGAATTTTTTGTTTAATCTCTCAGCTCCCTATGTATTGTCACGTTTAGCTCCGGCCTGATATTTTGTGCATAATGCTTTATGAAAAGAGCATGCCTCATGTTGAAGTATATTAATATTTGTATATCATCTTGGCCAGTGTAATATTTTAGACTATAAAGAAGAGGGGAACAGAAGGATTTGAGAGTGTCATTTCACTTGGAACACTGGTATGCTTTTCTCTCCTTTTGGCTACTAGCATGAACTTGCAAGGTAAGTGTGTTTCCCCAGGGCTGTGCTCTTTTTTACTGTGTGGCTTGAAATGCAGCTGTCACTATAGGACATGTGAAAGCACAATGCGAGCCACTGCTATTGCAAGGTAAAGAAGGTTTATTCTCTGATTCCAACTTTTATGCTTTCCCAAAGGTGGCAGTGGATTGGGCCTGAATGGGCCACCTCTCCGAAGACATTGGACAAACCACCAGTACATCAAGTTTCTCCACCCCCATGAAGGAATGCAAAACAATAAGTTGTTTACAGAAATTGTGTGGGAAAGTTTTCTAACAGAATGTAAACTCAGAAGGCTTTAGAAAATCTTAAGAATCAGGGCGACATCTCACCCTTCTTAGTTTAAAAGAAAAGGAAAAATGAGCAAGGTCTGTTCTTGGAGGAATCATCAGAGTGATCACTCGTGTCGTCTTCAACTGAGTCATCACTCAATGATCCATCCATTCGATGCCTTTCAGTTTGGTCATAGTTTCCATGTTGCCCATTGGTCGGATTCCGTCTCTGCGGTTGCAGGTCAGGACGAACGCACTTCGAAGGTACCCAGTGTGCCCCACAAGTATACCGTGCCCCGAAGCAATAAGGTCATAGGCACCTTCCCATTGTTTGGTGACTAAATTCCGCACTTGAACTTTTGCTCGAGGCTGATGTGCCTCATCTGCAGCCTGCAACGAGAGATGATGATTTAAAATGACAGGGTTATTTGAATTCTGCTGCACCGTAAGATGATTGATGGTGTACAATGTACAATGTACAATGTACAGTGTACAATGCTTTTTCCAACCGACTGTGAGACTGTCTCACCCTGTATTCCCCATTTTTGTTTTTGAAGAACCTGCTTCAGAGTACCATGAGCACATTCTACAATAGCTTGGCCAGTTGGAGAATGGGGGATACCAAACTTGTGTGACACACCCCACAACTGCAGGAACTGCCGCACCTGCTGCGATGCGTAAGCAGGACCATTGTCGGTTTTCACAGCAGAAGGTATGCCCAGAACGGCAAAGGCCTGCCTCCAGTGGGCAATGACATCGCCGGCCTTTTCTCCAGTGTGAGCGGAAGCCCACATCGCAGAGGAGAACGTGTCCACCGTGACATGCACATACTTGAGCCGGCCAAACTCGGCAATCTGGGTGACATCGGTCTGCCAAAGCTCCAAGGCCCTAAGGCCTCTAGGGTTTACCCCTGCTGGCAGAGGCGGAGCAAGTGCATGGCAGTCGTCACAGGACTCAACAATGCCAGGAGCCTCCGTTGGCATCAGCTGAAACTGCTTCTGCAGAGTTTGTGCATTCTGATGGAAAAACCCATGCGATGCCTTGGCCTGCGCAAGTGTATCAGGCTGAGGTGCTGCCCACACTGGGTTAGCCAACTTGTCAGCCCTCACGTTACCTTCTGCTACAAACCCTGGCAAATTGGTGTGACTTCTCACATGCAGAACGTAAAATGGATGAACCCAGGCCTGAATGGCACACCACAAGGTCTTCAGTAAATGAAACAAGGCAGGGTTACTGACGTCCTTCAAAACTGAGTGACCCAACCGCTGCGCAATGTCAGCCACATAGGCAGAATCAGTGACCAAATTGAAAGCTTCCTGGGGAAATCTCTCAAATGCCATGACAGCAGCCCTCAACTTGACCAATTGGGCTGACCCATCCTCATGACCTTCCAGAACCTGCCACTCAGATCCGTCCTTCCAAGTAACAATGGCCTTTCCTGTTTTCCCCGAACCGTCAGTAAAGACGGTGGGTCCTTGCATGGGTTCCTGACTATTTTGGGGCCACAAAGAGATCTGCATAAATTTTGCCACCTGCAGTTTGTGGCTGAGGAAATGATAAGTGATTTGCCCTCAAAAATTTTCCAGAGCACATTGCAGGGACACACAGTGTGCAAAGCTCCAGTCAAAGTCCTCCCGGGATACCGGGAGTATGATCTTTGCAGGATCCACACCCATCAATTGCAAACACCGTTGCTGGCATTTAATTATCAACTGAGCAATCAACTCAGACAATGTCGTTGCCGTCTTCTGTGGCTGATGGGGCAGGAAAACCCATTCCAAGATGTGCAAGGGATCAGACCATTTGTCACTCCATTGACCAATGATACCTGTGGGATGTGAATCTGGAGTGGTAACGAACACAGTGACATCAACAGAAAGATCAATGTGATGAACTCGACAGGCAGAAAAAGCCTGCTGAATTTCCTCCAGCACCTCACGTGCCTCAGGGGTCAATGTGCGAGGTGATTTTAAATCAGAGTCTCCCTTCAACAGTTCATACACAGGAGACAATTGTGCGTCAGTCCCAAGTATGGACGTAACCAGGTGACGACACTCATCAGTTTTTGAACATCATTCAGTGTCTTCACCGAGTGTGCAAATTGCACCTCCTGGTGTTGGATTGTCCGTTCCAGAATTTTGACCCCCAAGTACTTCCCAGGAGGTTGTTGTTGAACCTTTTCTGGAGCCACCTGCAGCCCATGAGCATGCAAAGCATTGAGCAACTGAGGCTGAATCCTCAGCAGCTCATCCTGGGTGGATGCAGCCACCAAGATGTCATCCATATAATGATACAGACGTGCATCAGGAAACTGCTTCCGAACTCCAGACAAGGCACAAGCCACATACCATTGGCATATGACCGGGGAATTGCGCATCCCCTGTAGCAGAACTTTCCATTGATATCGCTGTGCGGGCTCATCATTGTCAATCGCTGGCACCGTGAAGGCAAATTTTGGTCTGTCATCAGGATGCAAAGGAATTTTAAAGAAACAATCCTTCAAATCCACGATGAAGATCGGCCAGCCTGCAGGAAGCATGGTAGGCGAAGGCATGCCCACCTGCAATATTCCCATGCCTTCCATGACAGCATTGACCTTCCGGAGGTCCTGTAACAATCTCCATTTCCCAGACTTCTTGATGCAGAAAACAGGGGTGTTCCAGGGACTGTTAGAAGGCTCCAGATGACTCTGGTCCAACTGTTCTTGCACCAAATTTCGAAGGGCGATCAGTTTATCTTGAGGGAGGGGCCACTGGTTTTCCCAAACAGGTGTATCCACCAGCCACCGTATAGGAGGCGTAGGACACTCTGTGCCCTTCGCAACAGTGGCTTCCGTCAAAAACCCATCCTAATTTGCACCCCCCATGCAGACAGAACATCCCTCCCCCAGAGGCTAGCAGGAGAAGAAGTAACATGAGGCCTAATCCAGGCCGTCTGTCCCTCTGGGTTTGCGACCAGCTTGGGCCGCTGGCTCACATAACATCTCACTGTTCCCCCCAGGCCCACAACAGATGTCTCTGCTGGATCCAGGGGCCAATCCGGAGGCCAGGCGGCAAGGGAGAGAACTGTGACATCAGCGTCACTGTCAAGAAGCCCGCGCAGGCGGATCTCTGACGGCATCGCACCAGGGATGGTCTGGGTACACAGCATCTCGGGACGGTCTTTGGTCAGGACGGCAGTTTTGCACTCCACTCCAGTGCACCCCAGTTTTGCACTCCACTCCAGTGAACCTGAGACAGTCAGTAGATCCAAAACCGCCATCACTCCGCGATCAATCAGCCGTCCTGCGAACGAAGACTTAAAAGGCACAACTTGAGCAAGCCTCATCCCCTTGGGGATCATAACGGGGGGGTGGGTGTGGAAACCATTGCACAAATCTGCCCCGTGAAATCTGCATCTATGAGACCCAGGTGCACAATAATGCCCTGAAGGGTGGCACTAGACCTCCCCATAAGGAAGGAACTTGTGCCTTCACCCAAGGGGCCAAAGGCGTCCAGGGGAACCTTGTGCACCTTGTAAGAGTTAAAAACTACTGTTGCTGCCGTGCAGACATCCACACCTGCTGACCCATAGGTGCTGGCGACAAGCTGGCTGAGCAGACCTCCATGGGCTCTGGGGTCTCTAGAGGAACTTGTGTCTGAGTGCACCCCAGTTTTGCACTCCACTTCCCATTTCCAGGGCCCAGGAGTGCTTGGCCACTAACATGAACCTTGGCCTTGCAAACATCTGCTGGATGGCCTGGCCTTCTGCACCGGCCAGACACATACGAGGGAAATTTTCCCTTCTGTGCTTTCTTCCCCCATTTGGTGCTAGTCTGAGCACTCCCCCACGGCTGCTGCCAGCCCTGTGGCGCTGCCCAGACTGGCTGCGCAACAGTGGCCCAAACATCCACCTTCCAAACCGAGGGGCCTAGGTCTGCACAGGCCTCTAGCATCTGCGAGAGTGCAGCCCCTTCAGGAAGAGCCTGTATAACTCTTTTGCATTCTGTGTTGCAGTGGATCCTAGCAAATCTCGCAAGGACCATCCACCTCAGCTCAGGTTCTGTCACCTGTTGTTCCACAGAGGCTGTCAACTTTGCTGCAAAGTCCATGAATGATTCATTGACCCTTTAAACAACAGTCAGAAAAGGTTCCATCAGAGCAGCCATTTCTAGGGTCTGGATCACAGCTGCTAAGCCTAATGTCCTGCACTGCTCAAGCACGAGAGGATTGTATCCAGTCTGTCGCTGAGGATCAACATAATTGCCTGTGCCCATCAACATGTCAGTAGTAACCACACACCTGGGATCCTGCTGCCCCATGTAGCATTCTTCCACACTGCGCTGGCCACTAAACCAGCCCACTTGTCCTCAAACATGTCAAATTGCACAGGGTTAAAAAGAGCCTGTGCCACAGAATGAATATCGGAAGGCGTCAGCAGGTCAGCAACAAATAATTGGATGATCTGCATAACTTCATCAGACCCGAGACCATACTGTGCAACGGTGTCTCAGATTTCCTTCAACACCTTAAACGAAAAAGGCTGGTGAGTGTTATGAGTAACACCCCTGAGCACAAGGAAAGCTTGAGGGCCTCCTGGTAAGGCTGCATCGCTCACCGTGTCATGTCCCATGGACCCCGGGACAGCGGCAGCCCCTGGGCTGTGAGGCAGTGCAACATCACTGGACACCATGCTCCCCACAGCATCAGCAGAGCCAGAGGAGCCTTTCCAGTGATCCAGCAGGCTCCGCGGTGGGGCAGAGTCACACATCTCCTCAGCCTTATCCAGGACCTCCTGCCAAAACCAACTGTGGTCCTTCGGGTGCACGGTCACCTGGCAGGCAGGGAGGGTCCACAAAGTCAACGGGGAGGATCCAGGGCCATGGGGAGTCACCAGTCTCCCGCTGGCTGTGTCAGCAGTTGTGCTGAAATTGAACATCCCAGCACCCTGCCACGCCATAGCCTCGGCCCCCGTGGCAGTCGGGGAATGTGGAGCCGAACCAGCCAGCTCCCCGGTAGTGCCATCCGCAGTATCAGCAGAGGGCACCGCGGCAGGTGCAGGCAGTGGCACGGATCGCAACCCCAGTGCAGCACTCCCGTCCTCTGGGGCAGGGGAAGGGCATGGTGCAGAGGGAGATGCGGCGCGTGGAGACACGTACCCGCGGGACAACACAAGGGAGTCCGGCACGCCCCCATGGAGCGCCAGAGCCATGACGCGGAGCCTCCCGGCAGGTGCCGCCCGCATCAGGTGGGACGGGACGGGCTGCCCGCCCGCTGGGGCGGGGCCCGATGGAACAGTGACCAACGCCCTGCCTTTGGCAGCCCCTACCACCCGTGCATGCCCAGCAGGCTGCACAGACTCCGAATCTGATCCGGGGTGTCCTCGGAAAGTGAACCCGAGACCAAACTGGGCAAACCTGCCTGCGTTGTCTCCAGGGGAAATGTAACACCACAGTTCGGGCAATGCACCATCACTGAGTCAGACGCAATCCGAGACAGGGACTAAACCACAGGCCCCTGTTCACCCCCAAGTGTCGGGAAGGCACAAAGAGAGAGTGCTGTCCCCCCCAGCCCACTATGCCTGTGGCACAGGGCAGGGTGAGGCAGCTGAGCCGGCTCCACCGAGCCCCCAGAAATCCGTGGGGCTTTGTCCACCGACTGGACACTCAGAGCCAGCAGACTGGGAGCCTGAACCACCCCAGAGGAGGAGCCATCTTCTGGCTCACTCCCCCAGGGACAAGGGGAATCAGGGCCACCCCAGAGACACTCAGTGCCCCCAACATCCACATCCGAGACAGATAGATCCCCCAGAGAAGCCCGAGAACTCCCAGTCTCAGACCCCTGCCAAAGGGCATCCAACCTCTTCCACAGCATCATCAGCAGCCCAACATGTTCAAAACAACTATCAAGCAGGGCGTCCACGAGGCGATCTCCCACGGGAGACCAATTCTCCCAGGAAAGGGCCTCTCCAAGCCTAAGAAAGAATCCTTGTTTCCTTGCCCAGAAAAACAATCTCTCAAAATCATCCCAATAAAAGAGAATGCATTTCCGCTTCAGCATCTCTCTCCAAACGTCTAAAGCCACAGACTCCTCCCTGATGATTTCAAAGCTCTCCATTACCAAGAACAACAGCAGGCAAAGCGCTGAACAAAGAGAAAAAAACCTCACCCACAGTTCCCAGCCTAAACTGCAAATACACTCCAGCGGTCACCAGATGTCGCTATAGGACACGTGAAAGCACAACGCAAGCCACTTCTATTGCAAGGTAAAGAAGAAGGTTTATTCTTTGATTCCAACTTTTATACTTTTCCAAAGGTGGCAGTGGATTGGGCCTGAATGGGCCACCTCTCCGAAGACACTGGACAAACCACCAGTACATCAAGTTTCTCCACCCCCATGAAGGAATGCAAAACAATAAGCTGTTTACAGAAATTGTGTGGGAAAGTTTTCTAACAGAATGTAAACTCAGAAGGCTTTAGAAAATCTTAAGAATCAGGGCGACATGCAGCATTCAGCTCAAACATGTCTATATTAATTTCTTTCTGCCTAAAATTACAGTAGGGCCCTCTTGCATCTATTACTGATGCAATCAGAAAACTGTAAGTTCGAGTTACAAAAGAAATCATGTGCTCTGGTATTAGTGCAGCTTTTTTAAATAAGCAGAATAAAAACAGAATTTCCCAAATAATAGGGGAAAATTAATGGCGCTAAGATTTAGGCTGGAATGAGATTTCCCTTGATGTGGAAATACTGGGGGTTTTTTCCCTTTACTGTACACACTTTTTCTATTGCTGCTGTGGATGCAGTTGACAAGATACATCTCTTCAAGGTGCCGGTAGGGACAAGACCCAAGGAAAGACGATCCAACAACCTCATTGACTGAGGAGGGTGGAAAGAGTCTTAAACAATTGAAAGCTCATCTTGACTTTGTGCCAGAGAGGCCTTTACAGTTAAGAAGAGATTACACTGTTCAAAACTTCAATGCAATCTCTTTAATTCTGTGCATTAAGCACAATCTTTTAATTACTGCAGTGTCTTGGTTTGAAAAGACAGGTGTCTGCTAAGGAAGGCAGGAGGCCCTCTTGAAATGGAAAACGTAAAACTCCTCCCTCTGAATTATTATAATTTTGAAATTAAGGGCTCTCAGGCAAAGATATGGGAGTAGGAGTAACAGTTCTTTATTAGGAAAAAAAAAATGCAGTAATATAAAACAACACTGACAGAGTCAGAATACAACCTGACAACCTGACATCCTGTGGGTCAGGGTGTTGGTAGCAGTCCAATTGAAATGGTGGCTGCAGTCCTCCTGGAGTGACAAATGTGGTTCTGTTGGAGCAGTGATCCTGTAGAAGGGTGTAGTCTTCCTCTGGAGGTCCAGTGGTGGTGTAGATGGGCCTGGTCTTCCTCTGGGAATCCAATGGGAAGACTGCTTCTAGTGTTCCAAATCTCAGATTATATCCAGGTAGACATACTTGGCTCCTCCCCCTGGGTGAAGCATCTCACAGTGGGATGATACTGATAATTTTATCAGTCAAGCATTGACACCCAATGGCCCATTAACAGAAGATATCTCACCAAAGGGAGGATTGGTTGTGGAAGAGATAAAGAAAACTGCACCACCTGGTGTTGACAGGTGGCCCAATTAACAAAAGGTAACTGCCCCTTTTCGGACAGATGGCAATGTTATGCACACCCCTAGCCACATTTTGCTTTTGCAACCTAAGACACAGAGTTAAAAGAAGGATTTGGAAAGAATGCAGCACCAAAGCCACAAGTGGTTTTAAATATGAAGCATAAAGTCATAGGATTATTAAGACTGGAAAAGACCTCCAGGATCATCAAGTCCGTTGACCAAACACCATGTTAAACTAGACTGTGGCACTGAGTGCCATGTCCAGCTGTTTCTTGAACAAGTCCAGAGGTGGTGACTCCAGCACCTCACTGTGCAAACCATTCCAGTGCTTGACAACATCTTCAATGTGGAAGTTCTTGCAGATATCCAGCCTGAATCCCACCTGATGCATCTTGAGGCTTTTTCTCCTTCCCCTGTCACTGACTGCCTGGAAGAAGAGACTGATCCCCATCTGGTTACAAGCCCTGACCCTCCTTTTCTCCGGGCTAAAAAAATACAGTTTCCTCACCCACTTCACTTAAAACCTGTGCTCCAGCACTGATCCATGGGAAACATCTCTAGTGACCAGCCACTTGCTGGATTCAGCACCATTTGTCACCACTCTCTGGGCCCAGCCATCCATCCAATTCTTAACCCATGTCCAAGCCATGGAGAATCCATATCAAAAGCTTTACTGAAGTCCAGGTAGACACCATCAGCCTTTCCCTTATCGACCAAGCAAGTCACCTGACCTCACCATAGGAGGTCAGCTCGGTCAAGCTGGATCTGCCTTTCCTGAACCCATGCTGTCTGGGCCTGCTTCCTTGGTTCTGCATGTGACAAAGATGACTGTCAAGATTATTTTTTCCACAATCTTTCCATTCAGAGAGGTCAGGCTGGCACGCCTATATTCTCTCTTCAGCCCTTCTTGTGCACAGTCAACCTCCAGTCCTGGTAACAGCCAAAACTGAGGATAAATGAAGTGGAGTGGCTTTAGGAGCTCTTCCACGAACTCCCTCGGTACCCTGAGGTGAATGCCATCTAGTCTCACAGACCTGTGTTTCTAAGTCAGGTTACTAACTACTTGCCCCTGGATTTCAGGGGATCTATTCTGCTCCCCAGCCCTGTCTGCCAACTCTAGGTCTGTTTGCTCTGAGGATAAGTGTTTGTGCTGTTAAAGACTGAGACAAGGCATTAAGTACATCATCCTCATCCTTGGCAATATTCTGCCATGTGTCAAAAAAAGGATGGAGAATTTTGGTCCTTCCTGAGTTGTTAATGGATTTATAAAAACATATTTTATCTTTCACAGCAGTGGCCAGATTGAGTTCTAGCTGAGGTTTTGCCTTTCTATTTTCTCTCTACATGACCTAATAATATCTTTGTACTCTTCCTGAGCTGCCTGTCCCTTCTTCCAAAGTTCATAAACTCTCTTTTTTCCCCAAGTTCCGGTGAAGGGTCCTTGTTCAGCCAGACTGTTCTTGTTCAACTCTGGCTTGTCTTTTGGCACAGAGGGATGGCTCACATCTTCACCTCCTCCTTAGAGTATGTCCATCCTTCCTGGACCCCTTTGTTTTTAAGGACTGTTTCCCAAGGAACTGTCTGAACCAGTGTCCTGAAAGTCAAAGTCTATCTCTAAAAGTCAAAGGCAGAGGTTTTGTTGACCCCCCCCCACCCCCGCTTCCTTACTTCACAAAGAAAGTTGTATCATTTCATGGTCAATGTGCCCAAGATGTCCCCTGACTGCCACATTTCCCACCAGCCCTTCTCTGTAAACAGCAGGTCTAGTGGATCACTGTCCCTTGTAGGCTTACCTCAGGAGATTATATTTCACACACTCCAGGAACCTCCTAGACTGCCTCATATCCACTGTGTTGAGTTTCCAGCAGACATCCCACAAGTTAAAGTCTCCCACAAGGTCAAGGACTGGTGATTATGAAACACCCGCCACTTTTATATAGCATACTTCATGTGCCCCTTTGTCCTGTCTGGATGGTCTGTTACAGACTCCCCCTGGGATGTCTGCTTTGTTGTTCTTTCCCCTGATCCTCTCTTTCCCCTGATCCCCTCACAGGCACCCAACCTCATCATCACTGTCCTTGAGTTCTGTACAGTCAAAACCCTCGCTAATGAGTGAGGGTTTCAGAGCCATCCCACCAACCCTCCTTTTCATAATATCTCTTACCCAGGCCCTGGGAAGGCAGCAGCCTCCCCTGTGGGATGGGTCCAGCTAGCATGCAGTGCCCTCAGTTCCCTTTGGAAAGGAGGCACCTACTACAATTACACTTTCTTTCTTAATACCAGTAGTTGGGAGGTGCCCAGTGACTGACTTGCTCTGGACAACCCCCAGACAGACCTTCATCTCCACTATCATTTGCCTGACCCTGGAGTTGCAGAGCCTCCTATCTGTTCCATAAGGGCACCTGGGAAGTCCAGGGAGGCAGAGGGGGGATTCTTCTCCTACCCCAAGCAGGGACCTGTTTCAATTTCCTCCATCTTTAAGGTCCTCTCCTTTTGCTGGATGGGAAGAGAGCTCGGGCTGCTTTCACTCTTGCATAGTCTCCATCTGCAGCATTTCCCTCAAGGATTAAAGGGTGTGACTCCACCAGTCTATTTCACACGATCTTGATAGTCCTCTGCCTCTCCACTTCCTTTTTAATCTCTGATACGGATACTTCAGCAGGTTAGTCTTACAGAGGCAAAGATCCCTCATGAGGTAGGAAATCTATCATACTACGTGTGAACAGCACTTTTACCACGTAAGCATGGCCTTTTTTGTGCCACTCTTCACCTATAGTGTATTTCTGGCATGTGTGCT